>VZRZ01003661.1:412372-534981 GCA_013398175.1 Climacteris rufus | reverse complement strand
ATTATTATTAAGCTTCTCATACTTTTTAAATTAAGCTTCTAGACTGTTTTTAATAAAATGCAAACATAGGTTATGTGTGTCCAGTACAGCATTTCCTATCAGCTGCTTCACAGAGGTGAAGCTGGTAGTACAAAATTTATGGCAAAATCCAACTTTTTGCTTCTTCTCAATTTGCCTCTAGCTGCGTTAAAGCTAATTTGAGTGAAACACTTAATTATCTATTAGCCAAGGCTATAACATAAAATTAGTCACAGTCCTCTATGAAAAATAGCTATCAACTTCCTCCTCATTAAAAATCAAACACAGATGTACCCATTTTTGGTAGAAAGTGACTGGACTAAAATCTGCTTGAATGAATGTATTAAAATTAATCTGAAAAAGCCTCTAAATTAAACCAGAAGAACCTGGAATGGAATGGCCATTTACATTTTAAAATTTATTTCCCAAAGATGATGAATGCTTAAGAAAGAGTTCACCCTTCATTTCTAGCTTTGAATTTCTTAATACATGGGTGGGGTAATACTTCATTTCTCACTAGGCATAAAGGAGTCCATTAAAACACAACTTGATCTTCAATTGTAGAATTAAATACCATATTAAAAACCAATATATATCAGATTATTCTGAGAGATACATATTTATAGTCAGTAGACTTTAAAGCAGATGAATGAAGAGGTTCAGAACGGGATTTTGCAAATTCATGGTCGGCAGGTGTATACAAACCCTGTAAAATCCCAAATCCAGCAACTGTGTATACTGGGAAAATACAAGGGAAATGTACCACAGAAAGTGGCTGAGAATGTGTGCTGTTCCTAGACAGACTCTTCTGTTGCTTCTGTCAGAACTGTGGTCTTGATAAACCACTGTTCCTAATGAGATATTTCTTGCGTTCTTGGTTAAAAAATTCTTTATTATTCAAATACTATAAAATATGGGGATTTTAATGTGTATCTGCTTTATGCACTTGTTTTTTGGTTAGTGTAATCATTGGTTTTGAACTCACACGTGAGAGGAACCAATTTAATACCTATTTATGCCTCAGCATTCTGTGGATCCATTTTCTGACACGGGGTGGAAAATTGCCATGTGGAGGAGGCATTAGCAGAATGGAGGGTGAGCCTGTCCCTGGGGAGACTTTGCCTGACAGCAAATCAGGAGAGAGAAAACTTCCCTGACTGGGCTGCAAGCAACGGGACAACACATTGCAGTGAAAAAGGAGGGGGAGAAATAGATGCATAAAGTCATAATGTCTGCATTTACACCTTTCATATTTGTTGTGAAATCTCTACTATTCAGGGCATCTCAGTGAAAACAAGTATTGAAGTTCCAAGTATGTTGTATAATTTGATGCCCTGGGGGTTTCTTGAAATGCCTCAGTTTCAGTTGATCATGTTTTTGTTAAGAACTTTTTTCAGGGTCGCTTATCGCTGTGGACTTAGGAGACAGTTTCAGTCAAGCAGAGAAGGATCCCACTGGGAAAACAGCAGGAGCATTACCTTACAAACCAAACTGGATTTGTTAGGTGTAACTTGACTGTCTGACCGACAGCTGACAAACTCTGATGCATATAACCTGTTCACTGAACCCAAATTATGTATGGTTTGTTTAATACACTTCCACTTTCTGCTTTCACCTGTGATAATAACCTGGTTTGTTCTGTAGTCCAACAGGAAGTAATAACCTTGACCAAAAAGGAATAGTTGCAATGCTCATCTTTCTTTCTCTGTATTATGATTTTTGCTTCTGATTATTCTGGAAATCTGTCAAAGTTCTCCTATCTGCAGGACAACACAGATGTATACATGCTTTTGAGAGCTTTGGGGTGAAATAATGTAGCGGCTAAATACTGGAATGGACATCCAGTGCATGAATGAAAAAGCCTGACATCAAATACACAAAATAGAAAGCTTGCTACGTGATTTAAAGAAGCTGAGCCTGTGCACTGTTGGGTCAGGAAACTTGTTTTAAGTTCTTTATGCTGCTAGCTTGCCTTCTTACATTTTTTTCTTTTTCTTTCTTTTTTCCTTTTCTGGTGCAAAATCTTTGCTTCATTGGCATTAACTTAGTTTATTGCATTGATTTCCTTAAGGATTTTTTCCTCTTATGTGAGCAGTATTAATTTTCTTTTTGTCAAAAAAAAAAAAATCCCCAAAAACTTGCTTTTGTTAGTGTATTAGTACAAGTCAGCAGCAAGTAAAATCCCATTATTGCTGATTGCCTTCAAAAAGACAGCACATTTTTTCACCTCTCACTACATGAGCAAAGTTTCCATGTAGCAGGTCATCGTAATTAGTCTGGAATTCAGTTTGGCTGGCAAACTCCTTCCTGCTCGTTGCGTAATTTCGCTGCTGCAGTCCCAAAACAGAGGTGGGTGACAGCGAGAGAAGTCTCTTGTACTCTGGTATAAATCTTTGGGAATTTCCCCTAAGTCCTGCTAAAGCAAGCTGCTACTCTGAAAATTAAAATCTTGCAGGTTTGGGGATCCCTGATTCAGGTCACATGACTGAATGATGAAAACAAATTCTTCAGTAAACATAATGCCCAAAATGTGAAGTACCTTGTCGGTTTTTTAGCTGACTTTTATGATGTAAAGGATCAGGTGAAGAAGCCTGACATCTCCATCTCTAGTTTGCAGTGGGAATCACATAAGCCAAACTTCTTGTCCTTCTTTTTCAGGAGTGTTGTGTGATATTTCACAGAATTGTGTGACAGCAGTAAACACAGATACTTAGCATAAGCTGAAATAGGAACAGAAATAATTCTGAAAACCCTTGTGAAGAGAGCTGCCCATGCGCGACCATGTAGGAAATATGTGTTACTCTGGCACAGAAAGCTGTGTGTTTTGCATTGGTGATTAAGTCTTGCAAAATGATTGAAGGTGGACTCTCCTTAAGTACTGATATTTTGTAGGCTTTCCCAGGTCCATTGATCTTGCCAAAGAAATGATCATAAAATCAAAGACGTGCTAATGCTTTGGAATAGAAGACAACATTTCTCAAAACTGAGATATTGGGAGCGACATATAATCGATGTTCTACTAAAACCAATCAGTTGGCTTTATTATTCAAAAAGCTAAGTGTTGATAAATTATACAATTATAAAGTGCATTCAAAGCCCGTGTTAAATTAAATGGGTGGCTGTATCTCAGCTATGAAAGATGAATCACAATGCACTATTAATTGAACAAGTGAAACACAGAAGTGCACAACTGTCATTCCCTCCAACTGTTGAACAGAGTATTTTATTTCTTCATTCCTAACCTATGTACTTGCAACAAGGACATTTTAACAGCCGTTCTAAAAAGTTTTCTACCAGATGTTAGTAAAGCTGAGTAAAACCCTCAAATTTCTAATTAGAAAATGGTGTTTTATCTCCACCGTGAAGCTTTTCACGGGGAATGCCCTCTTTTTTGCTAAAGCTAGCCATGCAAATCCCTCAAAATCTGGAGGTGTGCCTCTTTTAGTCACATTGTTTATCATGACAGTTTCAGAAACATCTCTCTAAGTCTAGGGAAAGGGAAAACTGGGTCTGCATACTTCATGTTCACCTTGCAACACAAATTTCGGAGGCTGTTAATGATTGAATAACGTGATTCAAATACCCTGACTATCAAAAAAAAAAAAAAACAAACAAAACCAAACCACCACATTTGAAACTATAGCCCTGTGACTACTTTGAATCTTTCCCACTGACTTTTACTATTGTGATGGACAGTTGAATCTTTCAGATATGTTGCATTCTTTATACTAATCCTCAGCATGGTGCTTCTCTGCTTGAATTATTCTCAGTCTAAATACTGAAGTCATGTGAAGATACAGGTAGAAATTATGCTAAAGAATGTGTGGGTCTTTTTCCTGTCTCTGTCATAAGTGGAAAAACAGGACTTTTTCTCCACTCCTTTTGAAGAGAAGAAAAAATGTTACATGAATAAATAATGTTAGTTTCACCAAAACACTTAGTCCTCAACCAGTAAAATATTCTAGGATAGCTTTTCCTTCCCTCCTTTTCTAATTTTCTTTCTCCTCTTCCTGTCGCTTTTCTTCTTTTAAGAGATTGCATGAATTCAAGTTGCAAAAAAAGATTATCTGTAAACTTTCCAAGGTGCCAAAAATGTAGTTGGTATTTTAAGCTTTTAGAAAATAAAGTAGTGATGAAGAAGGCTATTATTTATTTATATTTTTATAAAACAACTTCACTTGTAAATGTTTGAGAATAAAAAAGGTAAATTAGCAACAACAAAAAAAACCCTGAAAATCCCCTGGAATTCCTTCCTGTTACTGACAAGAACAAATACTGTTGTTTGTATTTTCAGAGGGAGATCAAACTTGTAAGTAGGGAGCCAGTGCAACCTGTGAACTATCCCTTGTTATGCCACATCTACAAATGCTCAGCACAGGTGAAATACAAAGTGGCTATGCAATAGCTTGATAGTACAGTATGTGATAACATATTTTAGCTATGCTTTGTCAGATGCAGGCAGCAATATAAAAAAATTTACATTTTTGTTTTAAATCATATTTTAGTCAAATGTATTTGATGTGAAGAACCCAACATCCTTTGGTGTGAGTAGGTGATGCTTTGTCAGCATAACCCATTCTAATGACCCTGTCCAAATGCACTGTGGATGGGTGGAAAAAGTATGAGAGCATGAAAGGGAAAAAAATCAGAGAACTTTGAAGAATGAGTTTTGATCTGGAATCAAGCAGACAACTCTTTCCTTCCTGGTAGCATTCTAATGTGAAAGAAAGGAGAGTATATTTCCTATTTGAGTGGAAGAGCTCCTGCAGCACAATGTATCACTGTGGGGTTTAGCACATTCAGCATGGAGTTTCAGTGGAGTAGCTCGTCCTATATGAATCAGATTGAGAGAACATTTAAAGCATATTAATTTGGTGAAAAGGTTGTAAGTTAATTTTTAAAAATTGGTGAAAATACATTCAACTGAAAAGGGAAAATATAGGCCTTTATCCTTTCTTTCCTTTTCTTTTTTTTTATTTAGAGGGTAGGAGGAGATTTTGTTAAGTGTCATTTCCAGAAAGTCAGTGTCAAATAGCATTCAAATACTAGGATACACAGGAAGACTGGTACTTCCTTAGCTTTAGAGAAAACATACCCAGGCTTTGCACTTCATATATCAGTAGTTAAATGCACCTATCTGAAAAACTTCCATAATTTCCTTTTCATAGGAAATTTGTGAAAAGCAGATTATAAAAGTGCTTTTACACCTTCTGATAAACTCTGTATTTAAGCAAATAATCCTGCTTGTTGCCTGATTGTGAAAGATTTACCACTCAGATATAATGCTTTGGTAGAACATTTGAGTAAACAAGTATTTTATTTGCAGGTCATTGGATAAAGGTCACTATCCATAGTTCCTTCTTTAGTGGATATATAGGAATACCTTGTAGCTTCCCTGTTCAGATAATGTGGTCATGCTGTGATAATTCTTTCTTGCTGATTATAAATGATCTACAAGCAGCTGATAAATCCTTGAGAAATGTTAACCTTTCTGGATGAGAATTAATTGTTGTGAATGTAGGTGTCCATATAGACACCAATGCCTGGGATAAAGTTCTATGCTTTCCTTACTGTGAATGGAGAGACACAGGCATTTGTAGGGCACAACTTAGCCAAGACATCTGCTAGAAATAGAGGAATTGATGGAAATGTTCATCTGTTTCTACTGAATGCCACAGAAGTTGGGTTTCAGATGCAGGTATCTGTACTGCACATGCCTATGGTTAGGTGAGACTCATGCTATCCTGAGAATGCTTGTCATGAGAAAACTTAATGTGATTTTTATTGACAGCGCTTGTTTCCTTCCAGAGTTACCTGGGAATACAAGTCCTTCTTGTAGGCTTACAGGATATAGTGCTGTGGATATTAGACAAGAAGCATATATTAATAGAGACCAGTGCATTCACACACACTTTTTGTGTGTGAGGTTTTGGTTTGCACTACTTATTTAATTTCTTATTCCACAGAACCCTAGTACACCTGTTACAATAGCACCTGAGTTTCTGTGGTCAGGAATTAGGAACATGCAGTCTATAGCTTTTGAAATGACAAAATACAAGGAATCCCTGTGCCAGAAATCATTGTCTCCTATTTATTGAGAAACAACTACAGGAACTGAAAGCATTCCAGGGAAGAGGTGATTTGAGAGACAAATGACAAGGTAGTAAGCACATACTAGGAACAATGTTGTTGGCTTTTATGCAGTTTATTTATAATCTATATGCTTGGACTTCAGGAGGCTTTTCTGGTTTTGCCTTTTGTATTTAAGCAAATGCTTCCACTTCTTAGTTCCAGTCTTTCTGGGACATGCGATATTATCTTTCCTCCTTTTAAAAATTCATTTAAATATAATAAAGTTGGGTCTTGTTATAAAGTCTTTTTGGTGGCATTGGTGCCTTGGACATATAACAGCAATTGTAAAATAACAATTTTGTAACCCAGCCTCTGTTTTGAGAGTACTGGTAATTTGTGGCAGAGCAGATTGCAGTGCCCTTTTATGTTTTTAGCTTTGTTTTATAATTTATTTGAAAAATAGCAAGGAGATGGATAGAGGTACAAGAAAAGTAATTGCCAAATAAAATGATACCATGTCTATTATAAAGCTAAAGATTTTAACAAATGTTGAAATAAATTTTTTTGGCAGCATAGTGGGAAGGTCAGATTGAACTGCAACTGAAAATTGGATATTGTAGTACCTGAAACCCTTCATTTTCCTTTTAATGGCAGTTTTGTAGCCATGCAAGGAGAAAGAAGTCCTTTGGAAAATAAAATTCTGTATAAAGTGTGTTTAATAAACAGTGCAAGCATAAGGGGAGGAGATTACCAAGACATTTCCCATAACATTACTCTGTAATAGAGACAGATGTATAAAGAGACAAGCAAACAAAAATGATTTGCAATTGATACATGAAATATGAATATGACTAATTTTACCTGTGTGAATTAGAATCAATTACCTATATGAAAATTCCCACATAAAGAATTTTTTTTGTGTTTAAATCATGGAAAATAAAAAAAATTGGTATCTAATATTCCTTCCTTCCTTTTCTTCAGAGACAAGGTAAACTGCAGTTTTGTTCAGCTACTGGAAACAGGAATAATATGGGTTTGGTATAAGTGTGCTTTGGATATTTAGTATCTGTCTTAAGCCTTCATTATTCAGGGAATGTAGCTTAAAGCAAGATGCAGAAGTGTTAGGAATGTAAAGACAGAGTATTGGCTTAAGCTCATTCAGAACCATTAGTATATTTCCTTTCTTCATTGCAGAACTAAGTAGGAAAATTAAGAATGAGGAGAACAATAACTACACCATTTATGTTTTGGTATCCTTTGCCAAAACCCATCCCTCTTGAAAAAGGAAAAAGATAGGACAGCAAAGATATGGGGAAGACAATTCCATTCCATGAAGAGTAGTTGTATTGCGTGAAGACCTAATATTGAAAATGACTTCTCTCTCCGTGTCATGGTTTAACCCCAGCTGGCACCCCAGCATCGTGCAGCCATGAGCTCACTCCCCCACCAGTGAGACTGGGGGGTGAATTGGAGGGGTAAAAGCAAGAAAACTGATGGTTTATGATAAAGACAGTTAAACTGGGAAGCCAAAAGCCACAAGCAAAGCAAAACAAGGAATTAATTCACTGGTCCCCATGGTCAGGTAGGTGTTTAGCAGAACCCCATCACATCCCAAGGTGGCTTGGAAAGACAAACACCATCACTCCAAACACCATCACATCCATCCTCTTTCTTCCCCCAACTCTAAATACTGAGCATGATGTCCTATGGTCTGGAATATCCCTTTGCTCATCTGGGGTCACCTGTGCCAAGTGTGTCTCCTCCCAACCTCCTGTGCACCTCCAACGTCCTCGCCAGTGTGGCAGTACTAAAAGCAGAAAAGGCCTTGGCTCTGTGCAAGCCCTGCTCAGAACAACAAAAACACCTCTGTATTATCAACCCTGTGTTCAGCACAAATCCAAAACACAGCCCCTTAGCAGCCACTGTGAAGAAAATTAAGTCTACCCCAGACAAAACCACTTAAAGAACTTGCACTATCTTGTATACATTTTAAAAATACCAACCCAATTTTAACCTGCAGGAAGGAGAAAGTCTTGGGATCTCTTCCTGAAATCAAAGCTTGCTCATGAAAGGAAGATTATTTTTAGTGGACTTAAAACTGATTATGGTCAGATGTCCACTCTACCACTGGAATATTTACAATTTCAAAGAAAGTTGAAAATTTCTGTTCTAGAAGAATTTATCTGAAGCAAAACCACAATGAAACACTAAGCCATCATTGACCTTACACAAAGGCAATGTGTGATGGTCAAAGTTTGTCTGACAGAAGCAGGGTAAGTATTCATAGCAAAGAAATGCAGAGACCCTTTTTAGGAAGACAAAATGCCCTGTGATATGTTTTTAGACCTCAAAAACTGTGGTGATCAAATGTCTACATTTTATTTAGAAAAATAATCACAAATTACCATCTTTCTAAAGAGGCTTCTATTGCAAAAAAAAAAAAAAAAGAGGAAAAAAAGAAAAAGATCCCCAAAGCTAAGTACATATAGATAAAAAGATAGGACTGTTTCTTACCTTTGTGATCTAGTAAGAAAATATTCTTAATAAATGAAGAAATAGCCTTACTATCAGTGCTGAAAACATCATTAATTTTGTTTTCAATGAGCAAATCTGTACTAACCAATTCTGTAGTGCACCCATCAAACCATCAAACCTCCCTCCAATATCTCTTAGATGCAATGTAGATAAAAGCAAATTACAAGCCTCCACTCAATAAAGTATGTGATTTATAGCTCCAAAACAGGAGTGAAAAAATTTAAGACAAGTAAAGAATTTTTCATTTTTCTGTGATCACATTAAAAGGCCACAAACATCTTCCTGGACATCCACTTCTGATTCTAAGATGCTAACAAGTGTATCTTTTCAAGCAGACCAAGCCAGTTGTGCAGCATTCTTCTGGAAAATCACCAAAAGGAGCCACAGGAACAAGAGAGCAATGTTTGCAGTAATTGCCAGCTGCCTCACCAGCCTAGAGAACTTAATGGGAGAAACAGGTAGGTGGTATAAATCTCATTTTTTAGATATTCTGAATACATTAAAAGCAGAAAGTGGCTTGCTTTTTTCTTTATTTGCCTGCCTGGAAATCCAGTTTGTTGTTTAGAGACAACTGAGGAGCAAACCCATTTCTCAACTGTATCATGGCTATCTTGCCTTTCTCTGATCTGCGTGAGAGGTCATTGCCTGTAGTTTCCCTGTGACATCCCCTTATCCAGATATCTGTTTGGTTTTGTTGAAGCTTATGCTTTCTTCCTCCCTGCCTTTACCAGAGAGAAACCTGTTAACACTACCTCAGTGGATGGTCATCTGCTTCAAAAATGGCATCCACACAATTTTGTGTCTTGTGTAATACTCTGAAAGCAGGTGGCCTCATTTCTGATGTATGCTTATATCTCTTAGTGGTTTGCTCAGTGTCTGCAGGATGAAGAATGGTTAAAATTTCTATTTATGATTTTATCTTCCAAATATTTCATATAGTCTCAGTCAGTAAAATGATGCCTCCTTGTAGCTGTGTTCCTTCACAAACTGTTGAGGGCTTCCCTTCCAATTCCTGTTGCTAATAAACTGTAGTAGGGTTAGGCTTAGGGTTATATTGAAGGAGAAAACTGATCAGTTGATGTAGGTTTATAAAGACCACTGTATCATTTTATCTTCCACAAAATATCTTGCCCACTGTCACTCAATAAAGAGTCTTTAACTATAAAACATAACCACAGGGTCTGTCTGGGATGCTTTCTTTAGATAAAGTCCTCATTAAGTTAATGTAAGATCACTGGCTGTAGCCTACATTTTATTTTATATAATGAGTTCTTTTTTATGCAATAAAGCATATGAAAGAAGAAATTATTGGCTCATAGAGTAGAGATGGATGAATATAATAACGCTTCTGTTGGAGGGATTTATGATGTATATTTAGCATTGCAGACAATATACTAAATCACTGCCACAGCCAATGTGAAAGATACATTAGTTGTCATTTGTTTTTACCAGCTTCTCTAAGTCCTTTTCAGATGTCATTCTAGAGATTTCTAAATCAGTCTTGTTTTGTGTTATTAAAAAGTCTATTATACATTGCCATGCAGCTCTAAAACATGGCAAATTATTTCACCTTCATTGTTTTTGATACCATTAATATCTGTTCCCTGTTCTATGATATTTATACTGGATAAAAGAAGCCCTAGTGCCAGTGTTATAAAAACAACACAGTAATTGGAAAGGCAGATAAAATGTTTGTGAGAAATGTAATAGTGATAAATTTTCCCCATTTTCCTGGGACATCTGTGTAAACTGACAGTATATTCTTTGGTCAGATGCTGTTGTTAATCTTAAAACTTTAAAAAAATTTATTAGCATGGATAGGGCTTAGAAAGGCAGATTCAGTATTGTAGTGTATGA
Source organism: Climacteris rufus (assembly GCA_013398175.1). NCBI lineage: Eukaryota > Metazoa > Chordata > Aves > Passeriformes > Climacteridae > Climacteris > Climacteris rufus. The sequence goes on along the minus strand of VZRZ01003661.1, from coordinate 524,499 downwards.
GCTATGTCCATGTTACTGACTATGGCAATATCTGTAATCAGAAGAATGCATGCAATTGGATTTTTCTGTGGATAGGAGCATCTATGGACACACTAGTTGAGACCAGCGTTTGCTGACAAGTAGAGATGCCACAGAACTCTTCATACTATTTTTACACTGCTCAGCATGGTCATATGAAAAAATTTTTTTAGGCTTATAAACAATGGAGAAGGTTGGGAGAGTTACAAACTCAACGAAAACTATTACACTTAGTGAATACTCATGGCTCACATTTTTCTAGGACCTCTAGTAATGAAATATGGTACATCAAAATGTTCCTTTGATCAAGAGTGTATCCATCCAATGCGATTTTTGTATCTTGGAAAAAAAAATACTTCAAAATCAATTAAGAGTGTTTTGTTGTGATGTATGGCAATTCCAGGTAGCTCAGGGAAGGTGAGATATCAGAAATGGCTTCAGTCAAGAGAGAAGACAGGTTTTATGGGAAGAGGGTGTGTATTGAAGTGACATGACTGAAACCAAATAAATGAAAGTTCTTTTTGTATCTCTGAGAGGGAAAAGTGGAGAGCACAATCACTACCAGGTTTGTGCTCTTTTTAGTAATATTTTGCTTGATCTTGTTCAGTTCACATGGGATGTATTTTGCTCAGGTGCATGGATATATAGATGGCTAGTTAATAATAGACAATTTTGATAATTTGTGTCTAAAGTCTTCAATTCTTTTCCAGCCTGTCCGAACATGTTCTTCCATATTTTATTTAAACTATTACTTTAGGAGTTATTGAGCACCTCCAAAGATATAATTGACTTTCAGATATTTGTTATTCATGGTATTTTTCTCATTTTAAATTAACCTTTTATGATAAAGAACGTGTGTTAATTGCCAAAGAGAAATATTTGAAATGGCTGGCAAAGTTTAATAACACACAAGAAATTTGTCACTGTGGTGAGGAAACTTGAGGACAACAGTTATTACGAAAACAGATGTATTTCATCTCTTTTACTATCACCTCGTCAAAAATATTGTAGTTCTGAAATGTGGCTTTGTTCCACAGCTGTTGGTGGTTTTCTCTGGCAGAAGTAATCTATAAAACAGTGTCTCTATGGCTTAAACATGTAGATTAGTCTGAAGCTTACTGTAACACAGTTACTAGTCTTCTGACTGCTGTCAGAAGAAAATGGCAAGCTTCTTTTTCATCTCTTTTTTATTTTCATCTCTTTTTTCCACACTGGCTGTTGTTCAACACTCATAATACAACGTCTGATGCCGTTTATTGGGGAAGCCCCACAGGAAAGGCTCAACAAGCATGTGTCTGTTTTCACTCATAAGGAATACTGATGATAATTATCCAGGCGTAATGAGAAAACGAAGGAGGAAAGCTGTTAGTCTTCAAATCTGAAAGCATGTTTTTGCCTTTAAAGTTTTGAAAAATAGGCACAGACATGGTAATAGGTGCTCTGTGCTTTTTTGCAGTATCATCAGTGACAGCTTCCTTTTTACAGAAACACTGTCCTCTGAGGACCAAAATACCTCTTTATCTTGATTGCCTGAGGACAAGAACATCTAGGATAAGCAAGATAGTAGAAACTAAATAACTCCAAGTCTCATTAACTCTAACAATCATAAAGAACAAATAATGCACATTCAAACTATTCATTATTTATAATGATTTCTGAAACTATAACGTCTGAACTAAACTCAGATTAAAATCAATATGATGTCACATCAGCAGTGATGTGTTTTTTGGAGTCAGTATAGAATACAGAAAATGGTTATAAAAGAATATACTCATTATAATCTGTGGATTCATGTTTATAATAATATTGATTGCAGTTGTGTTACAGAAAGAACACCAATGCTTGTGGTGTGGTTATAAACCCTTTAAGCAACTCTGTGATTTTCAGTGTAACCAGAACCCATTGAAAGAAAAAAAATGCATCTCTTCACTCTTTTAAAATCTGTATTAGTATTTTTAATAACTTTCAGACTATATTGCCCTGCAGAGAAATTTTCTTTGTAAAACTGATAGAGGTAAATATTTTTTTCACGAAGTAAGATGTTGCTTAAGCACTACCAGACTCCAGCACCTCCCTGGGCAAATTATTTCAATGTCTAACCACTCTTTCATTGATTTTTTTATTTCCTAATACCTAATCTGAACCTCCCCTGTGATATTTTTCCAAGCTTTGTTAATAACTATGGACACATGGTTCCATTATGTGTTATTATCACTCAAAATTTCACTGTTCCCAAATGTGGATATTTACACCTGTAGCGTCTTATTTCAAATAGCATCTTATTTAAAAAAATAGCTTATATAGAACCATAGAATATGCTGAGTTGGAAGGATCATCAATTCTAACTCCTGTCTCTGCACAGGACACCCGAAGAATCACACCACGTGCACAAGAGCATTGTGCAATCACTTCTTGAACTCTGTCAGGCTTGGTGCTGTGACCACTGCTCTGGGGAGCCTGTTCCAGTGCCCAACCACCCTCTGGGGGAAAAGTATTTTCCTGATATCCAACCTAAACCTCTCCTGTCTGAGCTTCATGCTGTTCCCTCGAGTCCTGTCACTGGTCATGAGTGAAAAGATCAAAACCTGTCCCTTCTTTTCCCTTCATGAGGATGTTGAAGTCTGCAATGAGGTCTCCCCTCAGTCTCCTCTTCTCCAGGTTGAACACAAATGTCAGTCACTCCTAAGGCTTTCTCTCCAGATCCTTCACCATCCTCATGTTCCTCCTGTGGATGTTCTCCAATAACTTAATGTATTTTTGATATTTTATTGCCCAAAACTGGATGCAGTACTGAAGGTGAGGCCACACCTGTGCTGAGAAGAGCAGGAAAATCACCTTTGTTTCCTTTTTTTTTTTTTTTAATTTTATGTCTCACTTTATTTGCAAAGTATTATTGCCACTGTTTTAAAATATATATATATGTGTGTGTCAACTGTGTGTACAAAGAGAATGTCAAGATTACAGTTTTAGCACTTGCATAGATGTACAAAATTAACAGATTTTACAAATCAATTCCTATTTCTTAATCACTGAGGAGTCCTATTTGCTTTTACTTCTGAACAGAATGAATATTTTTCTCATGCTGTATATATACACAAATGTGACAAGAATAATCCAAAAATTTCTGGCACTGTGAATATGGAAAAGTAACATCAAATTTAATGATTTTGGAAAATTGTGTGTGTTGAGGGTCTGGCATATGTTGCATTTGCTATTAAAAAAAAATTCTGTTGCAGACAACCACTTCATTTGTAGTTTACTGTTAACTATGAATTTAGACAATGAAAACTGTATGAATGTTTTTGCATGTAGATTATTACACTAAGAATTGTTCTAAGTCTAACAACATTGAAATTATCTTATATGTTTCACAATTGTTGCTAGAAAGAGATTGCACATTCTCCTTAAAAAATCATTCCATCTGAGTCTGACAGAAGGCAATGGGTAAAAAGAAATGGTAAAACTGGGTTAAAAAAATGGGTAAAAAAAGAACAGGAAAAAAGAAAAAAGAGTCACACAGTAGTCAGATAAGATTTTTCATCTATGGACTTGCACTGCACTTTTCTTGAACACAATTGAAAATGATTCAGTGAGTGAAGCTGCTAGGAATGAAGTGGGTGTTTCCAAGTGCCAGTCAACAGAAAAATGATAAAAATGCTGCAGAACAGAATGTTGGTGTGCAGAACTATGAAATGAAATGGCAGTGTCCTTTGTATTCAATTAAAGTTAGTTCCCTGTAGTATTTTAACTACTTGCAAATTTTTAAGAAGTTCAGTGAGAACAAAATGTTGAAATCCACAGTAGGTCAGTGTTTTATTCTATGAAACTCTGTAACTCAGAGAAAATAATGAAATATCTTTTATACAGACACCTCTTCAGGTATCTTACTGTGCATTTGATACCATAGCAGTATCATCTGCTCCTCTCTAAACTCTCAGTTCTTATTTGAACTCATAAGAAAATAAATGTCACATAAAAAATGTAGGTATAAGGAATATTGTTATTATTGAGGAAAAAAATTGGGAAATTCTTTTCACACAAGTGAACATTACTGCACCTGGTTCATTAATGTGTATTAAGTGGCCACAATAAATAATCTCTTTTAATATTGCAAAAGAGAAGGGATGATTTCTGACTTTCTGCAGAATTAGTGAGTAGTGGTTTCATGGCTGATGATGTTTGCTTTGCCCACTCTGCTCAGGCTGTCCTTTGCAGGACTCTTTTTGCACTGGCACATACCAGAAATGGCCAACAATCTGGTTGATCCATTAAAAAGATCCAGAACTGAGGAAGAATAAAATTTCGTATGATAAGCTCAGTTAGTTTTGCCTACCCTTTGTGTTATTTCTCTTCCTTCAGGATCAGTCGTGGTAGCCCTGCTATCCCTTCTATTAGCAACAATATTTGAAAATCAGTAAAAATTCCTCATTTGGCAACAGTTTCTATTAATATATCGATTTTAGAGATTCCTTATGCCTTAAAAAGCTCTTATAGCCACCCGAAAAACATGAGAAATTATGGCAAAGGGTAGTAAGTTCTCCCAAACCCTCCCAAAACTCTCAATAGAGCTGTAATTATTTACCATCTTTGTAGCTCCAGGGTACAATTGCATAGCTAAAAAGTGGAGGCGAAGAGAGGGTTAGCTGGATAAAATGTTTGTGACTTCAGAAATCTCACTTCAAATAGATTGAGTTCTGATTAGGCTGGTTGAGTTACACACTTGTGTTTGGGATGCTCCGCGTGTATAAGTACAGGCTTAAACATCATTGCCCAGGGAGGTTGTGGATTCCCCAACCTGGCAGTGTTCAAAGCCAGGTTGGATAAGGTTTGATGTGACCCAATAGCAGTTATAATGTGTTTTTGTCCCCAGTCACCCAGAAATTAGGCCATGTAACATCAGCATTAGAATTCAAGATCTCTGCCTCTACAGTACAGTATGTTTTATATGGAGAGATATAAAAAAGTTAACAGGGAAACAGTCCTGTGTGCCTCCAACTACCTCTAAACACTTCAGTCCATGTACGTGTTCAGGGTATTTCCTGGTAGAGTGCTGATTTCTGCAGATTTTTTATTTCTTTTCATGTTCTGTTTGTTTGTTTGATTTGTTTTGTTTTGTGAGTTTTCCATTCTTTACTCTCCTAGGAAACAAGACACTGGTATCTTTCCTTCACTTTCAACACTTCTCTCCTGTATTTGTTGAAGAGATAAGAAGTCATGGCTGTCTTTTGCTCACAGACCCCTCAAAGCAAGGTATATTCCTTCTGATATTCAGGTTTCCAAGTCCTTTTCTAAATCTAAACACAGTGAAAGCAGAATTGAAACTTGCTTTACTTCCTTTCTTCTCGCTACCCAGAACAACATCAATACTGTGAGTCTAGCAGAGTTAAAAACTTCATTAGCAGAGGTGAAGGGAACAACAGAACACAAATATCTGTTGTGCTTTGTAAACTATCCTTTAGGATTTTTATGAACTCTCTTTGTATGCAAAGTTCAGCTATAATTTTGTTATCCAAGATGCAACTCTTGGCCAACAGAGAAGAGACACCATGCCACACACACAGAACTCTTTCTTTTCTGCCTATTTGTGCTGAAAGGATGTAAGCTATTGGACCATTGTTCAAACTAGACTTGTTACTGTGTAGACTGTTCTGTTTTACCCTAGAGACAATTTCATCTTAGCACACGTAGTCCCATGAAAGCCCTCTTAGCACCTACCTATTTAGTTCATGTTTCCACAGCCATGTGAATTTTTTTTTTCTTTTTTTCTCACCTTGAAATTCTTTCTACTTCATCTTATGCTTCCTGGACACAATGCAGCTGATAAGAGATGCACTCTTTTCTTAGCATATGCAGGAAGTCATCAGGAGATGCTTGCATTTAACATCATAATTTCTGCAAGAGTGTATGAATATTCTAACCCCTAAAAACAAGGATAGCAGACAAAGAACATGTGAATTTTTACCTTGATCTGTAAAAACATGTAGAAACTCATAATGAGTGCCAATTTTGTCTGGTTTGAAAAAAACAAAACCAAAGGAAAAAGAAACAAAAACACCCAAACCAACAAAAACACACAAACCAACAAAAAAATAAACAAAACAAAACCTCAATATTTTTGCTAGAATGAAAGAGTCTGAAATATCTTCAAATTTTGTTTCTGCCATAGAATTTTACTATAAACACTATTCTTTCAAGCTTTAGAACAACACAGATGGGGGAAAAAAAGTTCAGATATAAGCCAACTGTAATTATCATGTATTTCCTTGCATTGTGCTTTCCAGGTTTGGTCAATGCTACTGATAGATAAAAAATATGGATACTAAAATGGAATTTCAAATTGTGACTGATTCTCACTCCTCTTAACAGCAATAGTTTCAGGTCAACTATTGTGTGAAATACCTCCTTATTGAAAATGCATCAGAATTTCAGTGGGGAGGCGTGGAGCTGCATTCATGTCAACTCCAGAGAGCGCATCTAAACGTTATTTTCAGATATGAAGTGCAGGGTAACGCTGCATGGCTGTTGCCAAGAAGCTTCCACCAGCACACCCATGCAGTTGGAAGGTGGGGGAGGGTGCCTGGATGTCACAGATGTGCCCAGGACTGCAAACACCAGAATTGCAGGTGTACACATGCATACAAATATCTAGCCTGCATCATATATTGACAGTAGGAAAAAGTAACTGGCCTTCTGTAAGAGGCCACCTCTTTAATACTGAATTTTTTGGATCAAATTCCATATAGATTTGAAGTCCTTAATGTGAATTTTGCTAATTTATGGTGGCATACTGAACAAATTAATATCTTCAGCTCATTCAGCCTTGTACAGGCTTTTGCACAGGAGTGTGTCACATATGACATGGTGTCTAAATACCTTTTAAGCCTTTTTAAAATTATGTCAGTAGTCACTATGTTTGAAAAAATGAAATTGGGAAATCAAGTGCTCCTAATTTAGGAAATGACAGGATTTTGGTGCAACCTGAATTTTAACCCTTTGAGCTGCCTCTCAGCTGTTTAAGGGCTGAGACTTTCAGATTCCCTCCTACAGTCCTGATAGCACTGATTCCCAGAAGCCTACATTCTTCTCAGTGTCTGAGGCTGCTGATACAGACGTTCAAGTGACCTCCAGCAATAATTTTCAATATACTTTATATTTGTTTTCTTTCCTATTATCACAAACATTTTTGAGAAAGAACACCTTCTCCATCTTCTGAGTAGATACTGATTAAATTTCTCATCTACAGTCATGACTGAGCAACAAAAATAGTGGAAATTACTAATTAAAAATTATAAAATACAGCTGAAAACATAGAGAAACTGACATCACATTCTCCTGTTTCCTGAATTATCAATCTTTGATTTCCAATAGATAATATAGATACTTATTTAGAAGTTTATTGGAGACATTTTTTCATGGTGAAGATGTTAGATGAAAAAAATGTCACCAGTACATGTATTTTAGATTGTATTGTGGAAAAAGACATGGACTGTTTCTAGCTTTAACATGATGTCTGTATAAACACTTGGCTGGATCAATAAGGCTGTCTTTGAGTTTTGGTCTAAAAAGGAATACTGTTATCTGTTCTTCCTTTTTAAATATTGTAAGTTTTTAGAAATACCTCCAGGTATTGAGGTGTGATATGCTTAACTGGAAGAAATTAAGGAATCATAAAAATCATCTATTTCAAAGATTCCCTGGGAGGCTTATTTTGGTTAATTCCCTCTTTCAACTGCTGTGTCCTGTGAAGTCATTGGGTAGATCTGTGGTTTTCTTTCAGACACCAGAAAAATGGCCAAATGAGATTAAATCAATGGGTTTCCCTTTATTCATTTGCAGTCTTTTCAAGAGACTTTGATTGATGTTTTGCTGTTTTCACATTTTGTTACATTCCTTGCCATCTGAATGAATTGTCAACATTATAATGTCCTGAATACTCTGTAAATTATAGCATAAATGCTCCCACTTTGTTTACGTACTGAATTTTGATTGATCTATCCATTTTATATTTCTTTAGTTTATAACTTTCATAATTGCTAAGTATAATAGGACCATTGAAACATCAATTATTTAAAGCAAAGCAGTTATTTAATCTCTTGTCTCTCATAGATGGCATGAGGTACTATACCCCAGCCCTGTTTTAAATGGTTCTGGGAATATCATGTGAGGATGTTTATCTGCTAGTTTTGTTTTGTTTTTTAACAAGCCTGGTTTCAATGCTTGCCTGCTCACTTAGGTGAGACTATCTTCTAACTGTGTACTGTTCTGTTTCTCTGTTCCTGGGATAAAGGTGATATAAATGAAAAGGGAGTGTGGAGGAGCCATCATAACCACAATTGATGGAGGAAGTGTTACTGAGGCGAAAGGGGAGGTAATGGGAGCTGACAGTGTTAGTGATGTATATTGAAGCTGGATTGTGTGAAGAGGAAAGAGGAACAAAGGAAAACCCAGGGAAGAAAAAAAGGGAGAGAATGTGAGTGGAAGAATGAGAAAATTTTCCACTCCTTTCAACTTAGAGACTAATCTGCTTACATGCATTTCTCTTCTTAGCAGTCAATTTTACTTCTTCCCCTTCCCCTTTGCCTTCAGAAGCAGGGGAAGAGAAAAGAAGAAAATAAAGAAAGAAAATAAAAAAGCATAAAGGAAAAAAAAAAAATCAAGTCTGTAGTTTTCTTAACTGGCACCATGACTCTTTAGATTGCTTCTCCTTTCAACTGTTCTGGTGTGCTTAGTGTTGTTCTGGAACTGCATTTTTTGTCTTGTCAGTAGTTGTGATGAGATGTAACTGAGAAAGGGTGTGCCATATCTGACTGGTTTGAATTTTGTCTGTAACTCATCATGTTTCTTACATGTGCAAATATATTTTGTACAAATTGGAATGTATCACGGGAAAAAAATGCCAGAATAGTAGAACTCAATGTGCACAGAAACTGGTTTTATCCTTAAAGCAGTTCAGTGTTAGAGACTGCTTATGTACACCAAGAAGGAAATATTCTAAATGTGTGACCTGGATTTTTATTATCAGAACAATAATTTTTTTGTTCATAAGCATTCTAATTCTCCTTTCAGTAAATCTTGTGCAGGTTCTTGAGTGGAGGTTTTTTATCAGTGCAGAGCAGGTTGGAAATGCTACAGAATCTGAATAGTATTAGGCTCAGCTGAAGCAAACAGCCACAAAAGATATTAGGCAATGGGAGACTCAAGTCTGAAATACTAAATGAAGTGTGCCTCTTTAGTCCTCAAGAAATGGTATGTTTCAACAGTGAATATAAAGTTTGAAACATAGGACAGTAGAAAATACATCATTTAGTTTAATATTCTTTAATTAATAAGAAAATTATAGGCAGCTAACTATTTCAGCATTTTTAGAAAATGAATCAACAATGTGAACAAGTCAGAGAGAATTATTTTTCATTATGTCCCTATTTCTTTTGTTTTCAGCCCATGGTTCTGTGTCGGCTGAGACTGTTGGCTCTGCCCTTCTTCAGCAGTCAGGTAGTTGATTTTTCTTTTCTTCTACATCTTTGATTACCCTGCCACAAAAATGAAAGGAGCCTCATCAGATTTTATTTCAAGTCTGGGAACTTTTCCTACCTCTCGAACCTGAATGAATATTTAAGCAACTCATAATGCAACAATTGTTATTCTGAGGGAAAATAAAAAAGCAATTCTCTGCTGAACATCTCTAGCTTGATGGAAAGGTAATGGCACCACTGCAGACTAGAATAAAATCAAATCCTAATTGTTTTGGTCAATTTGACTTGCCAGCAAGTCATGCTTTAATCTTTGCATAAATTAGAAGCCTTTACTCTGTTCAAATTCCTGTGGGGCTGCTGTCTTTGGCTTCCGCCTACTTAATTCAGCTCAGCTAGCAAATGCTTCTGAATAATGTCATGATATTTCCATTAAAGAATTCAAAGTTGTTGAGAAGAAATGTGTCAAGCTGTTGATAAAATTCAGTCGAGATGAGATGCAGCGATGAGCCTGTGGTTTGGCAGATTCCTCAAGCACTCTAAGGGACATCAGTGAATAAACTAAGGTCCAGGATGCAGGGGCAAAGCAGATTGTCCAGAGTACCTGCAGTGAGAGTAAACTGTAATTTTGTTTACTCTCAATGCAAGTTCTGGTGCTGGTGGCTGATGAAGAAGGGTATACCAGCAATTGCAGTAGCTTTTGGGAAGGAGTCAAGCGTGTAAGGGAAAGAAAGAAGATTTAACTTCAATTATTTCTCTTCGAAAGTGAGTTAGGTGATGGAAAAAGTATCCAGTCTTGGTCAGTTCTTGGTTAAGCGTGTCCTGATTTTCCCTTTTTTCTGCTCCTAAATATACTCTATAAAAACCTTCTCTACAGTAAGGCTACTAAATAGTCTAGTCCTCTCTTTACTGAGAGTCTAATTTTCTCAAAAGAGCAGTACCATTTTATTACCAGGATGCCTGTTATTACGGCTTATCCCGGCTTATCAGTCGAAGACGCAGAAATAATGAGAGCTGGAGTCCGAATGTTCTTGTGTTCAGAGCAAGGGCGGAAAGGGGGAAACCCCTTTCGTTTAATTCTTATATACGCTTTTCGACATCACAGATCATTGGAGAAAGTTAACACTTCCGTCTCTAACTATATTGGTTAAAAGAAGTGTCCGTCAAAAGGATCTGTGTCCATGGGCAAGGAATGTAAAAAGATAATTTTTACAACAACATAGCTATGTTTACAGAAATCGTCCTTGAAACTGTCTAACAGAGAAAACTAGCTATTTTACAGTGAAAAATGGGCAACACCATTTTGATTTTCTCTTCATGCAAAGAATATGAGCAAGGTCATGATATTGCACAAACAGAGTTCACCATTGTCATAATTTTCAAAACAATGGAATATATTAAAACAAAGAAGAGAAGAAATCTCTCAAATTCTTGTGGAGTTGTGCAGTTGAAACACATAAATGCAAACTATAAGAAATAATGTACAGCCAGTATGAGGTGCAGATTGTTGGTTGGTTTGTTCACTCTAAAGAGTGCAGAGACTTTAGTATGTTAATTTAAAAAAAAGAATTTGCAAAAGTATTTCTAACCACCTTTTTTAAAAGCCCTCTGAATACATGTATAGGCACCCTAGAGTTCACACAAATCCTGCTATTTATCCTTCTGCTTGTCTGACCTTGAAATGACCCTATCACCCTGACTCCAATCAGCTATATTCCTGGAGAGCGGGTGGAAAAAGCTGGAGGGGACACAGTGGAAAATGCACGTGTAAGAAGAAAAAAATAAGAAAAATATTATTTTCTGGGGAGCTTGAGTTATAAGATTAGATTGTAGCTGGCAGAATCAAGGGCACATAGGCATGGCACTTGATGATTAGGATTTATGGGAGCATTAGAGAGGAAGAAATCAATATATTTTCTAAAAATTCTGTTTCACTACAATTAATCTAAACACTCTCCTTGGGTTTGTGATGACAGAGGAAGGCTGTGTTGATAAGAATTGTTCCTTTTTTTCCTCACCAATAGTTTCAACATCTTCTAATGTACAAATCCGGCTTTAGAAAATGAACCTTTTGTATCCTTTCATTTGAAAGAATTAAAGCTTGTAGGCACAACTTGCAATAAATTTGAGGTCAAACGTGACAGCAGATAGACATCTGCTACAAAAAAACAAAGTCATAATGCACTACATGAAGATACTATTAGCAGGATACAAAATCAAAAGAACAGTCTCTCCACAAAAAAAAAAATTCTCCCCATCAGGTCTTTCTGTTAGTTATTTTATTTGTTTTGAAGCCTGTAGCAAAGTGGTGTCTTCAGCTGAAGGTCTATGGTGTGGTTTTAAATTTTTGACTTAGTGCATCATAGATCTAATCAGGTGTTTGTAGCAAGTTAAAAACTGTACCATAGTTTTTTGTCTAATGAACTCTATGTGTTGATCTGATAGTTTTCTCATGTGGTTGTCTGAAAGTATTTCTTCTTCTTGAACTTTGTTATTTTGAAACATATATGCATAAATATTTATTCTAGTAATAGTAAATATTCTATTTCTAGGTATTATAGAAAAATTTAAAAAATGCACTTATAAGATTAGTACAGCCAATTAGACAAATATCTGTCTCCATTTTCAACATCCTATAAATGCCATACAATCTATGTAGGACTAGGATGGATAAAGTCAAAATGAAGACTCTTGTTGCATAAACACTGTAATTCATCTTGACTAGAAATGGTAAATGTATTACATGCTTTTTCTTAAGAGTCCATGCAGTCCTTGCTGGTACTTTTTTAAAAATACTTCCATTGCCATCTATGTAGGGTTTTTTAAACACTCAGTTTTAAAACTAAAACATAAAACCAATCAAACAGATCTTAAGCATCAGTGTCTTAAAAATAGACAGATGAAAGGGTATTTCACTGAATTAGCTTTGTTTCTGGAGAACTAACTTCTACTTAGAGCTTACAAAGAACATCTATCAGAGTATCTGCTGTAAAGTAGAAACCAGTTAATGGGGATGTCTCAAGGAGAAACAAACGATGAGAAAAGTTAGACACCCCTCACACCATTCTCGTCCAAAAAACACCCCTGACTTTATAGGATGGATTGTATGGATGCACCATAGGATACATTATATGAAATGACCATTTTTCAGAGGTTCAGCATTTGTACGTTGTCTTTGAAATCTTGCCAAAATGATTTCCAACTATCCAGAATGGCTGTAGCTATAATTAGAGACTGAAGAACTCTAATTGTTGTACTGCAGAACGTTAAGAAAAATATGAACTAATAATACTCTTACGAACTTCTTTTTTGCTTCTGAAAAAAATCTTTCTGTATGATTTTATTTGTTAATAGTATTTAAAATACAAACGTACCTATAAATGGCACTAAAATTTGTATTAGATGAATAGTAATGAACATCAGTTATGAATAAGGTTCTATAAGCTAAGATACTAGAAAACTGTAATTGGAAGTAATTGCTTTGTAAGTATCAATCAGTGAATCTTCACAACACTTTTATGAAACAGAGAAATTGTAATCTATTTCTTTCAGCTACTTTGTTAGTATAAGTATGTTTGATGGAACCATTGACAATATTTGCAGAAGAAATGAGAGGTCTGTGTTGCCACACCATTCTTAGAACATCACAGTCTTTAGCCAGTAAGTGTTTGATTTTGTTTATAAAATTCATTTAGGTATGAAATCCTAAAATGAAATCTGAGTTCTCTTAAGACAATGATTTTCTTAGAGCTCATGTATATCTTTACAATTAAACTAAACTTCATGAATAGTGTAGGTTAAGGTTGAAAAGTGTATTTTAAGTTATATGGTGAAGAGAAAGGACTGTTTATGGCATAGTGCCTCTCCAGACAAACACTTCAGTTATTAAAAGATGCCTGGAAGCAGTAGTGTAGAAGACTTGTATTTCACAATAAATGTACAGCTGAATTCACAACGTGCTAGAATCCATGAAGAACAAGCAAAGGGTAAAGGCTGTATTTTCCTTTGTGTTCCTTCAAGAGAGAAATAATATAGGTCCTCAGTGAACATGAAATGGGCTTCCATATCTTTTCAGTTTTTTTAAATCATCACAAGTATTTCCTTTAAATGAAAAATAGAGGATAATTTTGCATTAAAACTGAGTCCTCAAAAATACAGAAACAAACTCTTGTAGCTTCTCCAAGAATTGTTATTCAACAATTGTGTGGGGATGTTTGGAGCAGACTGGTCATAATTAATAGCACAAACTTTGAGAAAATGACACACTAAATTAGAAGGAAGGGCATTAAATTATTTTGCAGTGTGAAGCACTGACACTGATCAACTTTCCTGGTATTCATGTTTCTGTTACAATAATTCTCATTGTGCTTAGATTTTGTCAAGATTAAAATCGTCCTTAAAATTACAGTTTCCTGAGGAATGACTCTTTGTTTTAAAAGTGGCAGAGTCAAGTTATTGCTGAAGTCAATAACTGATGTCAGATATTTGAAAGTTAATGGACAATGAAGGAATGAAAACTTCCATATCATTTGTTCTTCTCTTTGGTAGAAATTATATCTGACCAACTAATTCATCATTACTTCTTTCACATAAGTTATGTTTTAATATTTATTATGTTTGCAAGTTTTGGTTCATGTAAATTTTAATTTCAAGGCTAAGTATAAATGAAACCATCAGACTGCTCAAGAAATATAACCTGTTTTCAGTCACTGTGCATTTACATCTCTTCAAGTTTATAATTCCTAAAGGACATAATGTCTGTGAGGGAGGCAAGGAGCTATTTTTAACTGTAGCATAAAGAAATGTCCATGCTATGGGAAATGCTTCAATGTTCCATCTGTTTGAAACTGAGAAATTGAAAAATCTCTTGTCATTTTTGTATATTTTTGTCAGATAACAGAGAACAGTTGAAATTGTCTGTTAGTCATGTTTCCTATGAAGTATAATGATGTTAACCTTGATCTCAGCATTAGGGGTGGGTTTTTCCCTCTTGAAATTTTTATTACTAAAACCAGCAAGTAATACAGTGCAGAATTCAGAACTGCTTCAATGCCCTTCTGATATTTATCACAAGTACCTTTTAAGATAAACAGTGGAAAAAATGTGAATAAAAATTTTGCTTTAGAACAAACTGCCAGCTTTGGTGAAACGAAGGCATGAGTAAACCTGTAGCTATTAATGAGTGTTCTAATGTTTATATCAGTCTTGTGTTTTGTTTCCACTTTGTGGATAGCACTGTGTTTTATTTTTTTCTCTCTTTTTGATTCTCTCTGCTGGACATTAAGATAGCCTGAAAGAAAACACTTGAGTCTTGTGTATTTAATTTTTCCATACCAGTTTGCATAAATTGTGAGCTAAATATTTCATTTGCTGCAATAATAAGAACAGGCAATGACATAATAAAAAAAATGTTGCATAAGATACATTTCTTGAATAGCAGAGATGCTCACCTATGTTCTGAATGCCTGTAATGCTTGTGAGAGGTGCTGGATAAATATACTTGGGTACCATTACATCTATTTGCTGTAAAGAATGGCAATGGTTGATCCAAGGAAAGAGCATCAGAAGCAGAGGGGGACATCTGGTTTAATTACAAGCATCTGTAATTATGTTTCATTGTAAGAGAGTCTACGTGCAAGATAAATCTTTTGTCTGATCTGTTTCTATCAGTTAGAAGAAAGCTTCTGACTATCAAGGCATCAGCTCAATTCAAATAGGATACACATTTCAAAGGCATTTGGTGTAGAGGGAGAAAGAAACATTGTCTTTTTCTTTTACTGAACACACACTCTCCTGTAGTGTGTTTGGCCCCCAGGAATTTGGACCCCTCTGGGTGAAAAAACCTCCTGATATCCAACCTAAAACCGCTTTGACTGCGACTTATGATCTGTGGAAACACATCAAGCTTCAGCTTTTTTGTTATCTTGTGTGCTAGCTGTATGACGTGCAGTGGAACTGAAATTAGGGCTAAACTGCACCTGATTTTACAGAAGTTCCATCTTTTAAAGCTGTTATGTTCTTATAAGCAAAAGAAAAAACACCAAAAGTTTTAAATAGTGGAGAAGATATAGTGTACTGTGCTGTGTGTTACTAGAAGAGACTTGGAAGAGATCGCTTATTCACATTGAAATTGAGTAAAAAACCAGTCTTCCCTAGGCCTTAACATGTACTAAAAGTGTTAGCTAGTCAAGGTGATACATGTTAATAAGTAAACTTACATCTCTTGTGGGCTGGAAATTTATACTAGAAGTCAGTAATCTCCATGGACACTTCATGGTTATGAACAAAACTCAAACAAGCAATTTGTAGTTGGCAGACAAAGTGGTCTGTAAAGCAAAGTTAGTTAATTTGCTAGTTCAGCAATCTAGTCAGCTCTAGGTGGAAAGTCCTATCATATCTGTCAATTAACTTCTGCATAGTGAATTTTCTAGTTTGGAATGCTGTATGGACTGTTAATTGTATTCTACTGATCACAAAACCACTATACCTTAAATGGACACAAGTGTTAAACACAACATAAAGGGCTTGTTGGTCTGCTGACACACAGTGGCCTGAGAGGAATACGATCTAGTAGATAACTCCAGTTTAGAGGCTGTGAGTTAAAGTTTGGGTAGAACTGTGCATTGGATTCACAGAGGAAGGGCTCTTGTGAGACACCTGTAGCCTTGTCTGCATTAGAGGTGGAAGGCAACCTTAGGTATGTTGTTTCTTCTTGTGAATGCAATGGGTTCAGAGTTCCAAGGGTGATAAAATGGTTATATGCTAGAGCTGGTGAAAGAGGTATGTTAACTTTAGTTCTTACAGTAGGTAGGAAAAGGAAAAGTTCTTACAGGTAGGAAAAGAAGCAAAAGCCTCATTGAAGAAACAAGGAAAATAATGTAGTATTTCTTTGTCAAAAAAGGACAAGATAAGACAAAGATACATGCACTGCAAGGTAATGAAGAGACATGGTTCCTCATGTCTCAAATCGTAGAGATAAATAAGTAAAAGGATTGTTTGATGTATTTTACTAAGCTGACCCATGGGTCAGAAGAAGCAAAGGCCTCTGTTAGCTCTCTAGCTTGACTTAAGAAATATCATCTGTCCTTGATTTCATCAGCATCGATGAGCACTGCAAGGATGGAATTCTGAGTATCACCATTAGATGTGCATTAGGAAGGTATATAAGGGTATATAAGCCTAGCATCTAGTTCTAGTTGGAAGCCTAACATACTTGAGGATTTAATTGAAACTGGGGTATTGATTGATCCCAGGTAGGTGGAACTGCTGGCTGATAACCATTATGATGAAAAAAAACATAGTATTACCCGATAATTTTTAATGACATGGAACAAAGTCAGTGAAGAAAACTTCATCTGACGATGAGAAAAAAATCAATAGAGCAGCTTGATCAGGTTGGTTTGGGGTACTTGAGTGCACAGTCAGTTGCATTCTAAATGCCATAAATATCTTTACATCTCTCCAGAGACTAAATTGATACCTTTATTGTTAATCCATAGGGATTTAATTTAGTTTATTATTTTCTTCACTGTAAGAAAGTTATTACTTATATTTACATAAATATATCTGGATTACGCATACGTATTGTTTTCACAAGATTAGATCTAGTGGTATAAATATCAAATGTCAGTTTGTAGGCAGACTGCAAAAGGTCTGGGATATCTGGATACTGACATTATGTGTAGGCACACAGGTAGAGTTGTTACATGTCTGCAAGCCCCTTGAAAATCAGGTGTTGATGCACAGCTAGAAGTTGGCTTTTTCCTGTGGCATTAGACAGATCTTTTACAATTCCATGAAAACCTTCTGGAATCTTTGATCCTTTGACATCTTTACCTAATATCAGACAGAGGGTCAAACCTGCTTTCTTGCACAGGCTGTAATCTTTTTAGCACTGTATCTTTTTTAAAAGCCTTTTATTATGGGTCTGTTTTTCTGGGGTGTTTTTATCACATAATTGGGAGTATGTCATTGGTTAGCACTAGGTTAATTTCATTTCATTCTTCATGATAATCAGCTTCTTGACAAATGAGTAATTTCTAACACATCTGTGGACGTGCTATTGCAAATACTGCTAGTCCTCTATTTACCTCAGATGATGTTCTCATACTCCCTGTTATGTTTTTTTTCTAGAATACATGATCCACTTGCATATAATCATAATAATTTTTGCCATTTTAAGAAGTTTCAAACATTGTGCCCAATATCAAATACACTGTGGTAGTAGTCATGATTTATACTGACAATATATTAATGTGTTAATCTGTAGAATTTTAATAATATTTTCAGATTCATCCTGCTCAAATGAAACACTGAGGACTTCATGAGACGCAAAATACAGGAATAGATATCCTCTTTCTGATTGTTTCTATTTATTATAAAAATGCAACATATAAAGATTAATTCTATTTCTACTTTTTATGGCATCCAGATTTTCTAAATTCGAAAACCTCCAGAGGATAAATTACTATTTAGTGTGGACTTTGTTAAAAAATCAAGAAAAAGTACACTTAGTGTTGGTTCCTTATTAAATGATATATCTTGATTATACCTCAGTGATGTTACCAGTTTTATCTGAAATTGTTTACAAATTTTAATTGAACTTTATTAGTTTCCTAAAATAATCTAACATGCAAAACTAATCCTGCTGATTGACTATTATTGCAAGTTTTGTTTTTAACTGAACCGCAGACTTTTTCCTCTTAACGTAGCAAATATTAGGCCATTCATGTTTATGGATTACTGAATTTTAAAGACAAATTACTTTTTGTCTTTTACATTTCAAAACACAAAGTAAAACTTGAAGCAAAACTAACGCCTTATCTTTGAAAATTTCACAGTATGCATGCATTAAAAATTGTTATCTTCTCTTCAGGCTTCAAAATTTCAATAGTTTCCCTTGGGCAAACTTGAAACTGAATGGGCCTATAGTATAAATTCTAAAAGTGTTTATACATGTCAATTTGATAGCAGATTATCTGTATGACTTGTTTTGTTTTAGTATGGCAACTTCCTTCAGTCTCTCTTAATTAAATTGTCATGCTCATTCTCAAAGCATAATGAATCAGAATGATTCAGGTTTTTTTTTCTAAATTTTTAGAGCTTGGTAAATTTGCTTAACACTCATTTTGCTTTTTGATAAATAATGCTTCCAAAATATTCTTCTAATGCTATGGGCTTGATGGCTTTCTTCTTTAATTGTATGTGCAGTAGATCCCTATCCCCCCTGAACGAGACTCAATTCTATCAATATTTAGGCAAAGTTTTTCTTTTTGTATTGGTCAGACTCTTGTGGATTGTTCTTGACTTAAAACAGAAGCAAGTTCAGTTGTCTCCTATGGCTTTCTGAAAGGCTCTGTGGTGTTATATCCAATTGATCTTGATCAGACTCAGTCTACCAGAGCAATAGCAAGATGTTGAATTTTCTTAGTTTGGCTTTCTTGTCTCAAATCTGTTGGCAAAAGAACAGGATAGAATAGTAAGCTTCTGTGATGGTCAATATATGTATTTTTACTCTTTCTGTCTTGCAACCTCTAAAAATAAAATAATGATAACATCCTTTTACTTACTGCTTTTATTCCAGATGGCCCCATTTCTGCATCTGCATTAATATTAAAAATTTAAGTGTTTTCCTTGAGAATCAGCTCAACAGTGTCCTGGGAGCCAGAATTGTCTCTTCTGGGCTGATTTTCCTACTGAAGTTTGTCTCCTTATGTCTCCATTACACTATTATTTATTTCAGTTTATCTTTTACGTGCTCTCTCACAGTGTTTAACTCTTAAGGTGGGGAACCATTTCTGAACAGATATTGGAACAAGAAATTTACATATAGTTTAAACCCAGATTTTGAGTAAAGTTGCATTTTAGATAAGTTTAGCCCACTTTATTTCGAGCCAAAAGGAAACATAAAAGACACATAAATATTTTAGTGAATTCAGTCTTAGTATATAGAAAACAGATGTGAATTACTTAGACAAATTGCCTTTGTATTAAACTTCTCTTGCACCAAAATCTTTTGAGAAGCTCATTTAAAATACCTTGTGGGTAAAATTTATGATAAATCAATATACTTCAGAGGGAAGTCAAAGTAGTAAGTACTTGAAAAGCTTTTTCC
This sequence comes from Climacteris rufus, assembly GCA_013398175.1. Taxonomy (NCBI): domain Eukaryota; kingdom Metazoa; phylum Chordata; class Aves; order Passeriformes; family Climacteridae; genus Climacteris; species Climacteris rufus. Next base: position 504,897 of record VZRZ01003661.1, on the reverse strand, counting down.
TTTGTCAAGAAAATACTTCATTCTCAAAAGTGAATTTTTATCTCTCTGTTTATTTGTATAAATTTTTGTATTGAATTAGTATGCTAGGAGAAAAATAGTGGTGACTGAGCTGCTGTGTATTCTTTAGATCTACCTGAGGATATTGCCTGGCTCTTTCTAAAGCTTATAAACTCAGAGGATATTTTTCTCTCTAAACGAAAGGAACATGTAAAAAAAAAAATACTGAAATAATGCCCATAATAAAGGAAAAATACCTGGATTTTTCTTTCTTAGTAAGATTGGATGTCAACAGGCTACTCTAATGACCATCCTGGTTCATCTCTTCTACAAAATAAAGATTATAATGTTATTGTTACTCAGAAGTTAAAAGAACAACATACAAAGTCTTCTTCCCCTGCATGATTTTCTGAATATCCCACTGTTTTGCCCTACAGCCTTTTGTGAAGTAGGACTCGTTCTATTTGTGCTCCCAAATGAAAAGAAGATTAGACACAATTTGAGTAACTTTATGCTACTGTTCTTTTTCATGCCTTGCCTTGAAAAAATTCTGAAATCATGCTCTAAATTATCTGCAGAGCGGCCACGATATTCAGTTTTGGAAGGTACATTCCTTAACCAACAAGCTTTTCTTCCATGCCCCACCAATTTTTCCTGAACTGTTCTTCACACAGGTGAGAGGACACTAGAAGAATTATGGTCATCTGGTAATCTCCTGAGTGTCTTAGGATACGAAAAGATTTTAAAAATCTTTTATAAGTTTTTTTATAAAACATTTCAGTAATACACAGATCATTTTTATGTGGTGTGTTTCCTCCATTTGGGATATATTTGTATAAGAGTGTCTTTAACCAAGTCTGTCAAGTTCTGTGATTTCTCTCTAGGATTGTTTCATCTCTGTATCACAACACTTATTTTTAAAATCTTGCTGAAGCCTTAAACTGTATGAAATGTGTCTGGAGAAGCTTGCAACTTCTATGAGAAGAACTGCTGTAGCTCATTATTCTAGTTCAGATAAATTGCAGACAAATGAGGAGAACAACTCTCTAGTAAGCTTGCAGAGTGGAGCAGCAAGCTGGATAATCTGTTGAACCACCTGTGATATGAATGTAAAAGGCTGAGGCATATAAAGCATTGGAAAAGGAGACTTATGTTAAAATAGTGTAGGTGGTGTAGTGGGTGAGAAATTCTCCCTTGTGATGACATTAAAATGCAGTTAGGTGATCATTAAAATGCCAGAGTAAACTTAAAAGATTTCTGATTTAAATGTCTGATGTTTCAATTTTCTAACTCTCTCAGAAGAAAGAAGCAAAGCCTGTGTTCATTTCACTGCACAGTGTATTGAAAAAATAAATTATATTTAGAGGAGTGATATTTGCAAACTTGATATCTGATATTGGTCAAAAAGCTTTTTAAGCCACAAGTCTGACAGTTTTATTTTTTTTCACAGTGTATCATGCATTTCTCTAAACTCCTTGTCATATAATCAGGAAGTACTGACCCACAAGCTACAGAAATAGCATAAATAATACACTTTAGCTTAGTGAATCTTGTTCTGGAAAGAAGCTCTAGTGATAATATGTGAATTATTTTGTTTTGTCCTCTTCATTTACCCTGTCACTAGTTGTGGCAAGGTGCTACAGTTCTTCACACCTCTAAAATGGTTGCACAAAAGATCATGGAGATAGCTGTCATGCTCCTTAGTGTTTTAGCTCATTCACCAAAACACTTTTTATCACTCTTTTTTTTTTTTTTTTTTTTTTTAATTTAGATAATTGCAGAGCACAAAATTGACAGACTGGTGTGAAACAGCATTTGTGAAGATACAGAAGTTTTCTGGTAGTGTATGTTCATCAGTTTGTTGCTTGCTCCATTCAGTGAAATTTTGTCTCCTTAATGAAAGCCATTAGAATCAAATAACTTCATATACAGGAGAGTGGGAAACCTGCTTTCTGCCATTCATTTTGTTTTCTCCTTGTCTCTAGTTGTAATACAATTTGCATTTCAGGATAGGTTCTGCAAGGCTAATGTTTTCCTATAAACCTGTGAAAGTGACCGTCTAATGAGAAATATAGCAAAAAATAAAACAAAATCCAGACATAATAAGCCAGTTATTAACTTGACTAGCATTATATTAATGAAAATATGATTTTTGTGCAAGCAAGCACTGCAACATATTACTGATGTTGCATGTGAAATATACCTAATTTCAAATATCTTTCCCTCAGTCTCCATGTGTACTGAACTATATAAGGTTCACCATTACTTTTATCCTGCATCTGCACAAGGCATATTTACCCTTGAAAAATTTGTAATTTCTGGGTAAGATGACTAATTATTAAAAAATTAAGATACTTTCAAATAGCTTTGAAATGGTAAAACCCATGCATTTATTCACTTTTAACCAAAAAATTAATAAAACTTTCAAACATATAGAGAACAGTAATTAATTATGGTGCCTCTGGGTTTAAAAATACTGTAATTTTATAGTTACAGAGCTTCCAAAGTCATATATTCTGATTTGCTCTGAGACTCATGCATATAACTTTACAAAGGTTAAGAGAGGTAACGTGTAACTTTAGGAGAGGTAAAATCTATTCTGAAAGACTTTCATGTTGTACACATGACAGATCGTAATGTTTAATAAAATCAAAAGTATGTTCATTTTTATGATACATACTGGAATGAAATATTACATATGCTCTGTCTAGACTTTCAAAAAAGCTCTGGTGACTATACCTGAAGAAGGGAAAATAAAGAAATGAGGAGGGTAAAAATGTGATAATCCATCTCGAAAATAATTTAGAACCATTTCAAAGTTTCCCCGCTGATGTGTTTTTGTAATTTCCAAAATAAGGCAAGCTGAATCCATTCTGCTTTTTTCTCACAGTTCTTAGAGGAGCCATATTCAAAATAAATTGCTCTGGGCAATTGTGGAGAGCTGACAGGACTCAGAAACATTTGAAGATTTTTCAGAGTTAATTTTTTGAAAACCACTATAATTTTTTTCTTATGTTTTGGCAAGAAGCATTAGGCATTGAGACTGAAAAAAACAAAGTTGCAAGTAGTTCGTATAACAGTTTTGAGAGGTTTAAGAGATATCTGATGGATGATTTCATTATTAACCAAAAAATAACCTTTTTCCAACTTGTGACACTGCAGTGTCAAATTATTTGATTTGGTAAGATAACATTAAGGTAAAACTCAGATACAATTTTTTATAACTATATCCTAGTTTTTTTTAGGTAGTTTGTCAACAGCATTGTGAAGTAATCCTATGGCATCAGATGAAAATGGTACAAATTTATTCCCAGATTTCCATGTATTTTAGTAATTCTGCATAGGCTCTACCTACAGACTCTCTGCCTTAGATCTTTGGTGGGAATATGATGCCTCCTGCAGAAGTGGAGATGTGGCATCTGGTTTATCTAGACTTCGGGCTATACTTACATCCATCACCTGAGTAATCATGAGCAAAATAGGTAGGTGGGGAGACAGAAGCTCAACCCCGTTTTTGGATGACATGTTCACTGTTTCTGTGGAGTCATGGAGATGTGTTACAGAAGTATTTGATCAAGCTCCTAGGGAGAACAGCTTTTTATTCAGGAAACAGCAAAATTCAGGCATGAATTAGTTACATGCACAAAATCAATGCTGTAGGCATCCTACTTCAGAACACAGGGTTTAAAAGCATGAGCAATGCATTGTGATCTCCATGTTGCAGAGTTGCATCCTCTTATGACTTCAGCTGTTTTGAATCTTTTTCAGGAATCCATCAATCCATACGGTAATTAATTAAAAGGTGGTAATTGAATTTGGTGTTTTGTTAAGTTTTTATGTACATCTCACATTTCATGAGACTCACAGCCTACTGTAGATACCTAAAGGGGTATTTGCATTTTTAAAGTGCAGCTGACAGCTCTGTGATATTCATGCTGCTAATTACCCGACAGAGAAGGGATGTTTCGAACTTTTAACAATAAATGAATGAAACTGCTTTGCTGATAATTCAAATGTTCATGATCTGCTGCTTAAATTTATAAAACACTTGCCCAGTCATGCTAGCCTTGATTCACTGCTCTGTTTCAGAGGAGGAACTACAGTGTATGAAGTATAAGTTTCAGTATATAATATATATAAGAAGTTTCAGTATAAACTGAAAAAGTGAGAAAGAACCACTAAGTAAATCAGGTGTGTTTAGTGAAAAAGGTTTATTGTTCCTTAACACAGGGAGAACTCTATGCTACGTGAGATGGTCCAACTTGTAACGAAGTTGTTTATCACACATCTTTCTTTGATTCTCTTACAAGTTAGCATGTTTTCTTAGTCCATTAGTTCAAGTGAAAAGTTACAGGATAGAGATAATATCCAATTACTTTTTTTGGCTGAAAATAATTTCTGTTAAAGTTGGAAAAAAGGCATAAGAAATATCACACCAACTTTAAAAGATGTTACAATATTACAAAGGATATTGGAATGCTATGAACCAGCTTTTAATGTGTGCTTCTCCACTAAGGCAGAAAATTGCACTGGGGAAAAAATACCCAGCCTGTTTCTGCTCCATTGCAACAGTTTCACAGATGACGCTTTGCTTCGAATTTTCTCTGAAGAAATTTTAACATTACTAACACTTTGACTGTTCTGATGAGTTCTGATATAGTATGTTAATTAAAAATCAGTTTGGATGCATATGTACATATGTTCAAGAGAAGTCTGATATTTTTATAAATTATTATTCTGAGACATTTCAGCTTCTTAACAACATCACTGATTTCGTTGCAGGAGCATAAGTGTAATTTTTAGAGTATAAGAATAGGGGAAAATTGCCCTTTTTTTTTTTTCCCTTCCTCATTACAATCACCATCATAACAGTCTGCTGGTTTACCAATCCTATTCTTGTTACAGTTTCTGTCACAGAAATAAGAATGGAACTTTAATGCCAATGCAGGCTGTGAAATGATAAGTGGCTGCGCGGCAGTTACGGGAATGTGATGGTCTGGAATCCACTTATGGGTTTTCCTACCTAGAAGAGAAAAGATGAATGGCAATCAAAAGGCAGAATGATATATTTGACTATTGGTAGTGAGTGGGGAGCTAAGAAAGTAATTTTTGGGGTGGGAAGATTTCCTTGAACTCCTTTTCTGCCTGTCCCCTGTCAATTTTATTGTCAGTGCAAATGTATTTGCCAGGAAGCCTCCTGAAGAATGGTAGTAAGAACCGTGTTACTGCAGTTCCAGAAACAACAGCTAAACCCAAAGATAAATTAATGTCCTGTATAGTAGTCTTTTCAGTTACAGTAATTAATGGAATTGGCCCATGAAATTAATTAAATGAGTGCACTTGTGTCTTTCCCTACTCTCTTCTAACATCTGAATCACTTCATTATATTATAACTCTTGCTGTATGTTGGCAGATACTAGTTATCATTGCTGATTGAATACTTATGATCAGTTTTGATTCAATTATAGGTATGTAAGCACAGTTATTTGGGTTGTTTGGTTTATGAGGTTTACTCCAGTTTTACAGAATTATAATTTAGATACTTTAGTGGAATCCTGTTGTTACTTGGTAGATAACATTCATTGATTGTTAAGAAAGTATCATTTTGTTCCAAGTGCCATAGGTAATTGCTTCATCTAATTTAATGTGTTGAAAAGGTTGAAATAGTTCTGTAGGTGTTCCTTGCCTTGTACTTGTCTGTTCTACATTTTATTTCTTCCAGTTTACAACCTGACATTGTCTCAGAGTGTTTTGTGTAATACTTTCTTATTTTAGACATTCTGAATGATTTTAAACTGTCAGCAGTTGTTCTTCCTCAGATTTTCTGTCTGTGCAATCCTTTTCTGGTCCTTTTGAGAGATGCTTTATTAACTGCCTATTTTGAAACCCATCAAAAGAATGGCTTTCTGTAATCTTAACCTTTAAGAGCAATTTTCACTTTGCCTCCCCAGTTCTCCATACTCTGGATGTTTAAAAGAGTATCAGCCAAAGCCTTACTGTTATTATTTAAATGGTATTATGAGTTTCAGTCATATAGCTGTCACAAGGACAATGATGTCAACAAGTATGCCATCCTTCAGCAGTCGGAAAGGAAAAAACCCATTCACTCAGAGGAGTCCTGTGAGAGGAGTTATCTATGGATGAACCCTCTGTGATTTCCTCATTCTAATCTCAGGTGAAGAGAAAAAAAAAATGACACTTTTGCTGTATATCTCAGTGCTTCAGTGAAGGTGATTTGACAGCATCTCTATGAAAGACCAGATGGTGGGAGAATACCCTGAAGTATGTTCTTTTCTTTCCCTCCAGTAGATCGTTTCATTCCAGTGAGATAATTTATGCAGAAGGGGAATTCGTAGCATAGACTGCTTTCTATAAACATCAAAATTGTTTGAGAGGGAAACACAGCTTTATTATTTTAGGAGGAGGTTGAATGATGTGTAAAAAGGTGTCTCTCACCAGACATTTTAGAGAACATTTGGGCAAATGAGTAGAAGATATTCATGACGTTTATGATTGTTAAATTCAAACTCTTACTGTCAGCAAGAGGTGACACTCTATATATATGTGTGTACACATGTATGGAACACAGAGTTCATTGTCTAGGTAATGCTTTAACAGGAGCAATGCAATGGGGGATGTACTGGAACAAGGATTGCTCTGTCTGGACACCTGAATATCTTGATAGTGCTTTAGACAACTGGAGTTGCATCATTTATGCTCTGAATTAAGTTCATATGACATTCCCAATTAAGTATTTTAATGCTACCATGTACCTCTGTAACAAGACAACCAAACCTTGCAGCTCTGTCATTCACAACACTATTCAAGTTTCTGTTGAAAACTGTAGCAGTATTCATGTTTCTATGTCTTTATAATACCAAGGGTAGACCTGTCTTCAGAAGAAACAAACTTATTTTATGCAAAAAGCCATGAACCATAAAACTTTAGCAAGCTGCCTTGATTAGTTAAAATATTTTTAAAAATTAACTAGTTCTCTTTTAAAATGAAAATGTATGGACTACAAATGCAATGATGGGTTTAACCAGAAACTGTACAAAATATGTTGCTCTAAATTAAGTGGTTTTGATGAAACAAAATCACTAGTTGCCTAGGTCATTTTGGGAGAAGAAAACAGAATGATGTTTTCTGGATCACTTAAGTGAACATGAATATAAAACATTTTGTGTCTGAACAAGGGGACAAAAATAGGTAATGAAGCAGCAAATCAGATAAACACTTAATTATCTTGAATGTTGATGGATGGTTTCCCATGGTACCAAAAGGATGTGTTTGGGTGTATATTTAGTTCTTACCATTATTGTGGATGATTTTGTCAGACATGAGGTATCATATTAGTTCAATGTACAAATATGTGACATTTTAAGGCTAATAAAAAGCAAGCTGCAACATGAATACATGAAGCTTTATTTCAGAAAGAAATGTTAATCACTGAATATAATAGCAAAGATGTTTTCATCTCTTTCATATTTCTGAGTTTGGAACATTGTTTCATATGTGGAGAAAAGAAAGTCTTTCAACCTTGAACTAGCTCTTTAAGGTTTGGGGCTCTAGGTGTTTTTTGGCATCCAGCTTGAGAGGTATTTGTGGTTTTGCCCTTGCCCACATTGAATTGCTGGTGAATTTTCTACCTTGTCTTCAAAGTGTTTCTTTTTAAATGTTGAAAATGGGATGGCTTTTTAAAGCACACACCCTGCTGCTTTTTGGGGAGGTGGGGAAAGTTTCATTCTTAATGCTTCTGAAATTCAGTTGGAGCCACTGCTTTTTGCCAGCACGGGCCAGTGCTGTGTGACCCTTCATCCTGAACAGCTCCAACCTGCTGCCAATCAGAACTACACTGTCATTTCTTTAATGCTAAGATGATGTTTTTTCAGTCCATTTCTGTATAGTTCTGGCCTTTAGGCTTCAGTTAAGTCCCACTATAATCAAATGTCACAACCTATGATGCCATGATGTCATTAAGATATGAAAACATTGACTTTTTAATTGACATCACTTTATAGCTGTTAAAATCTTTTTATGTGTTTGATTGGTCATTTATCTTCCTGTAGTAGTTGTTATTTAGGCAAAGCTGTACACATTTAATTATTTCAAGTTTGCTTGATGAATCAGTCCCTCCAAAGTGGTAATTAATTTAGATGGCATTCTCTGAACTCTGAACTCCTTGCAATATATCATTTTTTTTGCTGCTGCACTGCACAGGAAAGTGGGGTTTTGGCAATGCCACATGAACAAAAGTCATTAATCATCTCTGTGTAATGCCTATGTATATGAAACCAAATCTAACACTAGTTTTAACTCCATCTGGTAGCATAGAATAAATGTTACAAACAAAAGGGTGAACTCAACTGAAATCGAAAGTATTTTGTCTAAAAAATAATTGGTCTTATTTCCTAAAGGACTGAGACTTAAAAATGTGAGGCTCTGCTGACTGATTACAGTTGTATCTAAAGTCTGAAGTACCACTGAGTTTCCAAGTGGTTCATTAACAACCCTGATTTGGGCTAAACTGTTGTCTCAGGTCCTGCACATAGTAGAATATCTTTCTGTGTGAATGAAAGAAACTGTGAGTATCCCAGCAACAGGAGTAAACCAAAAACTTTTCATTCAATTAGCATCTTACCAAAGAAGAATGTAGCTGGAAAGCACAGTTCTATGGGAATTTGCGAGATATAACTGGATCTCTGTAGAACAAGTTCATCTTCTTGTCTCCAAACAGGATGATTTAAATCAATGTTAGGTTTTTTTCTCTCAGTTATTTGTTTAACCTGTCACACTTTTCATCAGCCTGCAAGAATAGAAACTTCACCATTCCCTCCTGTGCTTGACTATTTCTCAAATGACAAAAACTTTTGAACTCTCAGGCACCATTACTTCTATTGGTTATAGAGGTACTCTGATAAGCATTTTGGTAATTTTGTGTTCCTGTCAGTCACTCTCAGGTAAAAGAAGACAATTATTTTTCCCCCCACTATTAACCTCTAATGTACTGAGTCATCTGATGCTTTCTGGCTTCTGCTTGTGAACAAAAGCCAGCAGAACACTACAGATAAAAGGGGTATAGGAAAAAAAAATGCCTCCATAATAGCTACCTCCATGGAAATAAAGAAGCTATTTTCTAGTTGCAAGTTGAAGTTAGATTCTGTGAGCTGCAAAGGAGTGAAATAGAAGCAGATGATACCAGTATTCTCTTTATAACCCTTTCTCCTGAGTCTTAGGAGGAAATGAATTGCAAATGCAAAGAGACAGAGCATGCTGTTTCTTGTATGGTTTCATGTATCCTGTTTTGTACCAGTAGGAACACTCACTCTCAGATTTTTTTAGTCTACTAGAAAATGTGCATTTTGTGCAAAAGATTTTCTCTTTTCTAATAGTATTGGTTTCCTGATGTATTTCACTCTTTATTGGTTGTATTACAATACCCTTGAAAGTTCTCAGCTGAACTTTGAATTGTGTTTGTTACAGTATATATGTGTGTATATATCCATAGATATATTAGTAAAGCATAAGCTGACAAGGAATGCCTTTTGTTGTGAGTCTTTGACTCACAGCAGAACTTGCTCCTGCCCGAACCATCAACAAATACACAGGTGTAGAGGAAAAACTCCTACAGTTTTCCTACATCTCGAGCTGAAGATACCAAATGCTTTGCCATAAAAACAAGGAGAAAAAGCCTCAAACATTTATTTTTATTTTGGCCCTGCAATGAAGTACTTTTGGTATAAGACAACTCTTTTTTGCCTTTATGGAATCTATGTATAGATACAGAGACATGAATAATCACTTTGCATTTACTGTTTCCTTACACATGCAAATCGTCCTGCAAATTAGATGAGAAATAAGTAAAGCTGCTGTTTTGCAATCAGCTTATGGACTATTTTATTCTGTGCTAATCATACTTTGAATATATTTTCCAGCTGTTTCATACTTTTTTCTCCTTGCACTCAAGGAGAGGGAAATCCCACTGACACATTTACCAGTTGGTTTTGGTGTTGTCTTGACTGGTTATAACCTCAGTAGAGGATATTGCTCCTTCATGAATTATGAAACTCTAATACAGTTTTTGTAGTATTGTGAGATTTTATGAAATCTGACAGATGGCTGTTCTGTTCTTCTGAGCTTTGGTTATCTTTCTAAAAACTCCTAGGTGTCTGAATATATCTAGACTTCAGCAAATAAAACCACAGAGCCTTATCGCTGGGGTAATCTTTACAAACATTGCATGGGCTCTCATGACCCATAAACTCGTGCACTGTAAAATAATACTTTACTGTGTGTTCTCAGTGCAGGTTTCCCTGCAGTTACACTTTGAAAGTGAGGTTTCATTTCGTATGTATGCGGGTGTCTGCCTGCACAGATGAATGTGAGTGAATAGCAAAGCCATAGAAAGAAATAAATGGCATTTATCATGGACTTTCAATTGATTTCCTTCCATTTTGCCCATTACTCTATTTCGAGAGGTACCTCTGAGACTCTTTTTAAAACTATTTATTAATGTGCAGATTTTTTATGGGTGTGAGGCATACTGTAACCACATTTACATTTTGATGGGGGACTGAGGCCAAGTAAAGTAGGGTAGCAAAGAGGGTTTTGTCTTGATTTTCCAGAGAGATGTTTACAGGCATCGAGAATGTACCTATACATTTTGGGCAGTAAAATAGAAATAAACAGTGTGAACTTTCCTAAGATCAATAGGATTTTTAATATTAAACATTCAGCATGGGAACCCAAGGCTAAAGAAACAAGAAAACGTGGAGTAGCTTTGCACAGCAACTGCCTTGAAAAGCCTTTTATAAACAGCTTAATTACATTGCTCTCTACTGGTAATAGAAAAGATTGCAGTCTGATGTTTAAAACCTGGAGAAAACAACATCCATCTGGAAGAAGATCTGGTAGAAGAATTCAACAGAATGTTTCTGAGTTTGGAATCAAAAGAGGGTGCTTGGGATTTCTATTTCTCCGCAAGTGGGATTGTTCCCTTTCTTAGAGAAAAATGAAGCATCCCTGATCTATATAGGCTGATGAGAGAACTGTAGTGTGAAATTAAGAGGAAAAGGTCTGCTGGGGTCTAGTGTTACAGATTGTTTGTTTTTTTGTTTTTTTTTTTTTTTTACATTCGAAGTGAATGCACATATTGACCTACAAAAAAAAAAAAAAACAAAAAAACCAACCAAATAAAAAAAACCCCAATCTTTTTCCCCTTGAAATATTTTGTGAGTTTTTTTTCTTTATTGTCCAGGGTTTTACTCAAATATTTTTTCCATTTAGAGCTTTATGCTACTGAAGTCAATTGCAGCAATGAATATTGTTTATAATTGTTCATGTCTTAAAATGAGGCAGGAATTAAATTTTTGGCTGATATGTGCATGGTAAAATCTTCAAAATGCCCCCAGTCATATGTAGGTACTAAATATTTAAGTACCAAATTTCAGGTGCCTGTACCTGAAGAATCTGATGGGAGTCTTCAACAGAGATGGAGTGAGAAAAGGGCAAGTATTGACAGGACAAGGGTTTCAAATTGAAAAAAAAAAAAAAAGTTTAGATTAGGCATTAGAAATAAACTTTTTTCTGTGTGAATGAGGAAGCACTGGAACAGGTTTCCCAGAGAAGTTGTGGATGCTGCTTCCATGGAAGTGCTCAGGGCCAGCTTGGATGGAGTTCTGAGTAACCTGGTCTACTGAAAAGTGTCCCTGTCCATGGCAGGGGATGGGAATTAGATGATCTTTAAGGTCCCTTCTAACCCAAACCATTCTGCGGTTCTATCTTTAGGTGCCTAAATTCTGCTGCCACCACTTCAGTTAGATGGCTGTGAAGGCACACACATCAACTGATGGGGAATCCAAGGCCTAAGAAATTTATGTGGAAGGTGAGTTGAGTGAATCTAAGTGGAACACTGTTTATCTATGGCACTTCCTTTATCTTTCCACCGTAATCTGTTTTACATTCCCAGAAAGCACCCAGACTTGCTAGATCTTATGGGAGTTTAACAGTGTCACATATAGTTTCCTTCAGAGGTGGGAAAAACATCAGCAAAAACTAGGAGAAAGGTAGCCAGTAACTAAAGAGATGTACATTTAAAAAACATAAAAAACTTATTAGGTAATTATTTATCTTTTTAGAATGTTTGGTAATAAACCCACTGATGTTACAGCCAAGCTAAAGCTTTGATAGTTTTCTTGTGTATCAGTTTTAGGGGAAAAAAAAATTTAATGAGCTTAGCATGAGCAATGTCAATGTAAAAGGCTGTGTGCAGGCATGGGAAATTTGACTGTACCAAGAAAAATGGCAGAGATTTGAGAAAAGATGGACAGGAAGAGAACACTGAGAGAAAAAGAAAAGGACCTTAAAATATGTTCTGTAATAAGACGACTCAGTGATATGGTGCAGCAAAAATCTGTAGAGAAAGTGATCAGCAAACTAACAGTTTCCATGACCTGAGTCTGGTTACTCCTGTTGTCACAGCTCTAGTAGAATGAGTTTTAATTTTAATCTGAAACATCAGTCAGGAAATAACAGTCACAACATACTGACTTTATCAGCCTTGTTCTGACGTGGACAGATGACCTAATGTGTTGCTTAAGAGAAATTTTGAGTGCAGTTTTGAGAAGACTTGGTTGCTGTGTAATAGAATTCACCGATGTTTGCATGTTAGAATAATTTCTGAGAAAAAACCTTTCCTTCCATAGAAAAAAATGCAGAATGTGTTAATTATTCACTGAAGTCAACTGAAGATCAGGTTCATTTTGTGTGGAAGGTTAAAGATTAGGTCAAGACTCGTTGGAACTGTAAGACTCACTGGCATGAGTTTTATTCCAGCCCCTTCATTCATGTTGTCATTCAACAAGATCATTCCCACTCTGAAAATCATAAGGAGAAAATTGAGGTGCTGGTTCTTACAGTAAGATGACAGTGCAAGTTAATTCTGTCATTTACTATATTTTCCACAAATAAATCACCTGAAGATTTCTAAGTGAAGAAATCTTTTTAACTATTCTTTCTTCCTAAGAGTATTCTGTTGTCCTGTATTTCCATTCATACTTCCATTTGTTTTCTAAACTCCACATAGCTACTGAAAGTCAAAAAGGGGTTGACTAGATCTGAAGCTCTGAACTCTGCTTTCTCTTTAAGGTCATGAATGAGTTAGGAGATTTGAAGGACTCACCCGTGTTTTTAAGGAAACTGTACCAGTGCTCTTTTTATCTTAACATTTCATAAAACATAATTTAATTGATTTGATGTCACTTTCAGTAATAGTTATTAATATGCAATCCCTATTTATGTGATATGTCAACATCGAAAACATATTTTGAAAGCTCTTTAAGCACATGTGCCATTATAAAAATGTAAAAAGACACATTACAAAAAACTGAATAGAAACAACCACAAAGGATTCCTATAAAATTGGGATTTTAGACAATACATGACTATTTAGCTATCCCTAGTGATACAGCTGGAGGTTTTCCTAATCACCTTGTCTTCCAAAATCGGGGCAGTGAAGGAACAAATTCATGTGTTGTATCTCTGCTTCTTGACTAAGCAATGGGAAGATACTGGAAATAAACTGGTGTGGAAAATAACACTGACCTCAAGTGACCAACAGATGATGTTACTTCAGTTTTGTGTTTTAGAAAAAATGTTTTATTTTACTTTGAGTAAGAATGAAAAGGAAGTAATTACCAAGCAAATAAGGTGTATACTTGATGTGATATATAATAAAATTCTAATCTTCATTTGGTTCTGGAAGATGTTGTGGTTGGGGCAAAATTATGAAGTTTCTCTTTTCTCAAGAAACCTTTCTGTTGGAGACTGATAAAATAATAGAACAATATTCAGTGCTTTTCATAAAACACTAAACTTCATTTTTGTAGTTAATTCTTCTGTTGGAAAACTAACTGCAGTCTTGTTCATCAGTGTGTTTCAATTCAGTAGTCTTACGATTATATAAAAGATATATATGGATGTGTACATTCATATGTGCCTTTTCATTTTTAAAAACCCACACACAGTTAGAATTATAATATCTTGAGTAGACCACTGCATAATCTATGCAGAGTTGGAGAAATCTCCAATGATTTCCAGCATCAAAGGTCACTCTTCTGCTAGCCTACTGACCTTTACATTAATTTGCTATTTTATGAATTTTCATAATTTAGTTGCATGGTTAAATACTGAGAACGAAGTTAATAAGAAACAACTGTTTTTTTGTAAAATAGGATTTTTTTGGGGACTAACAAAGCTAGTTTTGCAAATATTTGCTACTTGTGTAAAAATGACATTTTTATCTCTTGTATACCATAGATCCAATGGCATTTTTAAGCAGCATATAATAATGAACAAACAGTCAATTATATGATGATGAACAAGAATAAGAGCAAGGTAATCAGTCTTCACTCTGACTCTTGGGACACTGAGTTTGGCTAACAGAACAAAAATGGTAGAGTCAATAATTATTTCAGAGAATAGACCACAAAAGTGCAAATCAGTGCATGCTTTGGATATGCTGCTAGGTGGATGAGATGAAAGTGTGCGTTTATCAACATTATTTTTCTGGTGATCTGATTCTTTTTTCAGCATTTTTAGGTGGCTATTTTAGCAGTGATGCACTAAATTTGCAATAATCTGAGAGGTCTAACTGTGATTGTATAGGTGAGCTGAGAGAAAATTTGGAGGCTTTTTTTCATATGCTTGAGACTGACCTTGTCAGCTTCTTTTGAATTTCTGTTATGGTGCATAGTTTGTTCACAATTCCAGGAATCATAACATTGTATCTGAACTTGATTTGAGATTCACTGACGTTGGTAAGAAGTTTATATATAGTTGAAATTATTTGGTTTATAATCTGTTTCTAGAATATTGTTATTATTAATTTATTTGTAGGGAAAAATTTTATGTTGTTATTGTTTATAATATACGTGATTATTTCATGAAGAACTGGAATTTAATTAAGATATTTCAGTTACATTTTTTCCCCCAAATTGGACTAGTTCCAATGTAAATGAGTGGGAGATGAAATTCAACACTTTTCTCTGTCATAAAAATGTCATGACTGTTGATTATAGATGTCTTCAGATACATATTGAAGGATTACTGAATAGTCTTCCATGCAAGGTCTAGGCAAGAAACATCAGACTGCAGCTGGTGGGACTTTTTCACTACAAGGGAAAAATGTTTCACCATATTATTTGCTTTATTTTGTTTCTTTATTGTCAAATTATAAAAATGTATTTCTTGAAACAGCTTTCACTGGAAATATGTTTTAATTCGAGATATAATTTCTCATCTAAATGAATAAAAGAAACCACCTAAAACCAACCTATATCAGGCAGGCACTGCACTTTTATCCAAGTTAAGGAACATAAGCACTAGACCCTTGACTGATCTGGAGTAGCACACTAATGCAATTTTTGAGAGATTATGACTTTTCCAGAAGCAGAAGTGAAGCAGTAGCTTCATCTCTTCTTTGTCCTGCTGCAAGTGTTGATGAAACAGTTTGCCACACCATTGTTCAAAACAAATTCTGAAAACAGGAAGGAAAAAGGAAAACTGGAAGCACTAGTAGAACTATTTTCCCTAATTTACTTCTAAAATGGGTATTCAGTGACAAAGTAATATTCTAATGAAATAAATACTTACTAGACCCTCTTACTCCCCCTGCCTCCTGTCCCCCTCCCCAAAACAGGACATTTCCTGAACGCAAGAAAAGGAACTGCACCCAACACTATTGGTTTTTTCTTTTTCTTTTTCTTTTTTTTTCAGATATCAAAAAGACCTCATGCTAATGAGTGCTTTTCTCTGAAAATGAGCTCATTACTGTTCATTTTCCTCTGTTTTTAATCTGGTCTTCAAGTGAGTGTCATCTTTAAAAGTTTCAAAAGGCATTTTATGAATCTGGAACAAAAGCAAAGTTAAAAAGAAAAGTCTTGCACTAATGAAAAGCATAGCGATGCTTCAGTCATGAAGGTGGGAATTTAATTATTGAAGAGGAAAGCAGGGATGGAGCACAGATCAGACAACTGAACTGAGGAAACAAATATGAAATTATATAAAGGGAGAGAGAAAGGAAAACCAAGAAAGTACAGCTATTACATTTGTGAAATGAAGTACATGAGAATTACAAATATAGTATAAATTGTTAATATGTGTATATTCCTGATATAATGTATTCTATCTGTGCTGAGATTTTTTTGATGTTATAATTTACAGATGAAGGATTTGATTCAGGACAATGGAAAGATAATTTCTAAATAAATCGGAACTTTAACTATTTCAGATTGGTCTTGATCTAACTCCATCTCTGCTCTTCACCAGGTTTAGGATTGATGTTTATACTTGTTTTAGAATACTTGCATTTAATACTTACTTTTCATTCACCTTTGCAGGATTTGATGGAATGACCAGATCTGTGACTTAAGTTGCTCATCAAATAACTGAGTAAATTATTTGCAGAGCTGAACATTAAATTCTAAATTATCTGATATGTAATGGAATACTATCAGTACAGCCTGTTTTGTTCTGAATATTCCACAGCTTTTACATCATCAAATTTGGTTTCTTACTTTCTCTCCGTCGAGCAATTTATCCTAAGCAGTTTAAGGTATTGTAAATATTAATTTTTTTCTTTCTTACATGAAGTAAAGATTTATTTTTTTTGTCAAGCAGTGAAAAAATTCAGAAATAAACGTTGTTTCTAGTATTCCCTTTTTGTTGTACAACATTTCTTTGTATTACTTCTGATGGCTTGGCATGACTCATTTTTATGACACTGAAAGCACCATGTATAACTGAAAAATGGGCTCTCAGTCTGTGCAGATAGGAAAAATGATGGTCTATGAAGGTATCAAAGCCCTTTAAAAATGTTAAAATATATGCTCTCCAATAAAGCTTTTGTTTGCACTGTGCCTTAAAATATAAAAGTAGTGTAATGGAAACAGACTAGTACAATATAATTGTATAAAGTGATATAAGTACACTCAGTACCACTGAGGTTCCCCTTCCTCAATTGTTTTCATTTTTAGAATTTTGAAATGTGGATACCTTATTCTGCTCCTTTAAAAATTATTTTAAAATATTACCTGATCCTTCTGAGGTATTTTCAGCAGAGAAACTGATCACTTAATTTGAAAATCATGTCAGATGACAACTAGCCCTTGTAAAAGCCTAGAAAATGATAAAAAAAATCTCACTTGCACTTTCATACTCAGTTTAGCTGCCATTGTTGTCTTTTAGCTCCTCTTATATTAGGTCATCTACATCTAATTGCATGAAGTAATCACTGATGCTGGAAGTCACTGATTGGTACAAGTGCCTGGAAGTGATGATCTTCCTGCTGAAGAACTGCACAGGGACATACATCCTACATCATGTAAGTATTTTGATATATTCTGCATTTCCAAGGTGCTAAAATAAACTCTTAACTCATATAATTCATGGGCCATGAATTTACATGTACCCTCTATTAAAGGTCATGATGTAATTCAACATTTTAGTCATAAAATAAGATATCATGACCTATGACAGGGAAATACAAAGGTCATAAACTTCATTTAGAGTTCAGATTGTAGTAGAATCTTGGGGAGGTAATGAGTCATGTGATTTATATGATTAATTGTACATATTTCTTTTCATTCTATTGCTTCAAAGAGAAAACGTGTTTTGCATCCACTCTACTACAGGTGAGTGTGCAGCATGTTGCAGTCAAAGTTCCCATTGTCTGGAATAGTGAATCGCATTTGAGAGCTTTGATTGCAACCAGAAAAATAAATGTCATTAAAATTAAGAATTTTTCTAGAGGGGATAAAATAATAAAGTATTCAGCTTTGGCTTCTGAATATGAGTGAAGTTGTCAGTTTTACCCTGAAAAACCAAGAGAGAAATTCAGTTTAAAATTGACTTGAGAGAGATTCCTGTTTGGAACTTTCAAGCCTTGTATTGAAATAGGGATAAATGTAGGTATAGTTGAATGTGAAATGACCAAGAAGGCTTCTGAGACGTTTAAAGAAAAGAGAAAACTTGGTGTTATCATTAGCTTTCATAGAGTAAAGTGAGAAATGGTAATAAGAAAGCCTTAGTACTGAGTACTTTTATAAAGAATTATAAATATTATTTTGACTAAAGTTTGAAAATAATCTTCATTTGTGTGGAGAAAAAAAGGTTAGGAACTTATTCTAGCCCATTTAGAACAAAAATTACAACAAATATGGACATACAACTTTTTCAGACTGAGTAATTAAAGGTCAAAATCTAGGTTATAATTTTCCAACTGAGATTTTATCCTTCCAGCTTTTTGAAAATCAAGCCTATGTTATTTGAGATACCTCAATACACATTTAGCCAGTAAGCATACTTCTATTTCCAGATGGTGGTTTGATTTATTTAACTGTGATAGGCTCCTGCTTTGGCCTTAATCTTTCCATTTCCTTTTGTTGTTTTATCATCCATGTTTTCTATTTCAAGTGATTTTGGCACCAAGGTTGAAATATTTAGTGCATGCTCCTACACTGAGCAAAATAGATGCAAGTATCTAAAGGAAGAGATGTTTTCTTCCTTCAGTAAATCAGCTGAGCTGAGCTGAGCAGTAGTGGTGCTTTCTTCTGAGATTTTCCATTTGGTAGTGCAGCTGATTTCCAGCCATTCCTATATTTCACGCAGTGTGAGTTGAGTTCTGAGCTCATACATCACTGACCACACGCTAAAAATGGAATTCCATTTGCATTTAATGTATCGTCATCCAATTTCTGCTTTCGGGAAGGCTTTCTCTCTTTCTCCCCTCAACGTGCAATTATGGGGTGGGCTGTGGAAGAGACTTAATAGCCCTCTCAATGTGCAGAAAAATACTTTAGAGAAAGATATATAAGCCCAATTAATAAAATGGTGCTACTTCATCATCTGAGCATCACCTAATTAAAAATAACACCAAAAAAAAAAAAAAAGATACAAGTTATGATGTCATCTGCAGGCTCTTTGTGTGATTTTTACACTGGCACAAGAAATTATCATTAATTTCTTGACGCTAGTGTTAAAAGCATAAAACAAATTGGGGGCCAGGGTATGGAGGGAAATCTGACACTTAAAATATTGCGTATGTTTTAAAGACATAACCATAAGAATGTTGACAAGATCCTTGAAAAAGGATCACTTCTTTACTTTTTCTTTTCAAATTTCTATGCTGCATTTCAATGTACCTGTAGTTTAAAATTAGAGAAAAGCAAAAGGCAGAACCTTTGTTTGGGTAATGATGTGTTGTGACTTTGCTCCTAAGTTATTATATTCCACAATTACGAGGATTTTGGGGTGGAGTGGAACTTGTTAAAATTTCAGCACTTTTCACAATACTGTTGCTCACAAGGGCCATTGCACAAAAGTAAAAGAGAGTAATCAATTTTATCTCAAGAATAATGGGATGAATTTAGCAGAATTAGAAACTAGAATTGTGTTGTGAAATGTATGCAGATATATGCACTATTTGTATCAATGCACTCCTTTTCTTTTTTAAAGGATTTTGTCTTGACAAATTTGCCAAGTCCCAGTTCAAACCATATGAACAATTACAAAATATGAGTGAGCCCATAGGAGTATTGTAGCCAAGTTCAGCTCCAGCTGAAGGTACACAAAAGGGGTTGTGCAGAGACTTCTGCAACTGTGCTGTCTACCAAATGCACAAACCAGCTGCAGCCACTTGCAGGGGTTTTGAGGAAAGGAAGGATTTGGCTGGTGCAAGGATGATTTGGAGCACAGTGGAAGAATAAACAAGGTGTTACTCTTCAATTTGCTTTCTGCTTAAATTATGCTTTTGTACAAGGCATAGTACTAGCACAAAAAGAAAAGAAGTGCTGTTCTCATTAGATGATGTCTGGTCCCAGTGTTAAGGTAAAAGCAGAGAAATTTCCTGGCTCATCCTTCAGAACATGAAAAGAAAACCACAAACACTTCAAAATGTGTTACAGAAGTCAGTCAGAGCCTTTTCTCTGATCTCAAGAGTACCATTTGAGACTTTGCAGACTTCCTTCGAAGGTGGAACCCATTCCTTACTCTAAAAATTATTTATTAGATCAGATATACTAAGGATACTCATCATACAGGGAGGAGTTGCCTCTTAATGTATCTTTCTTTTCTCTTTGTGCTTGCTCATGCTTGTCCCTATTAGGCCATTTCTCTTCATCCTAAGAATTTCGGTTTTTCATCACGTACCTTAAACAGTGTAGAAAGTATCCCTCAAACACTGTGAATCAGGATTTTAGCCAAATGAATAAGCTACAGAAATTTGAATGGACTGCCGCCGTGCCTGCAACCTATTGATACCATCATTTGAAAAATCACTGTTTTCTTTTGCAGGGGTTCTTCAGATTTTACTTAAAAATGGAAAGATGTGAGTTTGTCCTGGGATGAGGCTGGATCAGGACCAGAAGCAATAGTCTTTCTGATGAGTATGATGTGTTAAGACAATAAAACTTCAGATTTTTTGCATTCCATGTTCTAGGAAAAGGCATTAGTTTGTTACGTATAAACAAAGGTATCTCTGAGAAGGAGAAGATTTACAGTAGTACAACACATGGAAGTGAAGTACTGGTAGCTGTTCTTACCATGTTGGTCTGCATCATGTGTTCCCTCCAACAGAAAGTATTTTCTCCAAGGCAGACTCTCATCCACGAATTGAAAAAGAAAAAAGACACATAAAAGTAGAATTTTTATTGGTTTTATAGGTTTATGGATGGTGGAATCCATTTCTAATAAGCAAAATGAAACTGCTCTGATAAGAACTGTTTTGTGACCTATGACTTTATGTTACAGTGTTTGAATTTTCATCTCAGTCTTGTTTTATAAAGTCTGTCTTCACCACAATTACATATAATTTAATCTGGAGCATGCTTTTGTGTGGTAAAGTACAGGAAGCTGGAAATCTCCACTGGTGAAGTATGTTCAGCTGGTGAGATATGCAGCTCAGCAAGAACATGAGACATCCAGATCCTGAAATATGCATTCTGTTAAATAAAGGTTTGTAAAACGTCAACAGTTAATGTGTAACTCATCCCATAAGGTGTAGTCTGTTGAAACACTTAAAGGAAGAAATGGATTAAAAAAAATATGTCTTTGTGACTTAAATTTGCAAAATAAACTTGTATTAAAACATAGAGATTGAGCTATTGTATGAATAAGAGTTTGAATAGAAAAATACGTACATAAATCAATGAAGAATCAGCTGGTCAGTGGGATTTGATGTATCCATGATGCAACTTGATCACAAAACTAAATGAAATATTAAATGACAAAATAGGTTATTTAGATGAATCATTAAGGACGCTAAGATTGATAGTCTGATTCCTTAGAGGCACACTCTCAGCAACTGTTGAGAGGACTCAAAGCCTCACACCAGGTCACGGTTACTTCCATTGCCATTGTGAGGAGCACTTTCATTCTGCATCTATGCAGGAACACCAGGATTTGACAAACTTGATAAATTAAAATATCGTGCTCCAGATTTAGTACTGGAGCTTTGCCTCACTTTTCTGTGCATTTTGGTTCTCTTGTCTGCTTTTGTGATGTGGCACATGCACCTGCAAGGACTGTATGAGTGCTCACAAAACCAGCTGAGGTACTTGGGAAACTTCTTTCGGAAGTCAACAGTCAATCAGAAAAGCAAGATTTCTCTGCCCTTAATTTGAGGAGACAAAATGCAATGTCTTTTGTTTTCCATTTAGCCAGGGTTGCTCCCTCTGGTGATCAGTGCCCCTTTGATTTCTACAAAGTCTGTAGGCTGGAATTTTTTCTCTTAGAAGTGAAGAAAGCCAGTACAATATAAGTAAGCCTGCTTTGGGGGGATTGCCAGTCCCTCCCATGTGAGGCATCTGAAGTTCTTCAAAAGAGCTGTTAGCTTTGTGCCAACAGGTTTGAAGAATATTTTAGAGGAAAAAACAACTTTAGCAAAATTTGCAAACCTCAGATTTCCTTGCTATTCTTTGGTTTTGTTTTTGTTGTGGGAATGTTAGTTAAATCATATGGATTGTATTAGACTTATATTTGCTATGATAAGAGATTATGTATTTCCCCAATGATAAAGATTATATCCTCCTGTGATCTTCGTGGATACCTTGGCCTTTCTTTTGATGATAGGATTATTATTTTTGTATCTTTGCAGATCATTCTTCTACTGGGATTATGAACAAGATGTCTTGAAATTCTCTTCCTTGAAAACTGTATACTGAAGTGAAAAGTAAATCAGCAGTCTCATAAAGATACCAGGTCAGCCCTGATTTTATTCAACCCTGATTTTATATAACTTGTCTAAACTCAGATAACTGGACTGGGTGATTTGTTCACAGGATATCACTGTGCTCCAAAAGGTCCATTCAGCAAAGGTGATATAAAGAGGCAAGGAGCTATTAACTACTCAGGGCACTTTTTTGCTACATGAGAAGGTTGTTACTGTCAACTGTGTAAAACATAAAAAGTTCATTTCATTGGATTTCAAAACACAAGAGCAGCACATGGGATCAATGATTTTCTTCTAGGCTGTTCTGTTTCCTATATCAACTGTTCAGCAAGTTTAGGGAAGGCTGTAAGGGCAAGCCATGCACATTGTGATGCTCAAAGAATAACCTCTCATCTCTGAGGCTTCTGGAGTTTGAGGGAATACCCTTGTCTTAAACACCCTTTCCTAGAAAAAATTCTGTTGGTTTGTCTAATTGCTTTTTGAATCTCTGCTGACTTCTAAAGCTGAATTGAACTCTACAGTGCAATACATACTGCATGATGAAACAGCTCATTTTGTTTATTTTGAACCTGCCCCATATTTTTTTGTACCTCCCTTTTTTTTCTGTTAGAAAATACAGAGAGCAATCCTTATTTCCTATATATTTTCTGCTGTCTCCTCTCTGAGTTACAGTTATTTCTTGTCTGGCAGGCACTCAAAAATCATTGCTGTAATTTCTTGTATCTACATCTAATTCTAATCTAGTCTTTATTGGATGTTTGGAATGAAAGTGAGTCACTTAAGTGAGCTTCTGGCAATAGGTGTCACTTCAAAGGCTTTTATTGATGATCTCTCACAGAAATGCTTTATATTGCTGCTCTCAGAAAGGAGTTGATGAGTGCATCGTACTTTGGACTCTCTATTCCAGTTCACAGCTGCACAGACCACTATGTAGGAACTGGTTTTCAAATATTGTATTGAATTCAAACCTTTTGAGCTTTTTCCCAGTCTGAATGAATTCTCAGTTCTTCTTGTCAGCCTTCCTTCCCATCTTCCTTGAAACCATTCTGGGGATGGGAGTTGCTGTTCCAGAGGTCTCTGTGCAGCACAGACTCTGTCTAGTTGATGTTGTGGTGTTTGGCAAAAGTAAGATGAGGCTACCTCAAAGTTGACTGACACTCTGTGGGATGCTTTTGTCCTGTGACTCTGCTGCATTTGCTTGCTGTAGTGCCTAGAACAGATCCTATGTGACCCATGAGGATGAATAAGTGGATTTATCTGGTTGGGATAATCTTTTAGCACAAGTGGTTTGTCAGCAATCAGCACCATTCGACCTCTGGATAGAATACTGAGGGAAGGTGAAAGCTGGAGAGTGAAACTGTGGAGAAGTGCAGTACTGTGGTTAAGGAGACACAAGTGAAGCAATAGGGTGAGGACAGAAGGGCACAGAAGGAGAGGTGGAAGGGCAAATTCAGGTAGCGGGGCTTCATAGGAAGCTGTGACCCGTGTTGAGACTGCAATCTATTTTTCTTTTACTAACTGTAGTCATTCTACATGTTTAGTTGTGAGAAAAAGTACATCCCAAACGTAGCAGATTGCTGACTCTAGACTAGATGAGGTATGAACTGGTCACTAACTGTAGGTTGTTACAGATGAATGTTTTCATCTTTCCTTCTGGAGAATGAACCAGAGTCCACCTTTGTCTGTAATAAAGGGTCTGTACCTCCGTATTAAGGACTTGCAGAGGATAATTTTCACACATGAGTTCTTTTCCAGCTGATTTCTTGGACTGCTGATCTTAAAACAGTTTCCACAAAGAACTGTAGCTGAGGTACAGGACTAAATCTAGTCTTGGTCTTTACATGAAATAGCTTTTTCTGACCCTAAATGATTAGTGTGATATATTTAAGAACATAAAACCCATTTTCTTTATTTGGAATTAGACCAGAATAAATATAAAACAGAATATGCCTTGTGCTGCATAGTTAATAATTGAGTTTGCTTCTTTTTTTCAGTCTTGAACATATAGCTTATAAATTAATGGGGCAGTAGAGTGAAGCAGAGTGTAAATACTGCAATAGAATTAAACACTTTGTGTCTTCCTCTCTCACAGTTATGATCATTACAGAAAACAGTTATTAAATCTCAAAAGATTACTTTAATTGAATTGCTTGTGTAATGATAGCTGAGTCCCAAAGATTTTTTTTTTCAAAAAAGCTGTAATAGTGCTTTTCTTCATTCAGAAGGAAGCTGCAATGTTGAATTTTCATGTGAATAAACCTTTTAACTGTTAGGTAGAAAAATAAAAATTCTATTGATTCACATCTTATATGCAATTAATTTAAAATTTGTTATGTATCTATTACAGATTTGTAACCTTAATGCTATTTTTTCTTTTATTAATGTATTGTCATTTGTTTGGTGATACTTTTGTGTCTTGATAAGTTGTTTAAATAGCAGCAAAACCCACCAAAGAGTTCAGTGTGCTTGATGTTTTAACTGGAGAAAGGGCCAGTATGAAAATCCTGATTTTTCCTCTTTTATTAATTAATGTCATAAACTTTATTAATTAATGTCTTTTATTTATTATTGTAATAAACTTTTTGTCCACCACAGCTAGTCGACGTTCCATGGCTCATCAGGCATGCTTACAGGTAAGGTTATTTTTCTCTTCTTTGAGGTCAGAGATGGACCAGACAAATATCCTAGCACTTACAACTGGTTGGTTTTTTTTTGTTATCTTTACCTCTACTTAGGCTTATTTATAATTTCTTGATGTATTACATATTAGATGTATATATACACTACTTAGGCCCTGAAACTTGGGCTCAGGGATGTGGTCATGACATCAAGTCTGACAGAGTTCAAGAAGCATTTGAACAACACTCTCAGGCACGTGGTGTGATTCTTGAGGCTGTCCTGTGCTGGACCAGAAGCTGGACATTGATGATCCTTGTGGGTCCCTTCCTACTCATGATATTCTATGATTCTGTGATTTAACCATCAGTGCTTCTGCGATCTTTTTCGGTTGCTGTAAAGTCCTAACTGCCTTCCTCAGGCAGCAAGCCTCTGGAAAAGCATCCTGGCATGAAATGATGCTCTAGTGTCCCTGTTAAATCTGTGTTTTATTCACAATATTTCAGTCTTTAGCAGAATCCACTTATGACCTGAGTCAGGACTATGACTCAGTTTAACATTTATTTCCCGTCATCAACCACAGTACCCATGTATTGCTAATGGTTCCACTGTAACATCAGCCTCCTTTTCTGTTTATGTGGTGAGTTCATGAACACCTGGATATAATTATTAATGTGTTCTGCATCCAAGTTGACATATTTTAAAATCTGTCTTTTAACCACTATTTAAAACAGCAGTACATGAAAAAGAAATAGTTGATAGCAGCAGCACATATGACATAAGTATTTAGACACTTAGTTAATCATTACAAGTGTGATCCATAGAACTATTATTGGCATATAAACTAGGCACAACAAGGATTTTAATGAGATTTGATAGGGTAATTAATTCATATTTTTGAAATAATTATCAAAATGTGTTGAAACTGAAAAAAATCAAACCAGAAAATAAAGTAATTGCAACATTGGTGTGAGAAAATGCATAGACTTTGTATAATATAAAAATAACTGAACCACGTGGCTACCAGAACAGTTTTCTGTAATGAAGATTATGTCCTAGGGAAGGCTTTTATCAAAATTAAAACTTCTGTAATGAACATGATGTCTGCAATGAATAATTTAATAGCTAAAAAGGGGAACTAGCATGGTTTGGGTATCTTTATTGATCAGTCAGTCCTTAGTAAGAAGGCATTTTAGACAAAGCTATTATATCCAATAATATCTGTGACAAGAACATTTATTGTGATGGCAGTGCTTTCCTCTCCTTAAAGGGAAAATGCTATTATTATGGTTTTCTTCAAAAGACAAAAAATCTCAGCATTTGAGTCAATTTAATGAATTGAGTATAGTATTCAGACCTAATGCATTTCTTCATGGCATCCTTTATTTACTTCTCTCAGCTGATACCAGTTATTGCTTTCACCATCACCACTAGCACCAGAACCTTTCAGTCTAAGTTCTGCCTTTCTGTACCAGTCCAACATCCAAAATAAGTCATTATTCATCCATCTTTCTTGTTTCTCCAAGTCATACTGCTTGTTTCACTCTCTAAATCTGTTAACAGCTGTCTCTGCTCTATGTTTTCTGCTGTAGGAAGTCACAGACATTGAGCATTTAAAAACAAGTCTTGCTGAGTCATAGTTCAGGAGTTTTTCAAGTTAAGAATGAATAAAATGTCAAATTTTACATCCTTGCTTTTGTGAGCAGCGAAGATTTTCAATATTTACATTTCTGTGGATAGTGTGAATTGTAATTCTGGATGATTACTGGGGAGAAAGGTAAAATCCATTTGCATCTCTCAGAGAAATATATACTGTTTTCATGTAATGAGGTAAAAGACAGAATCCTCACAGTCATTCTGTTTTGGAAGTCTTCCTCAAAGATATTATTGTTTCTGTCAAGTAAATAAATTGCCAGAATATGTGGTCAGCATATTCACTCAATTAGATGAAAGAAAGATTTATGTCTTGGATATATACATTTGGGGGTCTTTGTGGGATTCCTAGAAGAATTATCCAAATATGATCAAGAAAAAAAAAAATCTCACATGAAAAGAAGTTCTTATAACATTTATGACAGCCAACAACCAGTATTGGTTAAATACAGAAATACAAAATGGTATCTTGTGAAAACAATTTAGTGAGTAAAATATTTCCAGTAGAGATTTTATTTTTTTTTTTAATTTGAAAGAAGTAGTCTAATTTCAAACTTCACAGATATTGGAAGTCAAAATAAAGGTGTAGGCTATGCAGATCTCTCCTGTCTTTTTGTTTTTATATTGCTCATGTGGCATTATTATAATTAAAAGTTGCAGCCTGTTTCCTGTACCTAATAGGGAAAATAAACCCTTTGATCCTCCCTGATTTTAAGCACCTAAAATTTAAATTTTTCTTGTCTTGTCCTACTTTACTCACAATCTAACTTTTTCTAAGGCTCTATGTATTTAAGAGAGGAAGATGATGCCTGTGTGCCTTTTTCATGCTAAAACATTTGGGTAATAGACCTACTCAGACACACAATTTAAAAGAAGTCTAGAAGGCAAATAAAAAATAAAATTAATGTACATCTTATCCTAAAATGGACACCCCTACTGCTGGTGTCATGCATTTAGTGATGCTAGTGTAGCATTTGGGAATCTATTTGGTGAAAAACCTGTTGAAAGTAAGAACTCCTTTTTCATGAATCCACTCTTGCTACTACAAAATAAATTTGACCTCTCCAACATTTCATCTATTATAACAAACTTGTACTCATTTTATTTCCAGTTGTAAAAGCTTTCTGCTCATACTTTCAGTAAGGTACTTTTCTGTAGTGTTATGTTGTTTCTCTACTATTTAAGATGTGGGAAAAAAAAAAAAGTCACTCCAAAAGAGATAAAACTTCCATCTTCTCTTCTCATATCATCCACTATAAAATAATTTAAGGACCTAAATTTGAAATGAGCCTTTAAAATTTTGGAGACAAAATGTTTTCCTGAAGTTTGAATATAATTAATGATAGATGAAGTTAAAGACACATAAATATTCTTTTCTATTTCAAGATATAATGCCTGCTCTTCCTTTCATTCAGTTACTCACTTTCTGAGGGTCAAAATACTTGATTTCATGTGTCCCAGTTAAAAAAAAAAAATTAGGAAACTGGGCCACCTATAGTGCTATCTCCTAGATATATTTTGAAGTATTTGTGCAGTGGCCAAATGTAAAGAGGCATTATACTTCTGGTATATTAATATCTTCAGAGTGTAATACAGTAAAGAGTTTGTATAGAACTACAAACTACAAAAATAAGAGAATTGTAGATTAAATGAAATAACATGATGTCTCTTACATGTGAAGAAGCATTTGATGTCATAGTTTTTAATAGAAAAGTGCTTTTGATTGTGGCTATTTTTAATTCCTATTTATTAAAGAGATATACAAGGACAAAAGAAATTATATTTCAACTTGAAGTTTTAGCATAGTGAATGTTTTCACTCTAATCTATTGAAGTCCAGGTAAATCTGTTGGAGTGCCGATGAATAAAACAAAGAGTCACTCTTTTTCTGGAAATTAAATACTTCATCTGCACTGGGTTTGGAGATCTTAGTATTTTGGCTTAATCAATGTCCCATTGAGCTCTCTGAAAAATTTCTTCCTTCACTTGATTCTTACAATTAGCCAAGAAGTTTAATGTCTCTTAATGGAACATCAAGCATCACCTCCTGCTGCATGCAAATTGACCATTTATCTTTTGCTTTTGTGGTAATTGTATACTCATTTCCAACCCCTTCCCTCAAAATATATTGCTTAATTAGTATTTATAACAATGGCTTATTTTAAGAAGAGCTTCAAAGGTTCAATAGTAGTTTAATGAAATATTTCAACTGCTGACTGGTAAAGCCATTATCTCTCTCCAGAGGGCAGTTGTACCCTTTATATAATTCATTTAACAAATGGACCAAAGGTGAGAGTGAGGTTTTTCCCTAACAGGGTTATTGGTAATATTGTACAGAACAGAGCATGGTCAGGAAACATGATTGTCTACTGGGTAACAAGATTATCCCCTGCCAAATTCACCCTGTAAAGAAACAGGTGTAATATGCCATAGAGGAAAAGAATGTGACCACTAGAGATGTGAAGCAGATCTTTGACTGCAGCAGTGTTGCCTTTTGAACAAGGAGGAATTTGAAAAGTTAGGGTCAGAAAATTTGTAAAGTGTCAAATAAGATTAATATTAAAAAAAGATTATATGTCAGGTAAGATGCAATGTAATATTAACACTTATCCAGACATATTTAATATTTTGAATGCTTTCAGCCATTTGAGATAAGGTTTTTTACACAGATCAAGTAGACTTGTCAGACATAACATTTTAAATATAATGGCTGTTTTAAATGACCACATCCATCAGATAGACAAATGTCTTTCTGGCTCCAGTTGTCTTTGGTTCTATAAGATAATCTCAGGGTCCTTTAAATCTGTGGGTGTAAAATCCTGTAAATCTTTCCTCTGCCATTTATCTCAATGCACAAATACATAGGTATTCCTGACTTCTTCCCAAATCTACTAAACTCTTAGCTAAATAGATCATGTACTCTTTAATAAGGTTTAAACTTTCAATAAGCCTTTCTTCTTTTTTTTTTTTTTTTTTTTTTTTTTTTTTTTTTTTTTTTTTTGCAATGGTTTATGCTTTGGGCTTGTTATTGCCAAGGAAAAGCTTTTCCAGTGCTCTCTGACACAGAGTGGGGATATGTTCATAAGGATTTCTGGTGTGACATGCCAATCCTGGTGAAGTGCCATTGGCAGGAATCAAGGCTTTGGATACATGAGGCATGTTATGTTCTTTTTGTTCAGAACTTACATTGTCCCAGAAGCACATCCAGGTATCTTGTGCCTCGCTCAGGAGGTGCGTAGAGGGACAGGTTTGATACTTGGAAAGCAAGGAATGCATTTTTTGAAAGTTTAGAAATGAGATTAAATTTGGTTGTGCATATCACTTAATGCATAGTTATGAGATCCAGCTACCACCTAGAACTCCTTCCAAAAATTACTTGTCTTTCTGAATACTGTCATTCTCACTAGCATGATTTCCTCTTGAGCTGCAATGCTATTGACAGTGGCAAGCCAGACAAGTACACTTTTCCTTGGCTGATTTGTCCCTCTTCAGCACTGAGCAATTCTGTGTAATGAAAGGAAAAAAAAAAAAGCACCTGCAGCCACTGTCTAGAGAACCCAAATAATGCTGTCCCTTGCAGCATTATATGCCTTTTAATCACATATAATGGCTTAACAGAGGACTGCAAAGTCATCAGCACAGGAGAAGTACAGACCTGAAGGCAAGATTAAAGAAATGACACATATCCAACTGTCAATATGTGCCACCATTTCTCCGTGAGCCAGACACAGGATTCGGGTCATAGGGTTAATCTGTGTATTGGGGTGAGGGGCTGGTGAAGGAAGAAGAATAACACAGGGAATTGGTCAAGGCTACAGAAAGAAAGATGAAGAAATTGAAGGCAAAGCAAGGAAGGTAAGGAAAGCAGAGATTGGGAGAAATGAGATGCTGTGACGGAGATAAGGGATCATTTAAATGAACCGAGAGAGACCCAGAAATAAAAGAATGATGATTATGTTAGACAGGCATAGAGAGGCACACCCAGCCATGTGTCCTCACATGTCCCACTTTAAAAAAAAAAAAAAAAAAAAAAGCTGAGCCTGGAGGCTTTGCTAGGCCCTATTTTTTTTTCATATTGAATCATTCACAAGAGGGAAAAACCAAAATCCTTTGGCACTTCTGTCTCTTTTTCTGTTCTCTGTGTGGGGCTCATCTTTTGTTACCCAGACATGGTAGAGGAAAACATACTTGTCCTAAAGAGAAATGGCCCATGGCTCTTCAGTGCAGATACAGTGCATGTGGGTAGGGAGCTAGCAGGACATGAGCTGCAACAATCTTTGCAAAATCATTCGCAAAATGTGCCAAGCTCTGGCTGCCTGCACTTTAAGCAGCAGGTCATCTTTTTTTTTTCTGGTAAAAGAAAAGTCTACCTCGGGACACTTTTCGCTTGTTTGACTGTATTTGTCTTCCTATAACTGTGTCTCAACAAGTAAGATATCTGTCTGTGGATTAATCCTGTGTTTTTAATTAAGTGTCACTGTTTTCTCATCCTCATTCCATCCTGGTTTTAGAAGAGGAAAAAGAAAACTCATGGCAGAACCCACCCAAACCTTGTAAAACCTTAGTGAACTCTAAACAATCTTTCGTGTCATGTAGCAATATAAATGAGTATTAGATGCAATAGAAGTTACATTTAACTATATAATTAAGCTCTTTTCCTGTGAAAGTTTAGTGAAAAGGGCAGATGATAAGACTGTTGTCTTACTACTCTTCTATAATTAATTACCTGAGAGAAACAAACAAAAGGCCTGTCAATTCCCAATTAGGATATTATCCCCATTTGGACTCTAGACATTCTTCAGGATCAAAGACTTTATGGGCTTTATCATCTGCAGAGGTCTCATTGTCCATACCTTCATTGTGGCCAGTGGAGCTAGGACAATTTACAAGGGTGGAAGATCTGACCTGATGTCAGTGCAAGAGATAAAATGATATTTTTTTCTCATTATCCTTGGTGTCAGCACATATGGCACTTCTATGTGATACAATTCCCTTAACACACAGCAAATATTTACTCAGCTCCTCTCTTTGCTTGAGCTGGACCATGGGAGACCAGCTGTCATCATCAATCAATTCATCAAGTGAAAGTATTTGACCCTTCCTTTATAAGAGCCCCTGACTGAATGGGTTTCTTTAGGAGACAGTGTTCAAATTCAACAGAATATGTCACTTGTGGTACTCAGCAGTAATATTTTACAGTCTTTCGGGAAACCACTGCTTGTAGGAACCTCATTAAGAATTTCAGTTTATTTTGGAGCGCTGAAGGATACCTATATGGTGTGTAGAGTATAAATGGTTTTGAATGTTAATATAGAAAGCATTACTGCTTTCATTTCTATTTAAAATAAACATTGAATGCCAAGTATACCAGGGTGTTATTGCTTGATATGCAATATAGGTATGAGACCCTCCATTTTGGTGACAGTAAAAAATGCTATTCTGAAATCCAAAACTCTCAATGCCTTGAAAAATTAATTCTCTCAGAGTTTTGTTTTTTAAAACATATATAATTCAACAGCACTGGATGGCAAAACTACTGTGGCAAATTACAAGAGGTATGAAAAATTCTCTTTCAAGCGAATATCAAGTTATCAAAAAAATGGAATACTCCTGACCCTTTCACTAAAGTGTAAATTAGCAGCCTAATGGTAATATTCAGACGTAAGCTCCTTTTGATGAAAATAATATAGGAAAGTGCTTCCCTACTGTGAATCATCTTAACATGAGAAATAACATTTGGGTACTATGATCTCTGCAAAGGGCACAGCAAGCTGGCAAATACGGAAATAAAAGATGAAAGCAATTTTGTGCATCTCTTGCCAATGTTTTATTCCCTTTTTAGTTATTTTGTGAAATCCAAATATCTCAAAGCACTTCTCTATGTTGCTTTAAAAACAAATTACTTGCCTGACCAATTAAATGTTTTCCCTAAAAGAACTGTAGTAATGGATTCAAATTAGAGATAAAGCATGTAATATACTGACCATGCTTAAGAATGTTTCTGGTAAATATTTTCATATATCAAGAATAGTTGCTTTTACTGAATCATTAATAGTTGCATGTTTCAAAAAAGATAAAAGGCAGTGTTTTGAAATAGGATTTTTACAAAATTGTAGATGTTGTATTTTTTCTTCCATAATTGTATATCGTAGGAAAAAGGTTTTTAAGAATTCTTAAGCATAGAAAAAGCAGATTTTTTTGATTTTCCACACCCAACTGAGACCACCCAGGACAGGGGTTGTATAGCCTAAACTACTTCAGTGCTGGAAAATCCCTTTTTCAGTACTACAAGCTTTATTGCATTATGCTAGTTACTTTGCTCTTTTTGTGATGGAAATTAGTCTTGCCATATGTGTTAATATCTTTCATGGGCACGCAGACAGTTTCCATGTATAAAGCAGACAGCTGTGCCCCTCCCATCATTAATTTTCCTTGCTTTCCTTTCATTCTCCTGTGGTGGATACATCCACTAAAATGTATACTTTTCATTGACTGTTGACCCAGGTTGCCTTCCAAGATTGCTGGCAAGAACTGAAAAGAATTACAATAAACAAAAAATGGATATTCGTGTTACATCTTTATCTTGACAATTACAAGTGAGAGGTGAGAGTATTCTTGATGATTCATTTAATTACCTCTGCAGAATCTTTGTCTGACTTGAGAGTTTCCTCTCCTGAGGACATCTTTCCACCCACAGATCACTCAAACTCGAAAGTACTCCTGAAGTAAAGGATGTTCTGCTTTGGACTGAAACTCACTTTGTTATTGCTAATAATCAATAAATAACATTCCGTAGGTCTAAGAGTAAAATGAACTGCTAAAAATGAGAGTTTAAAGTGATCAATAGAATTTGTGTTGGTTCCTAGTGAAAGCTGTTTTATAACTCTTAAAATCTTCCATGTTTTTTAGTGCAATATATTCTCTACAATAGCATATTTGGGTGCATGACTGCAATCACCTAAAGGCTGTGATCCACGATAAAAACAGAGACTTTGGAGGCAAAAGACAAAAAAATGGTTAGCTGAGAACTTGAACTTGGAATCAACCACAGACTTTGGTCATTGGCAAATGGAAGTAACTTAAGATGGTTATGGAATTGAACGGATACTTCTCTTCTTCACCTAGTGTTGGCATATTCCAGCTAAAGTGCTCTGGTAGTCCAGCAATTGCTGGGTTTGGTAGGATCTCTAAAGGCTTAACTCCTCAATTATTGTTGAGAACAACATTCCAGAAAGCTCTAGGCTCTATCTATGCAGATGACTGAATGTATACATGGTTGAGTAAGTGGTCTCTGTCTCCTTTATAACAGGGAGTAAACAGCTTATTATTAGCCAAATTGTATCTTCAGTCTCTCTGAGTCACTACACTTTAATGATGGTTAAGGTGCTCATGCACAGATGTTGTGGGGTGTAATGAACTTGGCATTGCAAGGTTAAGAGCCCTGTGGATGTTTACACATTAGTTTTCTGTACATTGAGTTGTGTGATTGGCTGCACTAGCTGGATATCTTATAATTTAGTACATTGTGGTGACAAAAAGTTTTGAGTTGGTTAGAGAATTGTGCTAATAATGCCATTCACTTAAGAGTTGGACTTGAAGATCCTTGTGGGTCCCTTCACACTCAGAAAATTCTGGGATTCTGTGAATAGTAAAGATTGTGGATGATGATGTTTTCCAGAGAGCTGTATAATTTAGCCTCATGCTAAAAATAACTGTGTATTTGCCATGCATTTGGTGTTATCCATGTAAGAAGGCTAAGCCATAAGCAAATTTTGTAAGAATACAAAGAGGGGTGAGAACGCCTGAAAAGAAGTGCAGTCACAATTTAGGTACAGATTTTAAGTGGTTAGTTCAGAATCAGGCATACTGATGTATATCTGGCTGTCACTTAAAACATTAGAATAATTCCCCTTCCTTCTCTCTTAAAACTGCTTCTTTCACAAAATTGCCTCTGGAGTCTACAATAACATTCTTATATTTCTTGGTTTTTAATCCAACTTTCCTTGGGACTTAAAATTCATTTACTAATAAGGGACAACTCTTACATATTACAAATGACAAACTTTGTCCTGTACAGTGAGAACGTATCAGTGTCGGGGTTTCAGAGAACAACTTCACCTCTACTGCAGGCAGGAGGGCAAACACCAGAAAGAAGCATCCTGCTCTGAAACCTTTCCTGCATCAGCTCGTTGGGCGCTATGATAATTAGATCATCTGTCTAAATAGGCTCCATATGGTGATTTTTCTGTAAATGTTTTCTTTACTTGAACACAGTGTATTACTCTATTTATGGCTCCACGTTGAAATTAACCTTGGAGACTGGATGATTAGAGTTTGGGCTGCAT
This sequence comes from Climacteris rufus, assembly GCA_013398175.1. Taxonomy (NCBI): domain Eukaryota; kingdom Metazoa; phylum Chordata; class Aves; order Passeriformes; family Climacteridae; genus Climacteris; species Climacteris rufus. Next base: position 470,062 of record VZRZ01003661.1, on the reverse strand, counting down.
AGTAGAAGAGTTTTTTATTACTCAGAGGAGGGGTGATGGAAATATTAGACATACTTTCTCTGATGCTGAAGCATAGGAGGCAAGTTAGAGGTAAATGACATGAAGCTGGCAGTACAGGCACGCTCAGATCAGCTCAGAAAGACTAGTATCAGAAAATCCTGGAGAAATTTGCCAATAGGGTTACCATATTTTGTTTGTAAGTGTAGCAAATCAGCAAAACAGCCTGGTCCCCTAGGCTGTAAAGTGTGCAAATCTTAGTTATGGCTCTGTATGAGCAGCCAGCTGGAACACTAGAGCACGGTGTTTAAATAAACTTGAATCCCACAAAATAACACAACATCTCGCCGCAATTTCAGCAGAGAGCAGTTTAATGAAATTGTTATTAATAGTCATCACCTTAATAAATAGCTAGAAGATAAAACTGTTGGAGAGAGGAATCGCCTTTCTTTAACCTCAAGATAGCCACAGTGTGGGTGAGTAGAAGCGTTCAGCGATCATTTGGAAGCCAAACTGCCTGGCCAGGATGTTACACCCGGCCTCAGGGTCTGCGTGGTGGTTGCCCCCTAAGGCATGATGGGCCTGGGAGCTCCAGGGTAGAGCATCTTGACTCTGGTTTGCACTGAGGCATGGCTGAGGCAATGTGCAGTGCCAACTAACATCCAGGAGGTCTCATTTTGTCATCGGGGATAATGAAGATCCGTCTATTCACTTGCAAGAAATCTGACACCTTTTGGGACATCTGCGCCAGTTTTGGGGGACTTAATTGATTAAAAGAGGGTGCAGGATCTCTGCAGGTAATAAGCAATGATTTAATGGATAATTAGTGGAGAACCTTTAATTGGTGAGTTGTCTCGACACAGGACCTTTTTAAGACTTTGGGGCTAACTTGCTGAATTAGATTCTTATTTATTTGTTTCACCCTTTCAAAGAGCTTTTCATGCTTTCCTTGCCCAAGATAGGCATATTTCTGGTGATTTCAGATCACTGCTGTACTCGACTATATTACCTTCTTCTCTGCACAATTTAGTTTTTTGAGAAAAATGAAACTGTAGCGCTCTTTCCTTTTGTAAAAGGGGTTTAGAGCTGCAGTGTTCCATGTCATCTTGTCTATTGTTTCTCAGTGTTAGGATCCAATTATTAAGAGATGCCTCTGCCTGAATTAGGGTGCAAAGGAGACCATATGCCAAAGTCAATAGTATGGATTTTATTTAACAGTAAATATGTGAAATAAGAGTGGGGCGATGGGAGTCAGTTGGTCCAGACGCTTGGTTTGAAAGCATACCCAGCCCTTCTTCTTCAGCTTTGAGGGTAAAAAACCTGTCTCATAGTGGCAGAACTTTGTGTGGAGTCACCATCTTCACCTTTTCTCAGACCTTTTGCAGAGTTTGCACTTTCTGTTCTAATGACAGACTGTAAGCCCCCAAAAACTGGGTCAACGAGCCCCTTGAAAGGACTTATGGCATTTTTGAAGTGCTCTGAATTAGACACACAGGAGAAATACTGACAAGACATTCTCAAGAGGTCAAAACAGCAAAAAGACTTTACTGTCATCTTCAGAAAATCAGAGAACTTTGTCAAAAGTTTAGAGCAGTATTCTCCCTTATAGAGATAGGCATATGCCAATTTTTGTATCATTTTCAAATCACTTCTGAGTTTGAACACATCAGTAATATTTATGTACAAATAGAACCACCCTCCTGTTGCTTGACTTTTGAATTTAAAAAAAAAAGCAGTTTTCACTAGCATCATCAATCCTCCCAAGAGGATATAAAATAGTGAAAGGTAGGTGCTACTACTATAATGTGAAAGCCATGTAAATTAATACAAGTGTGTTTGTTATTTAAAAAGGAAAAAGAAAAGCACTTGGGACTTCCTTCACTTTCCTTCTTTGCTCAGTAGAACTACAAAGTAAAAAATGGCTAGCAAAATAGTGGTACTCCATCATCTTCATAGCAAACTGCACTATAATCTACAGGAAGAACAGGAAATTAAACAGGTGTGTGGGTGTGTTTGGGGGTTTTTGGGGTTTTGGAGGTTTTTTTTTTTTTTTTTTTTTTTTTGTTTGGGACGAAATTTTTTCTNNNNTTTTTTTTTTTTTGTCTGAACAGAATATTGTGCTCTGGCTAACAGACATTTGGAAATATTCTGAAAATTCATTCTTGCCCCACACAGAATGCTGCTACTGAAGACTTCAAAGACACTCATGGAAACCTATCTGGATTAATAGGGGAATGCATGCAACCCAGAGTGCTGGGAGGCCTGAGACAGAGCAGCTGGGCTTGAACAAGGTGCTGAGAGCAAGGTCAGTGCTTATATATATACTTTTAATATTCAAATTAAATTCCGCAGAGATCCAACCTGGCTTTCTCTAAGGTAAACCATAAAAAATCCATCTTATTTCCATTTATATTTCCATTTCACATCTAATGTAGGTTGCAAGAGAGATGCTGTGCCGTGCTTCATTTTTTTTTGATCACTTTCCTTTTCTACTACATCTCAATATTGCATACAGGTCTGTCATTCTCATTAGAGGCATGGTCTCGAGGAGACAGCTGGCAAGCTGAACTGTATTTCTACTTCACTGCTGAGGTACTTGGTAACTTTGGGTGACTTCTAAGCTTTCCTTTTTCAACAGAATGTTCACAGGCACCACAGAACGTTTACAGGCATATTATCAGGGTGGGCTAATAGCTGTGTGGCATAGCTAACATGACTAACATGGCAAGTGCTCCAGGTTCAGCTAACATACATACAAAGCAGGCTTAATTCGCAAATTATTCACATGTATTCCTAATGTAGATTGGGAAATAAAGCATTGCAGTTAGGTGAATGTAAAAGCAATGGGAAACTAGAATTATGTGGTTTTACTGTCCATGAATTTAATGAGTTCCTCATACATAGTGCAGCAGCTCATGTATTTTCCACTTATAGCACCATTCATGCCTACAGTCGAAAGCAAAACAAGTATAATAACTTTAAATTGCAGGATTTGTATTCTATTAAATTTGTTATAAATATTGTTATAAATACTGTTACAGTTCATTTTCTTATTTCATTGCTGTTAGCAGTAAATTGTTCTTATCTCAAACTATGACCTTTACCTTTTGTGTTTCCTGTTCTTCTCTCCACCCTGCCAGAGGAGAGGAGGAACAGGGGGAGTGATGATTTGGAGGGATATCAGTGGGAACATTAAATTGAAGAATACCATTCCTAAACCACAACATACATTAAATGTGTAGAGTATCAAAATGGTATAGCATGAGACTTTTTGATGGCAGAGAAAAATGTTCAGATTATATTTGCATTTAGTACTTCCATTTTTCCAATAATGTCTGTAAGCACAAGGGGAATGTTCACATTTCTAAGCTCTTAAGTGCCATAATAATCATACTAGCAATAGTAGAATTTGCATTTTAGAGTAAAAATAAAGGGATGAAGAATTAAAAGGAAAAGCCTGTCAACAGTTTGTCACTGTAGGAAAATACAGCCTACAGCACGCAGTTGTGTTCTAAAAACCCTGTAGACAACTGATTTCACATTATCTCCTCTATAAGCTTGGCTAGGCATTGGCAGCCAAAGCAACACAGTTCTTTTTTTTCTATTGTCTCATAGTCCATGCAAGCCCTTTTATTAAGCCAGTATAAATATCCACTGAGATGGAGAGATACAGCTAAAAAAAGGCCTCTCTGCCTCCAAGGGAGTCAACAGCTCCTCCCAATTTTGTATCATCTGCAAACTTGCTTAAGTATCCCTTCCAGTCCTGTGTCCAAGTCATTTGTGAAGAAGTTGAAGAGCATTGGGCCTAGGATGGAGACCTGTGGAACTCCATTAGTGACAGGTCACCAGTCTGACCTGAGGAAATTGTCATTTCTGTAGAGAAATCTCGATGATTGCCAGTACACAAAAGCTGTAGGTCTGTGCTATTTATTTAGTTGCAACTGTCCAGTATCACAGGTCCAGTATCTGTCCAATCTCAAAGTGTTTTCTTACATTTTGAAAGCTATTTTTGTGACTTTTTTTTCATAAAGCCTCCTGCTTTCTGCTCTAGTGATGTCAATTACTGATGTCCCACTCCCTGTCTTGGTTCTTTTCCTGTGTTGTTTTACAGTTTGTGTATTTTGAGAGGAACACAGTCCATGCAAAAATACAATATTCAGCACATATTTCTTACCATACAGAGTTACGACCTATGGCATTAGCTGATACATTAGCACATGCATCATCAACGTATATGTGCCTTAAATGGGTACCAGAAATGCTTATGCACAGTGTGAGCTTGCAGATAAGTAATCTCTGTCCCAGCTATCAGCATTAAGCCATGCACACTCAGATACGTACACACAATAAAGCAAAATTCTAAAATATGAGCAACTCCGACAACAGAAGATGACATGGCACGGGTAAAGACATAGCTATGAGTATCTGTCTGCAAATTACTTTTATTGACCTCTCAGATATCATGAGTAATTCCAAAACTCTCCCTGATACTAAACAAACAGCTACAAGGCAAGCACCAGGGTGCCAAATATTCAGTGGGTCTGGCAGAATGACAATAAGGACAGAAGCATTTGCTTTTCATCACCGTGTGCAACTATGTTATTTTACTATTTTTTAAAAGAAAAAATTCTACAGATGCATTGTTAAATTAGGTTTCCTTTGAAACCATGTTGGCAAAAGAATAAGCAATAAATTTAAGGTAGTTTAATTATAGAAATGGTAATTTCAAAATAGTTTCCAGCATCTGCATTGCTAAGAGGCATCTGAATGGCTCAGGTAGCAGCAGCCAAATAGTTATCAATATTAATCACTTCTCTATCCCTGTTTTCCACAGACTTGTATATCCCACTAAACAAGTTATGAGAGAAATGAAGGGCATGTTTTTCTAAAATTTATGATGGCTTGTTTAGCCAATCTGTGTTCCAAATGGACATCTATAGCATGATTCTTCTCCCTGATACTACAGAATGAGAAAGTGGAATAGTCAGTAGGACACTCAGTTGGGATTAAAGAGGTTTGCCTTTTTTTCCTGGGTCAGTTAATGGCTTAATTCGTAATAGCAGACAATTTGCCTCTCCTGTCTTTGAAATGGGAAAATATTTACATGACCCATTGAACTTCTCTTTCAAACAGTTTAAACATCTCTCAGTCTCATCTAACCTAACAGATGAGTTGATGTCCTGAGATGAAGCATGTCTTCAACCAAATATCACCTATTTCACTTTACAAAACATCACAGTGGTGTTCAAGAACCAGGGAACCAATCCACACGGCTCACTTAAGCCAATTCTGTGTTGTAGAACAGTACTTATTTGTATGACTTTGTATATTGTTCAGTCCCACAGAAAACAAACAAACAAACAAAACAAAAAATGCAAACCCCAAACCCCCCAAAACAAAAAAAAACCACCACAGGTATTCACCCCACCCCCCTCTCTCAATAGCAAATAGATCAATAAGAAATGTCTGATCAATTTTAGTATTTGATTCCTTTAGAAAATACTTACTATCTAGTGATGAGAATCAAAATTAGTGCCTTAATAAGGTGTTGAAGAATAGCAGACATCAAATATGCTGTTCTCATGGCAGCGTCACTGAATGTTGCTTTCAATGCAGTGTAGGAAGAATGATGTGTAAACTCTGAAAAACTCCTCACAAAAATAAGCTATGTCATTTTCATGCAAGTCACATTATGCATGGCACAAAAACAGAAGACCATTTTAAATGTTTAAGAACATTTAACCAAATTGTTCCTGATTGACTAAATGATAATTACTTCCAGAGATTATAGACCTCTTAAAAAAAAGGAGCACTATCACCCCAAACCTTTGCTAGTTGTAGAGAGGCTGAAATGTAATGTCAAAGTTCAGCAGTAAGGTGAATCCATTTTTGCATTTGTTGCAATGTAAAGCTAATAAATGAGTGCTGTGAATTCAGGGGCAGCAAAAGATGCCATGTTATCTGATGGATTAGCATGTGAAGTAAATGAAACTGTCACACAGAGATGACTGCTAACAGAATGAAATTTAGGTATAAAATGAGCCCTGGAAATAGCTCTTAAAAAAGATTCAGCAATGAAGAATTCACTGACTTCCCAAAGTGCAGGAGGTCATGTATTAAACCAAATCAATCAGCTGTGACCCTTCACTGAAAAACAAGAAATGAAGAGCTCAAAGTGACTGAAATAAAAAGAAGTTCTTAAAAGAAAGAGTGATACTCTATAACTAGGGTCATGGGTCACACCATTTAAAGATAGCAGAAGCACTATTCCAAAGAGTGCCAGACAAGGTCCAGAGTGATCCATTTCTTTCAGAAGATCAGAGTACTCTTGTAGGCTGAAAAAAACAGACATAATGCCCTTGCTTTATATTGCATTAGGAAAAGTTCTTGTAACTCTAGAAAACCATTACTAAACCCCAAAATGGCTGCAAATAGAATGTAACAACTTGTCTTCCTTATTTACCAAAAGTGTCATAGTCACTTGTTTTAAAGAAAAGATTACTCTATCCTGAGCTATATATAGGCAAGAAATAACACTACCAGATTCTAAAATCTGAGCTCAATGAGAGGCTTTCCTAACTAAAAGGGATAAAGAATAGAACATAACTGCAACAAACGACCATTATATATGTTATTTTTAGATATACCACTAAGATCCCTGTTTTGCCAACTCTATTGCCTCTGAGGGATGTGAGCTTTGCTACGAAGCTACAGCTTATTTGGGATAAATCCAAAGGAAAAGGAGAAGGAGGCCTCCCAACACTGCTGGTCCCTGCAGTCTGTCTAGGTTCTGAAATAGGTAGGGACACACTCTTCACCTGAAAGAGGAATAGTAGGCCACTCACACTGGAATGCACTGGAAACATTAATGAGTCATTGTAGAAGCTGTGTGTACACATCCTCACACCTGCAAATGGGTGGTGGTTCACTCTGTGAGAAGTTGTTCTCCACACAATAAAAAATAATAGTAAAACTCTCCCAAATCCCTTACACTAAGTTCTACTTGCAAGAAGGATCTCCTGTAAGTGTTACCCTTTTCAGCCTATCTCCTTTCAAAGTTTATTTTTAGAAATAATTCAACCAGTTTTCCTTTTTCTCTCCCAAATAACACTGGAAAGAGGTTTTTGAGCACAAAATGCAGGACTGTTTTTGTAGATTTAAAGGTGAGAAAAGCCCCTAGGAAATTATACGGCTAAACTCATACTTGTTGAACATGAATTATAAGATAAAACTGATCAGTAAAGGCCAGCAGAAACCCAACAGAAGTCATCCAGCATCTTAATGATCAGACAGATCCTGCAGGAATTCAGCACAATGCAAACGTAAGTGCAGCTGGACAACCACTTTAGAAGACTACAGGGTGGAGATTCTCTCTCTATTCTGAGTGTGTTCTGCTTGGTATTATAAAAACATAAAGCTGTTTTGAGTAAGCAACTAGAACTCCTCCTGTAGCACACCACAGCCAACTGTAGTCAATCTGCTCTATACAGGCTTCAGTTTTCTGGATGTAAAAGGAGAAAGTAAGGTGCAGTGGGAAAAGAAGAAGAAATGGTAAGCATACACCACCCAACAGGAATATGTGTTGTAATAGCCTTTGCATTGTTATGGCAACCTAGGCTACATTGTACAGGCCTCCCAAATTGCCTCCCTGAAGCTCTAGATGCTTAAGTATCAGAACACAATCTCTCTTTTTTTCTGGCATTCAAGGATATTTGGCCCATGATTTTCCTTCCAATCTTAAAAGCAAAATAGAGATGCCTAACTTAGAGTGTGTTTGAATAAAGGAAGTTCTATTCTCAAGATATTTTTAAACTGTACTTTAGCCAATGCTAAATGGTTTTCCAATGTGACAAAATAAATAGGTTGTTTTTTCATACATGAAAAAATAAAAAGCAGTGAGTACAAAGAAAGCAAAAATCTGCAGGTGTATGCAGAAGTCATCACTGTTTAAGTCAGAATTATCTCATTATCATCAAAGTTTTTCATTGATTCAAATAAAATCCATATATAATTCCAATGAGGCCTAAGTAGAAAGCATAAAATAGTTACTAATATTTACAAACATGTCTTCCCTAAAGAAAAACTTAGTGAATTACTATGAAATAAGCAATGATCCAAGCTATGAATATTAAATTTAAATGACAAGCTCTGCATTCAACATTAAGCAAACATAGAGAATTAATATAGCAATTGAGTGCTATTAAGGAACAATTTGTCTATTATTTATCTATTGGTTTTAAATAACATTGTTCAATCAGCCATTCAGAGCTCATACTGAAATTTTTGTGCCTGCCACCATTAGGGAAATATAGGAAAAAAATGGGTAATAGCCCCCTAGGGTCCAATATCTTTTTGACAATGGATTTCAAAACATATGCCAAAAAATTAATGAGGCAGAAATGAAAACAGATTGAGTAAAGTTTGAAATAGCTTAAAGTGAAAAATATTTATTGTGAATTATTTTCACAGTTTACTGAAATTAAAAGTCAAGAAAATAAAAACTGAGGTAATGGTTGTTAGGATACATTCATTAACAGAGATGCCTCTGCCTGAATTAGGGTTCCAATGAGACCACATGCCAAAGTCAATAGCACAGATTTTATTTAACAGTAAAGGGAAGAGAATGAGGAAGAGAGAGGTCAAGCAGATATTGACACCATGTGGAACCCTGCAGCATCCTGCCAGTCTTCACCCTGGTGTGCTCAGTGGTGGGGGTCCCAAGGTGTTCTGGAGGTGCTGCTTCCATACAGTTCAATTCCCTGGTACCCACGAGGTGTACATGCTGTTCCCACAGCCTGGGATGGCACATGTGTAAGCAGCTGCTGCCTTTCTCCCAGTTTGCCATGGTGGGATATTTGTCCATGTAAGTTACCCAGATCTGCCTCTGCAGGCCTGGCATTTTCCTGTTGTTGCTGTCAGTGCTTTTCCCACAGTCTGCACAGTGGAACCTTGCCTGGTGTGCTGATTCCAAACCTTCCAGCTCCGTGTGGGCCTGAAATTAATATCTTCTTTTTGGCCATCTCTGCTTACCTTAAGTTAGCTTATCTTGTGGGAACTGCCTCCTTTGTTAGTGTTTAAGACAATTTACTGTGGTTCTCTACAGCTACTGCGTTTCTGTCTAGCTGGATAGTTGAGAAACTCTCATGCATGCATATACAGTCCTGAATCTCACCATTTACTGTCTACTGTTGTGGCTTTACATTGCTTCTTCCACAACTTTGGGTGATGCCCCAGGGTCCAACCAACTTGAAGATTTAGCTATGCATTTGCATCCAGACTAATGGCTAAATCTTCTACTATAGGTGCATCCCTTGCTTCTTTGGAAAAAAAAATCCTCTGAATAAATGGTCACTCTTTAGTCCATGTTGCATTAGTTGTCTGATGAGTTAGGCCTCTTTTTATGTCTTATTAAGGTGCCCTGTGAGATCACGGGTATGAAAAGTGCCGGTTTGGATTGGGTGATGCTATGGTAAAGTCAGTTTTCACTCAGATATTGTTAGTGCATCTTTTATTAATCTAGGTATATTTTCCTAGATACCAGTGACTCTTTGGTTTCTTACTAGAAACTAATTCCTCCCAGATTGAAAGCCTCCTCTTAAACTTGAAAAATTAATTGATTTCACATTTCTGCATGTTTTCTACTTTAGTAAAATGTTACTGAGGTACAATAGGGCGGAAGTCACTGTGTCTGTGGTGGACCTTAAACTCCCTAAGAATGTTAAATAGAGTCAGGAGTATATGGAGAAAAAGAGCTGTGAGGATTTAGTTTAAAGGTAACTCCCACTTTTGTGTCTGAGACTGTATGGTAGAGTGGCATAGATATTCCAGATGGAGTAGAATAAAATTAAATAGCTCAACTCTGAAGAGTGGAGATATGGGGGAATAAATGGAAAGAAGGGAATGGTGAAGAGCAGGGAGAAAATTACCCATTTTGCATATAAATGATGTAATTACCCCCTCAGCTTCTCAGGCAGAAGTTGACATCCCTAATTAGAATAATTTTATGATCTTCTGGGGACAGATATACAAAAGCATAAAGAGAATGAAAAAATAACAAATACAACTAACATCATCGGCTGCTTTTACAACATAATTTTGCAACAGAACTGATGATGTACATGCAGTCTCAGCTTTATAACAAATTACCATGTTTGTATTTTACTTCAGATGATTCACAGGGCTTGATATGAAAGGCAGAGGCTGAATGAAACCTTTTCAGAGAAGAAAATGATGAAACCACAATACAAAGACAGGGATTTGAAAACCCACTGTACTGTGTTTCATTGTTTTCTTCTGATTAATACTATAAAATGCAAGCCATTGTGTTTAACCTGTGCTGATGCTACAGTTGCTGTAATTAAGCATGATAACTTACAATTTGTGCATACTGATTGTTTCATACAAAGCACCTGGCAGACTTGCCAGTACATACAGTATTAAATCTGCAACAGACATGTCCAGCCACCATAGTCTGCCATTGTAACTTGTTTAATTGATCTACAGTATTCCACCATGTCTTCACTTTCTAATTGCTGGGCAAAACAGCAGTTATTTAGCCTTTTCCAGATGGTGAGGTAGCGAGGGGACATGTTGTTTTAGTCATGTGGGAAGGAAGGGGTTGTGCTACAAAGGAAGATAAAACCCAGTGAGTGTAGCAAATCTGGAAAATTCCATTATCACATGCCTCATCTTATCACTCTTATCATCTGACTGACTAATTTAATGTTGCTGAGAGACTTGACAGACCAACTTGTTAGCATTAGATACTGCGTGCAGTCATTATTGATAAATCGATTGTTACCACTAATTTTACTCCAACAGGTTAATATTCCAGTTGTCGGGAGTTGGTTGAAGGATATGTTTGTGTACAGGCATTTCTTTTTTTTTTTCCCTCCATGTGGCTGATTCTCTTTTGCATTTCCTAAGTGTGATTTCACAGTAAGGAGACAAGCTAGAAGCCAAGAGAATAAAATTATCCTCAGGCATAAATGCAGAAAATCATGCTTGAAATCTCAGAGGAACTGATGTTCTTGTCCTATAACCATTACTTACAGTAGTGACTAAGTTTTGAATAATTTAGAAAAATTAAAATCTTTCTGGAGATATTTTCATGTCCAGTCTTGATTGATTAATTAAGAAAAGCTAACAAAGATTTTAAGCCTCAGAAAAGCTTTGGGTTTCGTTCTGCTCAGAGGATGGTCACAGTGTCAAGTCCATTAGTTCTGAGCTGATTCATCCTGCCCTAATTAATATGATTCACTCACAGACCACAGAATCTGGAATAACCACTGTGGTTTTTGAGCTAATTAAATATTATCTATTGTGCCACGTGCTTAGTTCTTCAACTCTATTTACATGGGTGGAAAGGGGAAACATATTCCCGTTATTTTATCTTACAAATAAGTCTCAAATGTCATAAAGATGAATCCTTCCCTTCCCAATTCCTGTGTTCATTTTGCAAAACTAAGAAGGGTGGATAAAATGACAGTAGCAGTTCAAAACATCTCTCAAGGAGTGGTTTGGTGCAGGGGGCTCCACAGCAGGCACTGGTGGGGTGGTCAGTAGGCTGTAGGGGTTCCTGTGTTATCCCAGAGTGAGCCATGGCTGCTCTGCATAGTGCACCTCCCAAATTCATAGTTATTGAGGCTAGGAACAAAAATCATTTCACAGAAAACTAGAGTGGGCAGTGAATATTCCTGAGTAGGTCTTTTGCAAAATACCCTTCTGTGCAGGGCTCTAAGGGAGCTCAGCAAAGGTGTCAGGCAGCTGAAACAAAATAGTGTGCTTGCAGGCAAATAATGCTCCTTGGTTGTTGTGATGTGAGTGAGAGAACAACACGGCTCTACTCTTTCTCTGAGAGAAAAAGAAAATCAAAGGCAGAAAAGTGTAACATATTGTACCCAAATTATCTATAGCACCAGTACAATGTGTAAAAAAGCTGGCAGAGAGGGACTTTGGTGGATACCGTGGATATGATGATCATGAAAACACTTAAGCGTAAGGGATTGATTCTTGAAAGTAGGCTGAGACACTGAAAACCATGTGGAATGATCCATCCTTGATTCAGCTTCTCCTGCCAGTGAGGGAAGGCTGCTTCATGTTTGCCCTCCTGCCAGAGTTTTTTTTCACTCAGAGATTCAAGATTTCTTTGCAGAATGTTTGACTCAAAAGTAAATATATGGCTTTCTAGCTTCCTCTTTTGTAAAAATGTATATACATCCTGCCAAAAGTAGCATGCAGCCTGTACCAGATAGAAATTTTGTTTATTTCTGGGTTGTAGCGTGCGTATAAATTAATCTGTCTTTATCCCTATTTCACAAGAGGTGTGTGTTGCTGTCCACACACCAGCATTTATCTTTCTGGTTCGTGCCACTCTGTGGATAATACATCACTAGAGCAGTGGTGCTGGTTATGATGTATGACACCAACATATCATAGAAGTGTTGCCACTTCTGTGATGTATTATTAAAAACACGGAACTAAACAGAAAGATCAATATAATACAGGTCCTTAATTTTTTTAAGTGGGTTAGAAGGTTTTAGATTAAATCACACAGGCTCCAGAGAGTTTGTATAGAGTCTCAGTATATAACAGAAACAAATGAGAATAACTGTGATTTTATAGATGACCCAGTTTTTAATGAAATACATTCAGTCCTTTGAAGTTCCCTACATGTTTTGTGTCCTCTCTGTACTCAGTTGTGATACAGCCAGTTTCCTGCCATATTCCTACAGAATATTTTATACAAAATGTCACCATCTAATGTGTTCAATAATCATAGAATTTGAATGAGAAATTACGATGATTTTGCATTTCTAATTTTATTTCTGTTCTGCATCTCCTTCTGAAGTGCTTGGACAGTATTTTACAGCTTTTGCTCAGAAAGGTGAAACAGCAAAAGAGGCTGCCAGGTATTCACATACGTGGACTTTAAGATATTGCAAAACATTATTAAAACTAACAGTTGGCACTTCTGGCTTTTCATATCTCACGTAAAGAAAAGCAATCCCTCGGCAAGAAAAGTTTTCTTAGGTCCAGAAAGTTCTGAGCCTAAACATCTTAAAAGACTAAAAACTAGGTATTAATATAGATTTTATTTTTCTTGAGGAGTTGCAAGCAGTCTTTTTACATTCTTCTCTTTTCTTACAGTTTTGGTGCAGCCACCTGTCTTCTCCACTTGAGTATTTAATTCATGTGTCTCATTTAGCTATTGTTTTCTGATCTCTACCCAAAACATACTAGTTTTGGGGTAGTATATTTATTAACCTTCCTTGGGTAAGTACCATCTTTTTTCCTGCCTTGATATTATTTCTTTAAAACCTTGAAGAGATTTTATATACTTTTATATCCCCTTAATCTCTTTTTGCCTGAGATATGGAAATTAAATTCTCTTTCTTGTTCTTCAACTGTAATATCCTTTAATCTTGGAATCATTCCAGTTGTCCAAATTACCAGCATATGTGCTTTCTGGGGACTTGGAACATAAAAAGAAATTAAGAGGCCCCAGTCTGCCACGATGTGCTGCTGTGAACATACCTGTTCTGGCTAGCCTTAAACAAAGGGAATTGCAATTCTTCTTGCACAGAGTGGGCCATTCTATTTATTACATATTTTTATCAGGTTTTGGTACTATTCATAGTCCCAGACAATGTTTATGGATTAGATGCTGTATTTTCCAGCCCAAAGAGCTTAAAGTGGAAGATTTTGTGTATGAGAACCTCCTAGCAGAGACCCCTACAGAGAGAGCTACACATTAAAACCTTCATGGTATTTCAGTTCCTTTAGAATCCATATTTAAGACATATAATGTTAAGTAATAAATGCATTTATATTTATAATGTATTTTGTCCTAGAAACAATGTTTCATTAAGAGCATTTCTGGGACAGTGAGAGGGGAGGGAAATAGTTTGGACTGTGCAACATCCCAAACCACTGCAGTTTATGAAGGTCATGGCAATTTACATCTCTTAGCCCCAAATAATACAGAGGTGTTCATCCAGATCACTCTGATGCAAATATATTTTATCTAAGATTAATTTTATCTGGCTTAATTTTATCTAAGCCAGAGCAAGATTATAAACATGGGTCCTCTAGCCAGTGATATGTAGTAACTGCCTTCTCTCTGAGGAGACACATTAAATCTGCCATAAATGGTTTTCTCTGTCTTCAGGTTTGAGTCTAAACAAATCCCTTCATGTGATCAAAGTGCTAGTGATGCCAAAGAGAAAGCTGGTTATTCTGATAGGCAGCTGAAGGTGCACATCCATCTTCCAGCTTCCTCTTCTCTCTCAATATTGTCATTGTAAATGAATTAGCACAAATTATTCTTTTGATGTAGAATTACTCCAATAATTGCCTATAGAAAACATGCTGTTTTGGACAGAGAACAGAACTTTCTATTGCTGTAGCATAGAACAGAGTTACTTAATATAGTGAAAAACAATGTGTCAGGGTTGATTATGCTGTTGAATATGCATAAATGCAAATACAAATGTAAATGAGTGTGATTGGCACTTCCAGTTCTAGGTTTTCTGTATATATACAGAAGTACATATAGTCTAGTATTTTTTAAGTTTCTGTATCTGAGAGTACCAACAGCTCTAGGAAAAGCTACTCTTTGTAAGCCTTTTGAAATTGTGAAAACACACAACAGAATGCTGTCCCTTCTTAGGAAACTTGTAATTTATCTGGCATGAATCTGACTTTATGTGCTGTGTTATCAAGAAGTCAAGAGCAGTGGGGCAGTCTTCTATGATAGTAAAGGAACATTAATTTTTCGGTGTTGTTTAATGCAAAATTTCTCTGTAATGTCATGCATCTGTCTCTCTAGCCTTAGTCCTCATCATTCCCTTTTTTCCTACAGTTATAAAGAGCTTACATTTGCAATGACCCACAGTGGCTTCTGGTGAAACTTTCCTCCTGAGAATTCATGTAGGTTTTACTTTGAGATATACTGAGCACAGTGAAGAAGTTATTTTTGGTGATATTGTGAGCATTCAAAATCACAACTTCTTAAGATAAATACAAATATGTATGTATTTAATCTAGAAATATTGAATGTAGTGAAACCTGGACGTTGTAATTATTGGAAGTACCTACAATGTGCAAAGAGAGATGCATGCATCTCACTTGACAATCATAAGAAGAAAGTGTAATGTAATTTCCTTTTTTAGAGCTGTGCTGAAGGTAAAGAGCTAGATGGGAGCCATTAGCTTTTAATGATTTATAATGCTTTTAAAAGCTTCCATACAATGAGCAGAGAAAAGAAGAATGGTACTGGTCTGTAATTCACAGAAGGTCATTTAGGCATAGAAAACATATCCTCTGAGTTGTTTATGTGTAAACTTTTTACAACACAAATACAGGTTTGATGAAAGGAGCAGAATTATGCAGCAATTATGTAAGGCACACAGTTAAATCCTGAGCTTTTATTTCAGAAAAAATATCAGTAAATATCAGTATGTTGATTTGCAGGAACACATGTTTAGAAAGACTCATTGTTTTCTTTTGAGACTTTTCTCATTAGCACCTAGTGCTAGCAAATTAAAGCTAAAATAAAGTAAATTAACTTAGTACATATATTATTAAATTTCAAAAGGACTGCAATGAGCCTGAATGTATTAAGAGAAATCTAGAACTGAAATATATCTCACTTCAGCCTGGCTCAGAACAAAACTCCCCTGCCTTAGAGGACTCAGTTGCAGTTAGGGGTGATCTGCTGCATCCCTTGGGATATTTTGTATCCTCTTGGTTCAGTCAGGGCTATTGAGTGCCTGGGAAAGACAGCATCAAATGTTGGTCAGGTAAGGAAGGGCTGAGGGGCTGGCAAACTCCAGCATATCTAATAGGAAGAACAGGCTAGAAGTGGGCTCCAAGTTCTTTTGGAAAGAAGACAGCTTAAACTCATTTTTATTCTACTTACTGTAAAAAACCTGTTACTGATAAAGAAAAAAAAATGAATTGTGATTTATAATTATTTAATTTTTATTGTGGAAAGAGAAGAAAAAAAAGACAGTCATCCCTTGAAAGTGACTGGGAAAGTTCTTGTTTCAGGCAGATACTTGTCATTATTTGCCAAGTAGCCTGGGTGAAATAAACACAGGCCCTTTTCCATCCCTCATAAATGTATCCTAGCACCTATGACCATGACAGAAAGCCCTGGATTGCCATGTAAAAGGTGAATTGCATTTCCACATATGCCACTATCTTATATTTTGTCCTGTTAACTGTGCTTGGTCTGTCCATATTTAAAAGCTCAAGCTGCTTCAGGCGTCTTTGGCTAGTGTAGAGGTGCCTGCTGGTGTGTCCCAAATGTGTGTGATACTGGGGAGCACGTAGGTCAGGTTAGAATGCTTCTGAGAGTGCAGAGAAACTTTTTTTCCGTTGGACTGGTGATTTGCTCAGATGTGGTTGTCCATTTTTGGGTATCTGGCACACTGCTTGGATGTGGATTACTGCTTCCCAAGGAAATTATTTGTGTTCTGTAACACCCAATTTAGTTATTACCTTTTGAATGAAAAATTCCCTTACTCTGACTGGCTTTGGTGTCCCAGCAGGCTGGCTATTGTGAACAACCCTCTTAATAATTCTCTGTATTTAATGTGGATGATTTAAGGACCTTATTCTGTGTTGTCATGTTTTCAGCACTGAAACACTGGTCTGGCTTTCATTGCTTCCTGAGATTATGTAATTACTAGCCTGAGATGTAGGAGGAATATAATTCAGATATGGAAAACAGGATAATGCAATGCCACACACCTTGAAGAAACCTATTACATGACTTTGGGTGGAGTTCTGGAATTTGACAACTATATGGCCTTGTTCCAAACAATTAAATGAATCTCTCTTCAGAGCATATGGTGTAGAGAACATGTCATGTTTGAGAAATATGGTTGGCTGGTAATCTTGATTTTTAATTTTGCGAAAGAACAATTATTTGGCACAGTATAAAACCTTTTTTTTCCCCTCCCTGTTAAATACAAATGTGTTTTCTTCAAACAAAAAAAAAATTCAGGAAAATGCAGTTTTGCCTTGCATATCTCATAGATATTAATTTTTATCTCAGTTCTTTTGAACAACAGTGTGGCTGTTTTTATTTCCTGTTGATACTGAAAGTTTGTGATTAAAATTCAAATCCAAAAACTCAGCTATTGGAGATTTATAGGTTGTATGAAGGATCTGTCTGGTATAATTGTTACTAAGAAGGTGGTGCTTGAGAGAAAGGATTCATTGATTGATACACCTGAAGTGTATCAACCTGTCCTTCTACCCTGTCTGAGGTGCATCATTATGTTTAATAATTGCACTAGGGTCAATGCTGGGTGGTGGAGAGGAACTCTTTGTGGTACAAAGAAGCAGCAATCTCACTCTGTCCAGGTTTCTGGAAACACCTCAGGTGAGATCTAGATCCCAGTACCCCAGGAGGGACCTGCCATTGGTTTCAGTGGGGCATTAAGCAGAGAGCAGTGGTATTATACCCCAGTCTGCCTGCCCTGCCTGCTGTTCCTGAACTATGGACCACCTGCAGATTCCCTGAGCTGCTCCTGGGTGAGGGAGGACCAGGAGGCTCCTGCCCAGCTGTCACAGAGCCCATCCAGGCAGCTCAGCTCTGCTGGGCACTGTGCCACAGGCCCTTCCAGACAGCATTTTTCTCTAAGGATCTAAGGGGATTAGGCCTTTAAGGGGAAGCCTAAGAGGATTGCAGATTTAAGAGATGGCTAAAGGGGCACAGTTATAGTTTTTTAATTAAAAGATATTTTGACTGAAATACCACAAGGATTAAGGAATTGGTAAAACCAAGTTAATGTCAAGTGCAGTGTTGAACCACAAATTAGGCATATTTCTATCAGATCTTTAGCTTCTCACTTATTTTTTTTCCTGAGATTAAATGATCTGTAAAGCTTACTAAGGTAATTTCCTATCAATCTCCCTCTTTGACCACTCCACCCCTCCTGTCCATAAATATGACTTTACAAATATATTTAAATCCAACAGAAGAATTTGGGTGGCTGGTAGAATAAAGAGGGAGACATTGAACAGACTATGTCATGCTTAAAGGAAAATCTCATATTTCATGACAGTAATAACTGAGTCTACATTTTCTAAGCACAGATGTGTTTGAACACTTAAATTGACTGGTCTTTACGTTATTACTTTTATATCTACTTATTTTAAATGATCTGCTATATATGAAAGTCAAGAGGAGAGGCAGGGTATCGATCAGGTTATAAAGAGAAATTATCACAGGTCTAAATCTAATGCAAAAAACTCCCTATTCCAAATTTTATATATATAAATCTATTGTTTTAATACTATTGAGTCATGTAACATTATTTTAAAGATAAAGTGAAGGTGTTAAGTCAAAGGAAGTACTTTTAAGTTTTTAATTATTCTACAAGTTTTGCCCTACAGCACATCGGCTTAAAACTGTACCTTTTGTTCA
Source organism: Climacteris rufus (assembly GCA_013398175.1). NCBI lineage: Eukaryota > Metazoa > Chordata > Aves > Passeriformes > Climacteridae > Climacteris > Climacteris rufus. Next base: position 451,623 of record VZRZ01003661.1, on the reverse strand, counting down.
GCACTAAACTGCATGAATTACTTATAAGGCAGACAGATCAATATCCCAGAATGTCTTATAAATAATAGTTTAGTTCAGCTGATGTTTTTTTCTGTTTTTGTTGTTCATTCACCAACATTTTATTCTCAAAGTATTAATAGCAAAAATAAGCTAGTGAAATGAAAGAGTTCTTATCAAATGAATCTGTCAGTTCAAGGACACAGCTTATTTTAAAAATAATATTAACATCTGATAGCATCCTGATACTTTCAAAATATGAAGGGGAAAAGGTGAGTATTTCTGAAAATCAATATTTCAGGTATAGTATTGGCAATAGTTGCAGGAAAAGTGTCCTGTGTATGACAGATGTCTGTATCTGCTTGTGGCTTCAGTAAACCATATTATTTGTTGGACTGTGCTCTGTCAGGATCATCTGTAAAATCATCTGCTTTGAATATCTTTGGAAAGAATTAGCACAAGGTTAAAAGGGAAAAAACTGAGCCAGGACCAGATGTGAAGCACATGATGCAGTCCTAAAATCTTGTGTTTTTCTGAAGTCCAAGCAGAAGATACAATAGTGTAGCATGCTTCCTTAAATTTCCACCAAGGGATTTCTCTCAGCACACACTGCTGTACCTTTAATGCTTTACTGTCTGCTGACATGTTGTTTCATTCAGCACTTATATCAACTTTTTACCAATTCCCTGAAACACACTGTAGTCTATGCAGGGCCATGGCTTGCTGCACAGGATAAGTCACCCAGACCTGGAGAGGGTGCTGCTCTCTCCTTTGTGACATTGTCCATATATCCAGAGCAATGCTAGGATTGACCCTGCTGTAAAAGATAGTCGCTTTTGACCCTCTCTCTTCACATGTCTCTGTTTGTAAAAAATCTCATCTCAATCCTGAAGCTAAAACATTGTTGAACCCCTTTATTTGTGAAGTTCTTTGACCTTATGGAATGAGAACATCTAAAAATACATCCATTCACTATTTGCCCTCTCTGATATTTTGAATGGATGGGGCAGTCAGGCTCACTGTGTTTTGCTTTTCGTTTTAAAACAGTTAGTTCATATTTCTTTTTACTGCTTGCAGTCAAAGGTTCTGGCATTTCAAACACTTGTCTACACTGTTTTGGTATCAGCACTTCTGTGTGCAGCTGAAGGATAGAGCTGGACTGAAATAGCTGGACTGAAATGACACTGAAGTGTTGAAAAGCTTATGTTACCCACCACAGTCTTAGTGGAAGGGACCCCTGTGAGATTCCTGCCCAGGCTCTGTGACCCTAGAAACACATTGTCCCGGAAGGATTGGCTGCTTGGGCTGGGTGCTCAATCCCTTCACACACCCCTTCTAGCCCCACCTTTTCTGAACATGGATTTTGGATACTTACACTCTCTTGTCTGTGCTATGAAGTGGCACTTTGTTCTTGCCCAAAAGATTTCAACTACCGACCAGCCCCATCTGTTCTGTGCAAAGCATTTTTCTCAAGAGAAACAAGGGCAGAAGAGTATTGCTTGGGTGCCAAGTGGCTTCTCTTGCTCCCAAGTCCAGTGGGAATTTGGGGTGTCTGAATCTTGCCCCAAATTGTGCTTGCAGGTACTCAAGTTTAAGTGGCTATTTAATTTGGATTCCTTTAGATTTTTGCTGGTACCATTGTGCTGTAAAAATCTGACTGTGTGTTTTCCTTCTATCTGTTGTTTGTGCAGATTATGGTGATGCTGTGCTCTCTGTTAAGTCTATATTTATAACATACTATATAAAAGTGAAACTCACAGTACCCTCCTACTTCCTTTAGTAATTTCCCCATGTATTGATAGCTATTACTTTAGTATTGATCTTTATCAAGCTGACTTTATGAACAGTGGAACAATTTCATACTAATATCATCAGTCTATAAAACAGTCAACAGAACAACCTAAACTGCATAACCCCCCCTGATTAAGAGTTTTTACAACACTCTCTTCTGAAATAAAAACATCGTGTTAGATTTTTACATCTGGCCCCCAATTCTTGCAGGGGTGATAACTTTTTTTCTCTCTCTTTGTAAATGCTGACCATTTTTACATCAGCTTTATGGGGGTACAGCTGCTGCTGCAAAGCACCACTTATTCACACCTGAAATTTGGCTGATGCTCACTTCTGTTTACTTCTACCTGACATTGTTTCCCATTGGGTACAATTTTAAAAGACAAACATGCTTTAAAAAGATGTTTTATCACCATTTAGAAAACAGACTATTATTTGTGCCTATATAGTAGCTACAAAAATATGCCTTAGTGCTAAATTTAAACAGAAGTCTGGAGCAAATTCTCTTCTTAAAGGGACAGATTTTACTTCCTTTGTAGGGAATTGTACTTTCAGGCACTGTGTTATTTCTTTAAACCAAGACTTCAACTTCCCAAGGTAGCTGCATTCACTTAAATTGGTTAAAAAGATATAGTCTGCAACTGTTCACAAATTTTGGGTTGTTGGGGTTCTTTTATAGTACCCTCAGAAAATTGTATTTTAAGGGACCCACCTATGCTTACTTTGAGAATAAAAGTGAGAATTTGTGTATCAAAATATACACACAGAAACCTTGATCTATATAAGAACTTTTCATTTTCTTTTGGGCCAAAGTGATAGCTGTCACCAGTTAACATTGCCCTTTGAACAGATTTTCAGTAATTGTTTGAAAGATAATTACAGTTTTCAAAGAGTGAACAGTGTTCATGTTATTGAAAGTATTTTTTTTTTAAACTGGCACAGTGGAGTATATACAACTATATATAGTTCAGCCTTTTCTTTTTTGTGTATTTTGAAATAATCATTTTGGAAAGTTGAGCCTTAGCACAATATGGGTCTGTGCTGTAGAAAAATAAGAGCAATACATTTTTGATAATTCCTATTTGGCCTAGCGCATGCACATTAAAAATCTGGATTTTGCAGTGAATTAGGCTAGGTGAACAATTCCATTATTTTTTCTCAGGTATACATAAAATTTCAGTTTAGATGACAAGTTCTGTTGTACCTGTTTCTTCTCAGCATGATGTTACCCTGCCTCTTCCCTCCTCCCTTTTTACCACAGTCTCTCTTGAATAAAACCAATAGGAATATGTACAACATAATCCTAAGTTAAATGAATATGGAAGGTAAAATTGTAAGAGGCTCCCATTCCTTTAGAGATCCTGTTGCGCAGATTATTTTCAGATTGTCTGAGAATTTAATTCTGTAAATATTGTAATGCAATATTAAAACTCTTCTAAGTATGGGCTCTACCTTTGGAAATAAGCCTTTCATCAGAGGCAACAGTGATCAAAATTTAAAACTGGAGTAGCATGGTTTTCTGTAGATGAGATAATAATTACCAGAATTTGAGAAGGAAGATCTGAACTTCAGAACAGCTATTGATTTTTACATTTTCAAAATGAGAGAAGAGAACGCTCTTGTATCAGCCTTTACTTCCCTTTACTACTCTACTTTTAATGCTCAGTATACTGAGCTTTAAATAACCAGACCAAACTCTGCATTCAGGAGGTTTCTTCCTGTGATAGTCAGCCCATGGCAATAATCAATATGTTGTCAGTCAAACCTTGGATGTCCTCCAGGCTTTTGTGGAATAATGTCTGTTTAATGGACAAGGAAAATGTGGGGATCCCTGGCATTCTTGTCTCACACCACGGAGTAACTCTTTTAGGCTGTGGTGAATTCTCTTTTTTATTTCAGACACTGATTGGATTCCTTGGAAAATGTGAAGGTGTTTTTACTGGGGTTTGGCATCATATGTAGGTGAGGCTTTTTAGTAAAATGGACTAAATCCTGTCTCCATTGCCACTTTCCCCAGCTGAGTATATGGTTCTCTAAGTTCTTTACTCATCCAATTAACAAAGGGGGAGGCTGAGAACTTTTCAAGGGAAAAATTCCCAATCCAGTGGGTTTCCTCAATGTTCTGAGAACTTTTCTGATTCACTTTATAGTAGAGTTAAATGTTAAGGAAGTTGTAGCATCTTCATTTACCTATTCTGTCATACTAGAGACTCAATGTCTTCATGCCCAACCTATTGCAGTCTTTCAGCAGATGTTAATTGAACACACCACATACTTTTATTTCAAGTCTACTGAAGATAAAACAAGCTACCAGTGAAATTTGCACAAAGAATTCAAGTGCAAATGCCTGAATGCAATGTTAGATGCCTTATTAGTTATTCTTCTGTTGGGAGAGTTTTCGATAATATATCTGTAAATGTTCTGGGCAAAAGCAAGGGAACAACATCAATCAATATTTCAGAATTTTATTTCATAGTGTTTATGGTATTCATCTGTTTATGTTTTGCTTTTGTGTTTAATTGTTCATCTGTACTATTTTTCTGGCAATTCAAATTAATGATTCTTCATAGATTCTCAAGATGCAGTACACTCTATTTATTTGTTATACTACTGACCATGATTAATGACCAAACACAATCTGAATATCTCATTTTTAACAATCATGATAAATTGCAGCCTATCATGGCAACTTAATATGCTTCTCATGCAAGATCTAAGTGAAAAAAAATGGTATCATAATTAGGAAGCACAAGAATATTCTGCCAAAATAAAACTTGCATTTCCAGGCTTTTGCTGAAAGGGTTTTACAGCACATCAGCCTAGCTCCTCTGTTCTGTTCTTATGGGAATGCAGGTCATGAACTTTACCTCAGAGCATCTCATACTCGTAAGTTTTGCAAACTTTTGGATTGCAGTCTTGAGAACTCATGAACCAGGTCAAATTGAACAGCCTGTCACGTGGCAAGGTGGAACTGAAAGACTCCTCAGGTGGTGTCCAGTTTATATGGGATGCATCTCAGTCCCACTGCCCTTTGGGCTGCATACCCTACAGTGGTACATTGCCCAGTGCCCAGCATGTCCCAGCTAAAAAGTGTATCATACTGAAAGCTGGTGAAAAACATCATTCCACTATTTTCTGCCTTCTTTTTTGCACACGGGAAAGCTGTGGTGGCCATGTGGGCTGCAGAGGAACTGCAGCAGCTCCTAACACAGTCTCTGATACAGGTGACTGAGATACCAAGTATCACCCCATCAAGTAATATAAACTTGGCCTCTTTAGATGTCACTTTTTCATGCTTAGTTTCTTCCTTCTCCAGTGTCTTCCCTGGTCCTGCTGTCTTTCATCACCATCTGGGTGACACTGGAAGGTGAGAGCACAGAAAGGTCAATCCCAGTCCTGTATCACCTGTAGCTACACTTGTGGTAGAGTGAATGTTTAGCAGATCCTTTCCAGTTTACCACTTGATTTTAGTTTTAAAAACAACACCATAAAACCATGGTAATGATAATGGTAATTCATCTTATTGCTACAACATTTGTGGTTACTCTACTTGTATTGGTCAAATCATTCCTGAGTTAGCATCTTGCTATGGCAAAATGTTATTTTGGAATAGTCAGTGTGTTTGTAGTTAATATCAAATAACATCATGCGTTGTAATGAAGAGAAGCATTATCAGCAATCAGTAAAATTTAAATTAGGTAATTCTTTGGCTCCAAGCATAATTAACAGGATTTTTGAAATTCAGTATTAATTTTGTCAGTAGAAGTCATTGGACTGTAGGTCTTTAAGACTGGGGTCTTGCTCTCCCTGCTCTTAACAGAGCTAAGGCAAGAAAAATCATTATATTCCATCATCACAGGAGAGAGGAATTGTGAAGTGTTTGGTGGGAAGAAGCTGGAGAGACAAAAGGAGAGACAAATTGTGACCTCTTTTCTGTCACAAAACAGAGCTCTGTCAGTGTAGGCTTCTCTTGATTTATCAGAGCCAGTATGCTTGTTTTTAAGGAGGGGTTGGGGTTTAGTCTTAAGCTTAGGAACAGGTTAGCAGTAGGTGTTAGTGTTAGGGTTAGGTGTGGTTATTATTTGGGCTTGGGTTAGAGTTAGGGTTATTGTTTGGTTTATGTTTAGGGTTAGGGTTTATGTTTAGGCTTACATTTAGGGTTAAGTGTTAGGGTTAGAGTTGCTGTTAGAGTTATATTTTAGGTTATGGTTACAGTTAGGAATGGGTTAGTTTTAGGTGTTATGCTTAGGGATTGGTGTTAGGGATTAGGGTTAGGCTTAGTGCTAGGCTTGGGTTTAGGTGCTAGTATTATTGTTAGGGTTAGTGTCACAGGTAGCTGTAGGGTCAGGATTTACATGTAATGTTAGGCTAAGGTTTAAGTTTTAGGGTTACTTGTTAGGGGTTATGATTGGGATTAGGGTTATGGCCTTACCAGACAGAGTTTTTTCAACTGATGCTTGAATTTATAGTTCTAATTTTAATTTTACTGACTGTACTTTTGTTCAGCTTTTGTTTTTTAGTCTTTTAGAGACTCTCTTTTAGGTCTAGAAATTTTGACTGATTTTCAGACTTTAATATATATAGTATTATTTTCCTAATAATTTAATTGCTGTTCAGAGCAACCTTAAAATATCCAAGCAAAACTTCTATATGCAATATCTGGAGGGATAAGTGATTTCAGCATTGAACAAGGTGCAAGAATGGATTACCTTTCAGGATTTTAAATGAAGCAACATGCAGCAGAAAGACCCAATCAATGATTTGTTTAATCAACTAGAGAAGTAATTATGAATACCAGGGTTTCTGCTACAAGCTTATATCATTATTAGTATTATTGGATTTTTTTTTTTTACTAACTATGGAGAATTTTGTGACATTTTCCTTGAAAAGCATGTCTCTCCAGACAAGAGAGCTGCTTCTTGGTTGGCTAGTGAGATCAGAAGGAATAGTGTATTTATGATAAATAATAGAAGGAGAATAATTCTGTATGTTAAATTCTGAAAAATTTCCTCTCCTACTGTTTATAATGTTTTTTCCATTTACGTGTTTAACACTGCCCATAATTTGGAAACATTATTAACTTATTTTATTTTCACCTCTTTTTGACTTTTATTGATGTTCTCCTTTTTGAAGGAGAAATAATTATTTTTAATTCCTACTGTTAAAAATGTTACAGCTTTTTCTTTTCAGTGAAGATGAACTGGGAAAATGCATGGTTTACCTAGCATATGAAATCAAAATCACTGGCCACAGAGATGGCAAAGGCATCTTGTTCAGCAACATGGAAGCTTAAGCAAAGGCAAAATGATTAAAATAATGGCAGATTTAATAATTGAAATGTCAGAAATGGGAAAATCATAGGCTTATTGAAAATGAGAGAACCTAAAATATTATTACCTGATGATTTAGCCACAAACTATAAAATCTGTCATGCATCTGGAAACCACACTTGAAACACATATAACTTTTTTTCTTCTATGTGCATCAGGACTGCTTTTTCCGAGTTGTTAGTGATACTTTCATGTAAATGCAGTTTGAAAATCCCAGTCAAGATTCCATGTCCATATTAAATGCAAATGGGAAAATAAAAAAAGTAAATTTTATATGATTAATGAACAAAACACTCTACTATCTTTTTTCCTTTTCCCTTTTTCTTTGGTGGTGACTGTAACTAATAACATAAAACCATTAAATTGAGCCTTCATGCTTTCTGACATTTTTTCAGAAGTACTCTGTACTTTAGATATTATGAACATGTTAATGTAAATGAAAATTATGTATCTTTATTAGAAGACCAGTGCTAGAACCAAATGTATTTAAGCTTAGCCACAGTCACTCATGACAAAATTTCTGGTTCAGCTCTGTATCTGTCTCGTGTTCTTTGGCCTTTTCTTCTCTTGACTTAAGTTGACCCTGAAAAATAGTGCTGTTCAGGAAAGTCTGTGTTGAGGGCATTCTGACATATCTCATCTCTTTGGTAAATAACACCAGAAATGCTATAAACCTGTAGACTCCAGCAGGAAGAAAATAGTGGAAAATTAAATAAATGGTTTATCCCAAATTTGTCTGTGTGGCTGGTCAGAATCAGCTCCATCTTTGCAATGCAAGGTTATTTTGCAGAATTATTGTGTATTATGACTCAGTTGCATTTTCAAAATTGTGACCACTATGCTTTAACCACTGATCACAATAAGTGATGTTCAAAGAGCCAGATCCCTGTTTCAACCATTTTCAAGTTTGGACCTCCCTAATTTGGATCATTTGCTAAATAACATATGATCAGCAGACAAGAAAAGAGAGAAGGAACTGTGTGGGATGAACAACAGAACTGCTGGATTTGTCTTCACAATTTACTGTGCAGATGTTGTGTGTTTCTGTTATTTGGTATATGAAGACAGACTGCAAGGGTCTCAGGCTGATGTTTTCCTGCAAATAGATTATGATGTTCTTGCTGGAAAATGTTGCAGATTTCACTGGAGACAGTGAGACAAACCAGGAGGGAGAATGGCAAATAATTGCAGCATCATTTCATGCTGTTGAGCGACCAAGTCGAGCTGTCTCCAGCCAAACACAAGGTGGGTAGAAGGGATGAAATTCCTACAGACATAGAGAAATTTATGTAGAGTTTTCTTCTTTCAGCATGCCTCTGAAAAATAATTGCTAAAGCAGAAAACTATCCTATCTTAAAAAGAAGTGATTGATAGGGAAAAGATTTGTTTTCCTTTCTCTTTAGTTGTCTCCTATCAGTTTTTGAGTAGTCTGTGTTTAAAAGGCCTGTGTTGATCAATTTTCTTATTTCTTTCTGTAACTTGAAAAACCAAGAAGTTTTACAATCCTGAAGCCTTTTGGCATGTCTCTTTCCAACAGATGTTCTACCTCAAAACTACTTCTAGATCAGGATCCCACTAGAGTAAACTTTGAAGAATTTGCATACTAATATTAACACCAAAAACGATCCATTATTTATAAAATTTTCCTTGCCTGAAATCTTCCTTATAAAAAGAAATTCAAAAAGTGCTCTTTTTGCTATGATCCTACCATTATCAAATTGCTGAAAATAGATTTTTGAAGTCCTTATGTGAAGTAACTTATAGATTATATGAACATTAGATTAAAAAAAAGGTCTCTCTTCTCTTCAGACTTCTTATTTAGTCCTAAACAGCTAATGATGAATTTGGGTATATGGCAGCCCAATGCAGTCAACATTATTTAGTATGGCTAGGTGCTAAAAGGTTGCCTACACTGTTTCAATTCAAATGATTGGGACAAAGCATTCATAGAATGCCTTGGATCTCTCAAACAATAGATGCTAGAGGGAATTGAAACAAAACTTTTTATGTACAAGGGATCACGTCACATTCAAATGTTCATGAATGAACGATGTTTGGCTAATTCCAGAGGAATAAAAATAAGTGAGTTTATTCATCTTTTCACATTATAATCTCATTACGTGGAAGACAAGTGTTTTCATGTCTTTTTAATTTTTTTTTGTTTGTTTATTGCAGTAGGAATTCTAAGGTGTCTGCAAGTGGCTGTGTTGCTGTCGAATTTAATGGGCTCCAGCTGTGCAATGGTATTATCAGTAAGAAAGAACAAAATCCCTGGAAGAAAAAAAACAGGAAAACAGGACACTTTTTTTATGGGTTGTTTGCTTATTGGAGGATGTATCATTGAAGTGAAAGGCCTGTGTGTGGATTTTTAAACAGCACAGAAAGCTTTCTTAGTTACATAGGCATGCAGTATAATTTTGTTTACCTGAGACACTACAGTGATGCAATTAAAGATCTGTGGTGGAGTGACGGCTCACAGCTGAATACCTTTTCACACATTCTTTGTCTGAAAAGGGATTCAGAATCATGTTTTTCTATGCATTAGATAACATGTTTATAAGAAGTTTTTCAGACAGAAAGCCCTTCAGCCCCTATTGGTGGAGCTACAAGCATTTTCCTCTGCCAGCCTTGCTGCCACAAACACCTCCTATTTGCTTCACTGTGTGCACAGAGCTGCATCACTTGCTGTGCTGCATCAGCACTACTGGCTACCTAAGGGTCAAATCCCATCTCATGTTACTTCCTTTTGCTGCCCTATCACTTCATTTCTGAGTTATTTTAGAAAGAATTAAAAATGACTTGGTTACTGTTTTTACTATGTTCTCCTTTCCTGCTTCCTTCCCTTGTGTCTCACTCTCCAACAGAGTTTTGGTGAGGCAGCTGTTTGAGGTGACTGTGCCAAAAAACTGTTTCAGCAGCAGGTGATCACCATGACTCAATCTGGGCACTGTTTTCTTTCTGAGGGGCTGTTGTTTCATCTGCTATGGACGAGATATTCATGACATTCAAGTGTATCTGTCACACACTCAAGTCCCTGTTTGCATCATACCTGTGTCTTCATTTTGCATGCACCACAAGGAATAGTTGGTACAACTCAGGAGAACATGAAAAGTGCAGTTAAAATAGAGTGTGTATAGAAAGGGGAAAATAAGATTTGAAATTTGTGTTACATACAGATGTGTCTAATTCCAAATACTGAAAATCTGATGGTTTTAAGGAAGTACTGATTGTCAATCTTCTGAAAAAATCAGAACCTTCCTAGCCTTTTTGATAATGACCCAAAATGTAAGCTATTTTCCTATTGCTTTTGCTCTAAACATGATTCATTTCTTCTGCCTTAGATTGAATAAGATGATCTTGCTCAAGCTGAATATGACCAAGAGAATAAGACCTTGTGTACAACTTAGCCTTGAAATACCATGAAATATATATGTTTGATTATTTTTCTCTATTTTTTTTTTCAGATAACCACTATTACATTCCAAATGAGGGGTGTAATGATTTGAAATGACATATGGAAAGCAAAGATGCCCCAGAGGCCTCTGGAAGCAGCTCCAACACTGGGCAGAAAGTGACATTGCAAAACGGAATTGGGCCATTTGGTAGATCAGTAGTTTCTCCTGTAGGTGAGCAAGGCCAAATATATCCTCCTGCACTTCTGCTTGACTGGTTGCTTCAGGTGTGGAGTTAGAGCCCATCCCCATTTGGCTGGTATTTGCTGTTTTGCACTGGCTGACATCCTTGTATCCAGTGTATTTTTTTCCCCACCCCCTTTTCTCACAGTCTGTGTTTGTTCCGGTCTAAAACCACTGCAGTGATGAGATACAAGACTAAGATTAGTAAACACAATAAACTTATATTTAGAAATTGATTTTGCCTGGAATGATAAATATCTAGTACATTAGCCAAAGTACCACAAATTTCATTTAAATGTTCTCTTTTGTGTGCAGTGATGTGACTTTGACTTTGCTTTTTAAGAAATGCTCACCATGAATATAAAATGTTCATCTTCAAAATCAACACAAGAAAGATCCATTATTTAAATATGTTTTCTGTCTTTCAGCTCTACTTTCTGGTTATTTTTAATGCTCAATCCATCATTTTGTGACCTTCACCGTGGGAAAGGTAAATGTAAATCTTCCCAATAACAAAGAAACAAATGGAATGAAAATGAAGACTGTTTTGTTTTGATAAAAATGGTAAAAATGAAACCACAGAATTCCAGGTAAAACTCTGCTCTTCAGAGGGCTGTCTGCTGACTTTATAGGAATTATTCATTTTATATGCTTATATTTGAGGATAGGTAAACAGGAATACCTCAAATTTTTAAAACTTTGTCGAGGGAGAAGTTGCAAACCCGTATGAAATTTTTGATTTATTGTTTTTTTTTTCTATATCCTTAACCCAATATTTTTTTCCCATGCAAGCAGAAGCAGATGATTACAGGGTGTGAGGAGGGAGAAGCAAAGACCTTCGTTCATCTCAAAAATCCATCTCAACATTCTCAACAAGATGAGACTCCATTTTGCTCTGTTCGTCTTGTGCCTCCTTGCTGCCTTCAGCAATTTTGTGTTTCTTGCTGCTTTTTCTGTCTCCTCCCCACTTTGCAAGGTAAGAAGTAGCAGGTGACTTATGCTGTCTCTGACTCTGACTGGTTAAGCCATTAGTCCTGTGCTGTTGGGGATTAGAGGCATGGAACTGAAGGCAGGAGGCTGGGCCTGCATGAGAGTTTTTAAGGTCTTATAATTTGTCATTGGGATCTCTCAAGCAACACAGGCTCTGTATTTCATTCCCATGCATGGTCTAATTATTGTTGACATTTGAGATAGCAAACTTGGGGACATAAATGAGATGTTACCCTTATAGCAAAGATGATAAACAGATTTTTGCTTTCTGCCTGGCTTCTAGGAAATGTGATGTGGGTTTTTTAGCCTTGAATATATTTTTGGCAGGTTTTGTCTGGTTGCTGAACTTCTAAATCACTGAATGGCACAGTGAGGAGGCATAGCTCTGTGGTTTCCATGGTGGTAAAACATGCATGTGGTTTTCAGACTAAGGCTCCTCTCATCTTTGGCATGAGTGATACTGGTTTTTCTGCACTCACCTTGGCCAATTGCTTTTTAGAAAGGATGCAGTCTCCCCACACTTGTAGTCTACCCATTTGTGATGGTGAGTGCTGCTTGAAAGAGATGATGCACCAGCATTGCCCCACTTAGGAATAACTGGAGATTATTTGTTTTCTCTACCTATGAAAAAGGAAAGATAAATGATTTTTCAGATAAAACGTAGGACAACACATTTTGGTTTTGACCTGTCAGAAATGTTCCTTTCTGACTTTGCTTTAGTGCTTGTAACTCTGGTTCCTTTGCCAGTCAGTACCGATGTTGGTCTCTAATGAAGGGGCAGAAAGGACCTGGTTATCATCCCATTTACTCACAGCAGACTTATTTCACTGAAACACCTTCAGTTACAGAGGACACCTGCCTAACTTTGTGCTCAGCTTTGTGTAGCACTCAGGGAATCATACCAGACCTTAACCATAAATAAGGAATTACTTGTTAATCCTGTTAAGCTTCCTTTTGTTCTTATCTCCAGTTTATTGAATTAGTAGCAGTTAGTCCAAATAAGAAAACTGATAGAAAACTGGTGAAAGTGAGAAGCCTGTTGATTTTTTTGAGTCTCTATTTAATTGACATCGATATATAACAAGGGACATGTTTCTCAGCAAACTTGCTCTATAAAAGAAATTCTCTTTGACTAACAGGAATAACTTTATTTAGTTTTAGATGTGTGAACATGCCTATTTCTTAGATGAAATTCCCCCAGAATAGTGTACTCAGCTAACACTAGATTTAGGCTGAGACTGCATAATATACATTTTGTCTAACATAAGACCAAAGAAATTGCATCATAAAAGTCGACACAATGTTTTCACTAAGGTTTAAAGGTCTGTATTGTTTTTGTAACTAGGGAAAATAACAAAATAGTTCATTCTGATATTCATTCACATTTTTTCTGCCAGAGGATACAATATGGCCTTTATGGGAGTCCATGTCACAAGTAATGTTATAGAAGGCTTTCCAGTACTTGTTCCCTGATTCTTACACTTTCTCATTTAAAATATTAATGTGATTAAACAGAGAAAATCCAATATCTATATATTTCCCGAAGTATCAGATTAGTGTAATAAGTGCACTTTGTCTCCTGTTCTTTATTTTTTACACTGCCCTAAAGTGCCAGTTGCCATAATAGCAAATGCCACTTTAATTACCTATTTCTGTAATTAATTTCCTTTCTCTCTCTGGATATACACTACTAGTCTTTTTAGCTGAAGACTGTGACAGGTAGAAATTAGATGACATCATGGTTCTTGCTACACATATGAGTTAAGAGTAGGAGCTAATCACTCTTATACCATCTCTGAAATAACAGTAGGAAATTTGTAAGTCCAAATTCATTTTGTATTAATAAAATTAAAAGAGAAGAAGCAACAAGAAGCAAGCTATGTTGAAACAAGTATTTTATGACACTTCACCGAGTAACAGTAACCTGAAAGAGAAGGAAAACAAGAAATCAGCTAAAGGTTAAGTGGAGATTTCAGACAGAAAATTAGAATAGACAGAACTGTTGTAGCCTGATGGGGGGAAAAACCACCAAGCCTAAATATTGAAACACTTAAAATATGAATCCATTTCCTCCTGCACAGTTAGGTATGTAAAGTTCTGCTCTACTTCCTATACTCGATATTATCCCCATTTGTTGTAGCTAAATATCTTGTAATAGCAGAAGTTTTACCTAAAATTTATTTGAATAAAGTTGGTTTAGCTCTCATGGAATTATATTAGGTGTGCTCACAGAGGTATTGATAGTGTCTCAGCTATTGGAGAAGTAACTTTTCAAATTTTAAAAGTTTCATCTTCATTTTCCATACCGTCTCTGGTGTCAGCTCCTATATTCAAAAAGTTTCAAACTATAAATAGAATTGGGATACCTTAGTAAGACTTTTCTATATCTGAGATTTATCAGAGGACAATCCAGATGATGTCTTTAAACTTCCTAGTACACCAAAAACCCTGATTGGCACAAGAGTTTTTACAAGGAGCTGTGACTTAGAATAGTCTACCTTTTAGATAACAATTCAGTGATATTCAGAGATCGCTCATTGGGCAGTAAGACTGATCAGCTGCAAGTGGAAGGCACCAAAATTTGAGAGATGCTTTCCATGTTTAGCCAGATAGGAAGTTTAGGCAGGTGGTTGTATTCAGGTTGAATAAAAATTTTATTGTATAAAGGTGAAATTTACTTCACCCACATAAATCATAAGAATAAAGTTGTGGATGGATGAAGGCTGGATGGCATGCCCTTGCCTCTACATCTGGTCTACCTCATAATACTGCAGGCACACCATGTTGCAGGAGAAATAAACACAGAGCACAATCTTGAATGTTCTGGTGGGGGCTGTATGAGATTTCAGCAACCCTCAGCAGGCCTGGTCCTCTCTTCTCATGCTTGAAAAGTCATCTGAAAAACACCTTCCATAGTTATCAGGAGTTGCAAGAGTAACAACCTAATTCCCAACAAACCACTGAGGTATTTTAGTTAGTGTGAAGTGCTCCTTTGTAATTTCAGTTATCCTTATTACCACCAATATAAGATAATAGAAATCACGGAAGGAAAACCATTTGGTGTCTTTGATGCATGTCCTGAAGTAGACGTGGTTCCATTATTGACCACTAATTCATTCACTTGAATTCACTGTTACCTAAAGAGCTGATCCTTCTCTTTCTTTCCCCCCCCCCTTTTTTTTTTTTTAAATATACATTTATTTGGCACTAAAGGAGAATTTACTAAAACCTGATTCACAGGAATGGTCTCAAATGAGGTATCAGATTTTTTTCTCTTTACTCTGTTTCCCATTACCTAAACTGTCTACCATTATATGTTTTCTCTCTAGCAGCAGAATGTTTGGCAGTATTGTTCAATCTCTTATATGTTCTTCTAAATCACTTTTGGCTTAGGTATTTCTCTGTGATTTTGATGAATTAAAGAGCTTTTCAAATCTTATTTGCAAATCAAGAGACTCTGAGTTCTGAAGGGCCAGACGAAGAAGCTGCAGAGCAGTTCATAGACAGGAGTGTTTGCATTATAGTTGGCTGTTACGTTGCCAAGGAGGTACATAGAGATGAGTTTGGGTAACTTGTTTAAAGCTAGTTAATTTACGAGTTCACCAATTGCAAACTGAGTTACTTAGCAAGATATTTCAATGCTACAACTTTTTGATGCTTTACCAAGGAATATCAAGCATATTTTATTTGACCTTAATGTTTCAGTAGTTGTTTTGCTGCATAGGACAGTATATCAGTAAACAACAAAGTCAAATACTTTATAGTATGCCATTTGAAAAACTAAAATTGGGTTCTATTCTCTGTATAAATATATATTTTCAAAAGGATTTTCTACAGTTCATCTTCGATATTTTCTCTTTGGCTCATGCCTTTTGAGGTAACAGTTCAGTTGCTGCAGGGCTACTTGTAAAAGATTGTCATTATTTAGAATGGATCTTTTAATTAACCTACCACAGTGCCTGTAAGGAAAATTAATCAGTGTAGTTATAGTGCTTGTGTGAGTCACAATTACTAGGCAAATAGGTTACTGCCCAATAGAGTTGCTTAATCCAACTGTACATAGGCTCAAAAAATTTAGGACCAAGCTTTGTTTACTCATAATTATACCTAATGCCATTTACTCTAGATAGGCTGTGGCTTTTGTTGCTACTAATTAATTTATGTAGTGGGTAAAATGTTTTACTTTAATACCGGTGTGTGACACTATCTGAGAGTAAACTGCCTGTTCTGTGACTGGAAGGAATAATTACAGAGAATAGATAGCAATTAAAATGAGCTTTATTAAACTATATCTATATTGCAAACACAGTTACCAAAACCTCCAAAGATCTGATCTGTATGCTTGGCCTTGGGGCACTTACTTAATAGAACATCTTCAGTGACTCATACATTATGTTTCAATTGAATCAACAGGCAAACAAAGAGTATTGATCCTTCATGTCATGATCTGAAACCAGATATCTGGAGGACAGATTCTAAAAAAATATTGCATCTCATGGTAAAATCGGATTTGTTATCCTTCCATAAAGAAAAACTGATGTATAGTTGAACAAATAGAAAGGATGCACCATCAGTTAAAATAAATTGAGCTACAGCAGACCAGACCTCAGTGCTGTTGCTGTTTCAAGCACAACTAGAGAGGTTTTGTAAGACAATTAAACTTTAGAGTGCTAATTTTAAAGCAGCAAATAACAAAACCTCAAGGTGCAAAGCAATGATAGAGTGCTACCAAAGCATTTTTTTCGAAGTTAAGTGAAATAATACTTTAGTCTGTCAGAAATTTTGCTGCCTTTGTGCTTTAATTGGATTTCCTACACCAGCTCACAAGCCCTTCTTTTCCATTTCACCCTATGCCCTATGTGCAGAGGTCCATGGGGCAACAGTGTTCCCTGGAACACCAGCACAGCATCACTGCTTAGCCTGTCCTAGGGTTGGAGACAAACTGCTGTCCTAACTACTGAATTATCATGTTCAGTTTCTCTTGTGTCAGTATAGGACACCAGCAACCTGGATGAACAGTGCAGGGCTTGGAATAGGAGCAATATGTACAGGCTGGTAGGGATGCTCCTCACCTTGTACTGCTGACAACTCCAGTGCAGGTAATTAGGGAAT
This sequence comes from Climacteris rufus, assembly GCA_013398175.1. Taxonomy (NCBI): domain Eukaryota; kingdom Metazoa; phylum Chordata; class Aves; order Passeriformes; family Climacteridae; genus Climacteris; species Climacteris rufus. The sequence goes on along the minus strand of VZRZ01003661.1, from coordinate 434,768 downwards.
TAAGATTACAAACCTGAGGTGTTTAATGCACTGGGTTTATGAAGCTGTATTTGACAACCGCTTTGTGTATTTGAATACTACGGGGGAAAAAAAAGCCTAAATTAGCAAGTTATTGTTCAATCTTCAGTACAAATTTCCTTGAGTTTGAAAGCTGACATCAGCCCCTGGATATTGTGCATGTACTTATCCCATAACTGATAATGTTTGGTTTTGTATTTCACATCTTTTCTTGTAAGAGTATGAAGCCTCTAGGCTTTTGCTTAATAAAGGCTTGTATGCTGGAGTGAAAAATTACTTAACATATTAAATATCCTTCAGTCATCCAAAATATGCATGCTCAGCAAAGAAAATTTGTTCATATCTCTGGGATTCACATAACTGTGAACTGTGGTGATAACAAATACATTTTTTGACAGTTCAAAATAGATTTTACACAATTTAGGGCTAAGAATAATCTTCAGAATGTTTCAATAGCATCTGGAAAACATTTGCTTTTGCAATTTTAATGATTTATTATTTTCTGCAGTTTTTGGAATTCTGACTTGAGACAAAGAAAAATCTTTGTGGGTTAGAACGTATCAGTGTTGGCACCACCAAAATATTGGTAATTAGAGCGAGAAGTTAAAAGTTAATAGAGCTGATTTGCCACTGAAGGTTTCTGATCAATCCAGTGGGCTCACCCTGATGTATGAAATGGTGTGTGGCTTTTCTGACAGGCCCTGCATAAACTTTGACTGATACCTAAGGAACACACACTAAATAGTCTTTCCATTTCATTACAATATGTATGCCATATAAATTGATAACATTCAAAATGGCTGTGTACCATACAGTGTGCTTTCAGGAAATAATTCAATTTTTATGCATAGACTAAAATTAAAGGGATTTTGTGGTGATGTTTTCTAAAAGTACAGTTTTGTTAGCATTATATGAGATACTCAATGTGAAAACTGAAGATTTATCAAAAAAGAACAGTATACTTAAGGGAAAATTGATATATGGCATGGGAAGAAAAAGCATGTACTTACAGCAAGTAAATAAATAGTTTATTTTTTAGAAGGTCGTTGACTTGTAGTTGTAGTTGACTGAAAATGCTGTATACAACTAAGAAAAAAAAATTTTATTTTTAGCCCTTTGGAGGTGGAGAAAACATCTGTTGTTTCTAGAATTTTGCTATATTTGAGGACATGACACTATTCACATCTGTAGTACTTTTGCTTTCCTATATTGCTTTACATCTCAAGGAATCTAAAACTCCCTTAAAATAATTTATATTTACCCAATCAAACAAATAGTTTACAGTGGATTTAAAAAAAAATGTATTTCAAAAAGATTAGCAGCAAATTTTACCTAAAACCTAAAACCTCTGCTAACTGTAAACAATAGCCTTAAATATTAATATTTTAGTTTATAATAAAACATACCATTTATTTTTGCTTATTCTACTCTGCTATTTTGCTGTAATTACAGTAATTTTTAAATCTGTCAATATGCTCATATCAATTTAGATAGCCAAATCTTAATAAGTGCATTTTTTTTTTTTTTACCATTGAAGTAGTATCCTGTTGGTGACAAACCCAATGTGCAAGATACTAGTGTAGGTTGCTGAACCAAAAAAAGCCTCAAAAGCCTGCGGTAAAATATTCTCTATTTAAAAGATTCAGTTATGAAATAGGTTTTAAAAAATAATATAAATTCCAATTTCTGCTAGAAAGAGAGCAAAAGAGTGAGTAGCTTATAGTTAAAACCTATTTCTAGGTTCCTATTCCTATATTCCTTATAACAAATTCCTCATACCAAGCAAAGTTGTAAAGTTGGAAAATAAGAAAGTTCCAGAAATGCCTTAAATTTAAGGACTGAGGATGTCACAACAAAAGAGACTTTAAAATCCTGCCCTTTTTGTCCCGTTTTATAAATGGGTTTAAGATTAAGATTAAGATTTTCCTGGCTCATTTTGTTGTCTAAAACAGAGCAGATAGAACCATTTTAGAATAGTAAGATAAAAAAGCAGGTCCTTTATTGAAAGCTTTCAAGGTGCATAATGTGGCTATATGCACCTTTGGCATCGGGTTTCTACAGTTTTTATAAGTTTAACAAATTAACATATCAATTGAATATTGTCCAATTAAAAGAGCAGTCAATTAGGTCATTTAGCCCCTGGGTTCTGCCCCACTCAGGTAAGTCCAGGGGGTTTCTTTCCTTATTTTTTGTTATGTCTTCTCAGATTCTGGTTGCAAAAACAAAATGTTCTCTCCTTGGCAGAAGGACCAAAAAATATTTCAGTAATGCATTAGAAGGTTAGCTTATTGTTCTAAAATCTAACAGAAAGGGTACCAGGAGCTCTATAACTATGCAATAGTAGTCTACAGAGCTATGAATATATAAAAAATGTACAAAAAGCAAATCTCAAGGCATCAATTTTCCCAACCTGTGAATCCCACTTTTGTGCTTATAAATAAGTACTTAACTGAATGGGGAACTTTGTGTCCAACAAATACACTGTTACTGATTCCCATATCAGAACTGGATATTGAGTGAAAACACCCCACAATATTTTTTGGCCTTTTGATTTTTCTATGTGGTGCACCGCTAGATGCCTAAAAGTAATTTGGACATGTGTTAAAATACCTTTATTTTAAAACACAAGAACTAAAGGAACAAAGAGGCTGAACAAATTGCTCCAGCTAATAAACTTCAAATTTTCGGATTAAGTATTCCATGCAAAGATCTGTTATATTTTGCAATTCCTATCTTAGAATTGATTAAATTCAAGTTAGAATTATCTAAAACTAGAACTGTGATTCCAGTTTTGTATTGCATTTTCTTAGCTTCCATATGTTATTTTTAGCTCATGTTCAACTTTGCTAGATTGAAGGATCTTCCTAAATAGGGATTTACAGAAGAGGTGTCCTTTTAACCTGAGGAAAACCATGATTTTCAGAGTCCAGCTCATTGTTGAAGCAAGTTTCTGAATGCTCTTCAGTTCTCTTTTGCTCCTTCTGCAGTGCAGGAAGAGGAAATGGACACAGCAGTTTTTTCATCAGTGCTGCACAGAGATGTCTCCTCACAGCACAGTGTTTTCCTTGTATATCTGGAAAATATTAGGGTCACAGGGTCATATTCTGAATTCATAGCAAATCTTTACAAGGGTATTCTTTTCTAAAATACTCTCTTTTAACATGACAAGAGTTAGATGAATTTTCTGTATTGCTTAAAATTAAATATGCACTCACACACTTCCTTACAGCACGGAATAGATGCAGCAGCACAACAACCCCCCTCTCTTATCCCACCTTACCATTTCAGGCAGGTTTTATGCAATGAGTGAGAGACCTGTGCCTTCAGAGCCATCAGAGAGAAATGGACTGGTAAAAGTTTGGGAAAGGAATACCTCAAAGATGTATTTTCTTGTTGTTTTCTTTTTCTATCTCTCATTGTTGTATTTTTTTAAATTAGCTCCAGTTAGATGCTATAGCTGGTGATGGATAGAGTGCCATTGTGTTCTCAGCATCACTATGGAAATAAAATTAATCTGGAAAATATTTTCTTCAGTCTTAAATAAAGCTAAGTGTATCAATTTTCCACTGAAATCACAAACCATACTTTTGTTTTGTAACTTCAACTGATGCTTCAGGAGTGAAGCAGTTTTTTGGGCATAATCTACTTAATGTTATAGTAGAAAGTCTTGGAATCTATAGCAAGAACTTAAAAAGTTTTAGTATATAAAGCACACTTATTTTAATGTTGAAAAAAAAAGTGTATTCCTGAGTCAACTACCAGGTGGAACCAGAAGTGGTTGCAGGAAGGACAAGCTTCATAGAAAGAAATGTATATATGGTAACACAGGCTTTTGGTGTTCTAGAAAGACCACTGATAATGTGTCCACTCTGAAATCAGCTCTTCCAGGTGCAGAAAAACCAATTCCTCATGCAAAGTTAAGCCTTGAATAAAATTCACAAGTAGTTCAAATGCAGTTGCTAAGTTAGGATTTTTTATTACATGACCAGCTCTGAGGACATGCTTCTAACCACAGTTTACAATGGTTAAAGTTTCCTGTATTGTCGAATAGTATGGACACACCAGATGGGTGTTACACTATCCCTATAATTTTCACATTTTTCAACCAATTTAGAATCTCAAACAATCACAGAATAACTGACTTGGCTGTTATTTCACTTAAATGTACATACTGATAGAGAGAGAGCCAACTACATTACTCTTCCCAAAAGGTTGCTTGGCAAAAAATTTGGTCATGATCTTCCTTCTTTTCCTTGCTGGTGTTCCTTGCTTGAAATCTGTAATTCTGCAGCCAAAAATACATACATTTTATGATACATAGCCTGCAGCAGAGTGGTCAGATTGTACTGTTTTGTGTTTATAGAATTTAAGTATCCAATCAGTGTGGTCATAGTCTTCTAGTTTATCTGCTTAGTTAAAAAAATTGCAAGTTCACAGAATCCCCATAACAAAGAATACAAAATTAAAATAGCAAATCTGTTACAAGGTTTAGGATGTTTCATTTAGTTGGAGAAAAACTGCCTAGCATTTTCCACTTCAGTATGGAATACTCACGATGGCTGATATTTGCTTTTGTTAATTTGCTTATAGATTATGTTCTATTTCCATGGAATTCAAAAGAAAGGCGACACAAAATTCTCCTGGCATCAGTCTCTAAATGATCTTTCACCTTAATTGTAAGGGTAGCTGGAAAAGGATTATCTTCACTAACATATTCTCACACTCAGGAATAACTTCTACCTGAAGAACTCTGTGAAGAACTTTCACAGTTGTGAAAGCACCATTCTGAATCTAATGTGACTCCTTAGCCTAGTCCAACAGTTTCCTCATCCCATCAGTAGCAGGTGCCTGAGCTATGACATTGTTTCAAGTACTTATCCAATGTATGGCATAAGAGAGAGAGAAATTATTGAAATCTTCTGAATCAACCAAAATATTCAGTTGTAAATTCTGTCTTTTTCATGAAAACCTAGTCCCATGTCCAAAAAGTTCGGATCATGCCACAAGCATAAGTTCTGTAGCATCAAGTTAGCTTAACATTGCAGGACTTGGCCCTGAAAGGTGTGTTGATGTAAATAATTTCCTCTTCTAGTAGTTTGTATTGTGGAAATAAAATTGTTCAAGATGCTGCTTTGGCTTTTAGTAGGATGTTTTGTCAGTTTGGTGAGAAAAGGATAGTTTTTGTCGGCCTGCTAGAAAACCATCCGGGATTGCACAAAGTGACTGTAAGGTCAAACGTGGAGGTAGAGTAAAAGAAGAAGAAAAAGAAAAAAAGAAAATCTCTCAGCAATAAGAAGAGTCCAAATAAAAGAAGATGATGGACATCATAAATCAGACATTACCATTGCCCTGAAGTCAGAAACTGTCAAAAAATTTTTCCTTAACCAGAAAAATGCTCTGCATTTATCTGTGCCCTCCATGTATGCACCAAATGAATCTCAGGGAAGGGAACCATGAGAACCATGAGGGACTCCAAGCAGAAGCTGAGAGATACAAGGCACAATTTTGCCTGTGGATCACGTCAAGAATAGTATTTTCATAGAATCATAGGTGGTCTTGGATTGGAAGCAGCCTTAAAGAAAAACTATTTTGAAATTCTCCACTTAGAACTGGCTGCAATTTTCCTAATAAGAATGGTTTTCCTTTTTAAAATACTAATTTGATCTGTTAATTTTTTACAAATGTCCTGAATCATCCTGTTAAATTGAATTTTTTGTGAATTTAGGAGCAGCAGAGCTTTGTCAATTTATCAATAGCTATCTTAAATTTGCAGTTTTCCTGCTGCTTATAGCTAAGAATGAGGTGAGCAACATGACATTGAGAAGAATGAAACATTGCATCTGAAATACAATACTAGTGATTTAGAAAAATCATGATGATATTTTTTTGCCAACTGGGGATCATAAAGTGTGGTATAGGAATAGGAACTTTCCAGTGAAAAGTTTGGAGGCACTGTGTTAACTCTGCAAACCCCACCTTCCTTTTATTGCAACTGCTGTCTTGCAATATACTGCCCATTTCTTCTCTTGCAAAGTGCTGCTTCCAGCACCATGCTTCTTTTAATCTTTTCCTTCAGAGGTTTTAATGTATATAACAGGTGTCAAGTTTAGAGTCTACTGCTTGCTGGCTGCCATCTGAATGAGCTTCACAGATCATTCCTTTTTTTTTTTTGCAGCCGAAGAAGTGTGAGAAGATTCAAGTGACTACTGACATAGTTTCAATTTGCCTTAGTCTCAACAGGGTTTTCTTTTGTTCCTTCTTAAAATCAAGCAGAGCAAGTGAAGAATGGGAAGCACACTGTGCACTTGAAGTCACAAGACAAGTGGAAGAGAGGAGGGGAAAATTGCAGGAGGCACACTTCAGACACATTGGTACAATGCATGAGAGAGTCATCCAAACATTAAAATTGTGTGTAACTGGTGAGCTACTGCTGCTCTGTTGTCTCTTTCTCCTCCTAGCAGATATGTTCTTTTAATTCATTATGTCTTTGAAGCACTGACTGTCCTCCAGCTGACCAGTCTACTCTGTTATCTTCATTGAAGTTCTGACTAGAACTACAATTCAAGTTTTGCAAGAGTACTATGGAAGTGTAAGGAAGCTCCTAGTCTTAATTTTAAAGCTAGGAGCTGGGCAATTTGTAAGCTCAGAAGTAGAATCAGATTGTCTACAAGAACACATTACAGAGAAAACTGCATACTGCCATTGCCGCCCCCCCCCCAATTGGTTATGTTATTTTGCTTATTATCTGGCTTATTTTCACATAGAAATTTTACTATTGGAAGTCAAAGATAATATCCAGAATTTATAATTTTGCTATTTAAGGAAGACTGCTGAAATAACCTTTCTAATGTTATTGAAAGAGGGATTATATTTGCTACAATCCCATCGAGTTCATTTTATTAATGTACATTTTTCTCCTTATGTTGAGTTCACTTTGAAAACATACTTTTCCCAAATGTAAATGGAGGCAACATCACTGAAATTTGCCATCAAGAAGTTATGAGTAAATCTACACTAAAATATAATGTATCTCTGAATTCAGAGCCCTTGAGACATTTGGAAAGATTATTATTACCTTCAGTGTGTTTGGGCCAGGTCCTTTTTCAGTAACTGAAGGTAAACCTCTTTCTGACTTTTCATATTACTTCATTGAAGTGACAAACAAAATCCTCTCCCTTACCACAGAGGAGCCTTCTATTATAACAGGCTAGAGCAGTCAGGCAGGAGATGGTAACATAAACTACTAGTCTTTGAGTTCAGCAATCATTTATTTATTATGCTCTAATTTACAGAAGCCGTATCTGATTTATATAAACCTCCAAATGTACACTTTCTTATGAGATTTTTCTGGTTGTAAATTCCATATTCCTCTGAGTGTGTTTTCATTTTTAATTTACTACATCCCCCAAAGGCTTTCCTTTAACTAGTTTGCTTGTTGTAAATTCAGCAGTGATATTCTTTAAATAAACAGAAGCACAGAACATAATTTCCTGGTAACACTGTTTAGAAAATGGATCAGAATAAGGCCCCAAAGCTATTCTGATGATGAATTAATTATAAGATTCCAAGAAAAACACAGCATTGACATTTTACAAGTTTTGGCATGCAGCCTTGTATAATTCTGTGCACTTAATAAAGTTGTTTTGACACCTATAGTATGAACAAAGACTTAAGTCTATAAGAATCAAAAAGGGTTTCAGCATAATGAAAACTTAAAGGGTAACCTCCTATACCTAGTTCTCCATTTAAATTGTGGAAATCCGTATTATGCAAACAGAAGAAAAAAGTGGCTCCTAAAATGCTGAGCCTATGTTACAGTAACTTGACTGGTGTTTTGTGTATAAACTTTCAACAGTGTTTTCTTTAGCAGTGAACATTTTTAGGTCTTTTGTCATAAGAATGATCAAGAGAAAAACATAGAGTAGTAAATGTTTTTCCTTGGTACTCTTTCAGTAACAATTTATTCCTTCTCTGCTTTACATTTATTCATTTTCAAGTAATCTGTCTATAAAACCATATACCTCCATGTCTTCATTGGAGCAATTTGCCAGTGTTTAAAACTCAAAATTCCTTAAAAAGGAGGTAAAATGTACCTGTTTACAGTCTGGGAACTGAGACAAATATGCCCAAACCTGGTATGCTCATAGGAATGCAATTCACATTCCAATTATTAGAAATTAGATCCTTAATAAACATTCAATATTTCACCTAAAGAAATAGAGCTGCCGACAGTGCTTGTAGGAAGAACAGAAAATGCAAATGAGTTGCTGTGTGGTTTTGTATACTTGCTTTCTCCTTTCTTTGAAGGAAGCAAGCTGGGGCAGTCACAGGTATTTTTGCTACTTTTGTTAGTGTAGGAAACATTTCTCAATCTTTCTCAACTTATAGGCACTGCACAAGTTCATTAATGTTACACTTTGCTTAATTTAATTAGCTCTTCTGAGAGGAGGAACAGGATCTACCAGGAAGGTTGTTGTGACATGCTGCAGTCAGGTATCATGTTAATTTGTTTATTCCTAGCTTGATTGTCTGAGCTGGATTTGGTGCTCCAGAGCCTAAAAATCTTGACCATACATTGGCTGTCAGAGAAATCCCGGCCTTGTTGAAGTTTTTGTGACATGAATCACTGGTGTGACTGTGTAACACCTCTCTGATCCTTTACTCATATTCAGCATCAGAACAAAGGGGGCTCTATGGTAGCTCAGTATTCTGGTGTTTCTGCATTAAGTCCTGACCAAAGAAGCACCATAGACTGTGAATGATAAAAATTAATTTTCTAAATTGCTTAATAATCTCATAAATTGCAAATGGTGTTATGACAAGGGTTTTAATTAGTTCTTGTTTTAATTTGACTTCTTTATCTAGCTCTGTTACTACCTAGACTTGGAAATTACCTTAATTCTGACAAAGCTGATTTTCAGTCATAACACTTCCTGCACAAAATACTACATTATGTATTCAGTTGGTATACAAACTATCTGGATAAAGGATCTCCTTCCAGATAAAGGAATAGATTACAGAATCACAGAATCAGAGAATCAGCTAGGTAAGAAAAGACCTTTGAGATCATCAAGTCCAGCCTATGAACAAACACCCCTTTGTCAATTAGACCATGGCACTGAATGCCACATCCAACCTTTCCTTAAAACACCTCCAGGGATGGTGACTTCACCACCTTCCTGGACAGCTCGTTCCAATGCCCGGTCACCCTTTCTGTGAAGAATTTCTTCCTGATGTCCAACCTAAACGTTCCCTGGCACAGATAAAGACTGTGTCCTCTTGTCCTGTCACCGGTTGCTTGGAAGAAGAGACCAACTCCGACGTGGCTACAGCCTCCTTTCAGGGAGTTGTAGAGACTGATAAGGTCACCCCTGAGTCTGGTCCTCTCCAGGCTAAACAATCCCAGCTCCCTTAGCTACTCCTCATAGGACTTGTGTTCCAGACCGTTCCCCAGCTCCATTGCCTTTCTCTGGACATGCTCCAGCACCTCAGCGTCCTTCCTAAACTGAGGGGCCCAGAACTGGACACGGCACTCAAGGCGTGGCCTCCCCAGTGCTGAGAACAGAGGAAGAATCACTTCCCTAGTCCAGCTGGCCACACTGTTCTTGCTACCTGATTGTGGTATCCTGTGCAGAAATTAATAATTGCATTTTCTTTTGCCTCTGGGATGCTGGATAACTTAGACTAAGGTCAGACTAGGAGAAACTCACATAGACCAAGGATGCAGATATTTTTGCCTTCTTGGAAATGTCCTGTTTATAAAGATATCTCAGAGTTAACTGAATTTCTAGAGCTCTTTTAACCTATGTTATCTGTAGTGTAGCTTGAAAGGAATCAAGTATTTGGCTTCAAAATCTAAAGCAGTAATACTATGCTAATTGCAGGCTTTTCTGATTAACTGATAGCCACAATTTTTCACTACCATTCTATTGCTTTTCTGATGATGCTGTAAACAAGAACTTCACAGAGCATGCACTCTGAGAAAGTTCTCTTAAGCAGCAGTCAACCCTCCAAGAAGTAAATATAAAAGAATGAGACTTTCACTTATGGTAGGATAGAATTAGTCTCAAACATCAGTACAAAAAATTCATGATTATAACTGTACCCCTGTCAAGCCCTCATTACTTAGTTTCTTCCAATTCCTTCATCTTGTTTTCAAAATCTTCTTATCCATTTCCTTATTTTTCAGTATCTAATGTTGCTCACTCCTGTTTATCATTAAGAATCTCAGAAGGAATGCTGTTTTCTAATGACCTCAAAGTTTTGGTCTCCTATTCATTTTATCACTCTCAAAATTTACTTTTTTTTCAGCATGCTTAAATACACAAACATGCACATGAACCTTCCATCTCTTTCTGTGTGTTGCATTTTCTGATGGCCTGTCTTTTCCCTTCCATGTGGTTATTTGATGCATATTGGCCTTGGCCTAGAAAAAAAATGGGAATGTTTTTGGTTGAATGACCAGATTGGTGTCACTCTGAGCAAGCCACTGCAATAGCAGTTAGCTTTGCTGAGATACCTGTAAGCAAGCAGCACTTTATACTTCATGTTTACTGAATGTAAACTCTGAGTGTGAGAGTAATATTGTTATTAGAATAATTAAAAAAAAAGTGAAACATTTTCTTTTTTAGAAAATTACTATTATTAAGAAGATAATATATTTCTATGCATTAAAAAACAATGTTTTCTTGCAGTACTGCCAGACAGGTATTAGTTCTAGTAAAAGAATCACCTCTGGGTATCTGAGCAATACATTTATTTCTCAGTCAAGGCTCTCAGTGTGTTCCATTTACACGAGAGAAAACCCTTCAATTATAAGATCCTTAATTTACCCAGGAAATTTCATAAGGAAAATGATTAATTACTTTAAGCAATCAGTTTTACAGATAATCACAGTTCTTTATTTAAACTGAGAAACCAAAGGGGGATCTTATGAATAAAATATAAAGAAAAAAATTAAAAACAATTTTTAGTTTAATAAATATGAAGTTAGCATTGAAGTATTTCTTCAGATAGACAAATCTTGTTAAAATTATATCTCTGTTCACATTAGCTGTTAATATAGGGAATACATGGGTTTGGAATCCAGGCTTTAGCACAAAGTTTCTGTTAAAATGGCCCATTGCTACACATTTCTGCATATTTTTATTCAGTTCAACTGACCCTTACAACGGGGAACATTGCACATGGAAATAGAAAACCAGAACTGAAATGCAGCTGGTCTTTTGGTTAGGTTCAGTGACCCATTGTTTTTTTTATACTGCCCAACAGAGCAGTGGGAAAGGCTTAAGCTTCCCAGGAGAACCACGACCCTAAAGTGAGAGATGCAAGTTGCATCCACTGAAGCTCGTAACATTTTCTGTAGCTCTCAAACCAGCACCTTTTTCAGAGTCTCTGTACTACAGCAGGCTAACACAAGCAGGCAGAGGAATGCCTTAATGCTGCCTATTGCTCGGGTCACTCCAGAACTTTTTGTTGTGGACAGAACCACAGCAATTCCACTGTGAAAACCCAAGGCAGTTATGGTGTTGGATGGCAAATAGGCATTCTGTTTCTGAAGTCCTATATAGCATTTAATTCTTAGCTTAAATTCTTCTTCAGGCCTAGCCTGAATATTGTTTGAGGGAACTATTCTGGACACTGTGAAGAAAATGAGAAAGAAATTTTGACCATCTGAAGGCCTCATCTTCTGACCATCAAATTCTCATGCTGTCCATGATTTTGTCTGAAGTGGCTGAGTAATTAATGCTGTACAAGGTGTATTTAGCATGGCTATTACTAGTGGGCCAGAATCTGTATGGCCAAAGGCAGAACAAAGCAATGTACTCCTCAGCACTGAAATTAAAATTTTATAATTACAAGTTCTTACTGCAACAGAGGTATAAGAAACACCAGCTCTTGTCTGAGAGGCTGATAGCTGTTTACATTGAATAATATGCAGGAAAAAACCATAGTTTCAGTTGTATGTAGAAATGCTGCACAGGGGAAAATTTGAAGAAATGTGCTGGATTAGGGAAAACAGCATTTGTGGTTACCTAGATTGTGCTTATGTGTCTTGGATTGAGCACACAGGGCTCTTGTTTTAGGAGATAACAGAAAAGAATGCCACTATTTACAGTGGTAGATGATGCACTCTGCTGCAGTGGTATCCTGCTTGTAGAGCATTCTGAATGTCTTGTTACAGCAGTTAAGTTTCACCTGAGAGGCCTCTCGTGTGGCATAGGTGTTTGTCATCCTGTAGCTCTGACAGACATATAATGTTTTGCCACTAATTAAAATTTTCATCCAAAATTGGTGCAGTTGTGTCAATTGATGAGGTTTCTTTCTGGCACTGTGGACTCCTAGGATGTTTTTCTTTTAGTAAGAATTGATTATTCTTCTAGCTTTTCCTAGAAGGAGATATTCACATTTAAAACCTTTCTTACCAGAATGGGTATCTCCTCTAAGGAATACTTTTCTGGTTTTGTCTTGACTTGGCCCCTGAGGGTAACAGATCTCTTTGGAACTGCAGCTTGAGCGGGTTTGCAGGCTCAATTTAAACATCAGATATGAGTGATGGGTTATGACTATGCAGAGAGTACCAAAAAAAAAAATTATCTGAAAGCTGTTAAACTTCTTGCACTAATGATTGCCTTAGTCCCTAAAACAAAAGAAAGACTTCAGCAGCAAAATCTCAGCTGTAGCTGATGTACAATAGTTTCTGAAAGTTTTATTTTGGTTTGCACCTTGTTCTGGTTTGCATGAAGCAATCACTGTGCTTGCTTCCAAAGGTAACAGGGACAGTGACAGGCAGACAGTAATAGACTAGTAGGGGGACAGTAGGTGACAACACTGATCATGTTCTGCTGTGAAAACAGAGGCACAAGAAGATTATATATCTAAAGAGGGAATCATCCATAAAGGTTTTTCTCAGGATGTTGTGACAACTGGTTAAGTGTTGTGAAATGTGGGCAAACACAGAAGATTGAATTAGGGATGCATTGGTAATTGGAACTATTGATAAGGAGCTGTCATTAAGGTTCAGAGTACAATCTGATATCACAGAAAATTATTAATATAGCTTGTCATAGTTCATTAGCTAGCAAGATACTGAGCCAGAGTGGACATGAGGGTGGATGTGTTTGGTCACGGTAAAAAAAAAAAAGAGGAAAAATAATAGTTTTATCTAAAGAAAATGGAGGCAAGAGCGCAATATTGCTGCGTAAAAAACAAATGCATTTTTATCTACACAGCAGAAAGGCAGAAAGTTCCAGCATACAACAGAGCAGGAAGCAATAACGTTGTTCTTTATCAGTCAACATACAGGGGGAAAAGGGCACTTTAAAGTGTTAAATTATATATGAAGACTCGTATGAGACTACAGCAGCATGCCAGGCTACAGAATGCCAAGATTAAAATCATGATGCTGTAACCTCCATTTGACTTCACTGAACCTGTGATAGTTTACACAGTCTGAAGTCTGACATTTTACATGCTGTCTGAAACCTACCCCAGAATTTCAAACAGCCTTACAGGAACACACATTTATCACTCTTATATAGTCCCACATACCTTTCATAGACCTGTAAAACTTCATGCTAAGTGAAGATTTGCCACTACCCCACACATCTCTGATGCCTTATGCATCACCTCTGCACCATAAATATCTCAGAGAATTGTGACTGGGGGGATGCAAGAATAGGAATAATTAGTTCTTATAGGAGAAGACAAAAGTACAGAACATATTTTTAAAGATTGATTTCTATGAAAAATAAGAAAAGTATACCGTACATTGCTAGGCAAACGAAAGTACAATGAAAAAGTCATGATTCAGTGTTAACAAGAAATTTATTGGCAAACTTCAAGATTGTAGTAATCAAAGCACATAGCTCTTAGATTCATCAAATCTATGGGCAATTATTTCAGGTCATAAGAACTGAATACTTTCTCTGTCCATATTCGAATTTCTAACAAAATGAGTAATTGTGATCTAGTTAATAAGAACCCTCCTCTTACTTAATGCTTCATGGCAATTAAATCCCTGAGTTCCAGACAGATTCTGATGCTTTATGCTACCAAATATGGGGTTTCAAATTTTATTTGGCCTTCTCATGAATTTATTATTATTCTAGTCATTACTGGGTTAAACGTTATTTATACCAGTGTGTGCAATCTAAATACCAAATACACAGATGCAATTGTAAAAATAGAATGTATAGCATGAAAATGTGCACTTCATTTATAGTTTTTGGTTCCAAGCAATAACTGTGTCAAGAAAGAAGCATGATTTTGAAAATTAACTTTGCACAAAGGTGTGATTTTATGAAGAATGTGATCTTAATCTGACAAATTTAAATCCTTTGATCTGGTAAAATGCCTTTAAGCAGTAAATTACTTAATCAAAAGCTAAGTTCAGTTAAGCATCTCTTTCACATCAGTACCTTTGATGAGACTTGAGATTTATCTGGTAATGGGAATTAGCTTGTCCACACTATGCTTCCCAAACTTGCAGGAAACAGACTCTGTGATGTGATAGAAGCATATTTGGATTCTTAACAGGCCCACAATTGCAGTGAAGTACAAAAAAATCCTAAATTCACAAATTCATAATGGTTTTCTCCTTGGCTTTGGATTAACAGAAGTGAAGGCTACCCTATTTGTTACAGAGGTATTTCTGAATTATTTAATATTTTGATGTGGTTTAACACTGGGAAGGCAAAGTTTAGTCATTTTTAATTCTGTTTAGCTTCTGTAAGTTGTCTATACCCATGCCATGGGTCAGATGGCTGCATATAAGAAAACTGGTGCAATCAGCAGAGGTGGAAATCTTATTGTTAGCATTACATTGTAAGAAAATGCTACATCAGTTTCAGACTACACAGGAATAAAGAATAAAATGTAATCCTGTTTCTTCAGTTTAAGTACTTACTTGATTTGTGTCAAGTAGTTGAAATCACAGGCAGTACTGTATGATGGCAGTGTCTTAAAAGATACTTTTTATAGGGTTCTGTGTCTTAAAACGGATGGTAAGGGATTTAAATTAGTTACATCAACCTGCATTAAGGCAGGGATCTACAAGAGTGCTCCAGGTTTGTGCATCCAAAGGAAAACTTGTGAAATTTAAAGTAATTGCAGCTTTTCTAAAGGACAGGTTGCTGGTTTTATTTATTTATTCATTTATTTAGGTTCAAGAGCTCCACACCAAAAAGTGCCCCTCCAGTACTCTGAGGCCCCATGACAGACACTTGAAACAGAATAAAGGTGATTAAACAATGAATCTCTCTTACATGAGCAGCACCAGATATTTAGTAGTTACCTTTTCTGACTTTTAAAGTTTCTTAGTAAAAAGATATCTGTTGTGACAAGATTTCTGTGGGTGATCATTGGCCTTATTCACCTTTCTACTGCTAACACTTAAATTGCTATTTTGAAGTAAAGAAAACAACATTTCGAGCATGGAAACTGTTGCCATTGTTCTCCATTACACTGTGGATGGTGTTCAGTGTGTGAGATATAAAGGGAATAATCATACAATTTATATTCTTTCTGGGCCCAAATTAGCAGGTGGTTTGAGGTAAAACATGGATGAGTCTCCCATAACCAAACTGATGTTGCAAACGAGATAGCTAAAAAGTGCCTGTGGTTATCTTCAAATGAATTTATATTAGAATTGTGTCCAGTATACTATGTTACACGGTCAAGACACTCAGGGCAAATAGAAAATGATGAGAATTTTTTTTATTCTCCATAGCCTTTGCTCAAGAGTTCTTAGTAATGTTATTTATATTTATTTTTTGTTTTATAAAAATCAACTTTTGAGAGTGGTATTTCAAACTGCTTATAACCTTTTCTTTCCTAACAGATTTAGTTCAGATTCTAAAAGTACAGGACTATGTCTGATAGGGTTTTTTGGCTCTGAGTCCTTTTCACTGTCCCTATGTTCAGTCAAACTGTATTGTTCATCATTCATGTCACGTAATAAACATATATCTATAATTTCCTACTTCATTGTATTTACAAGTTCCCAAGATCCATGTCAGCCACTGTGTCCTCAGTTTCCTCTCCATAATGGAAATGGGGCTGTTTATTCTCTTAGGGTCTTTTTTTCTTGTATGACTGAATCATGAACAAGCCAAACAGCTGGTTTGAAACCACAGAAGTTAGGGAATTATTTTGACCACTGTTTATTTATAACAACACTTTCCATTTTAAAACTTCCTTGCTTTAGAAACTTTACAATAAAAACTGTGGTTTTTATATGATGAAAAGACAAGGATAGTTTTTCCATGTATGTCTGAGTTTCATTTTACACACCAGACTTACTGGTTCATTCTAAGTATTTTACTTTATCCCTTTCATTTTACTTAATTACAAATGTTCAAACCACACATGGGACAAAGTGTGATGGTTTAGCTTCACAAAGCTGCTCCAAATGAGTGAACTAGATGCTTTCCAAATGCAATATTAAAGTAAACTAAACATGGAATATATTAAAAATGTCAATATTTTCTACCTGAAATTGAAAAACACTAATTAAAATCAGGTTAGGTTTAAGTGTATTATACTAATACATTAAATAAAATTATTTTTAAAAAGCACTTGGAATTATTTGATATGTCTACACTATTCTAATCAAAGTTAAAATAATTTAGACAGCTCTTACTCAACAATTTCAAGAACATCAGAGCATAAGTGTTTCTCTGAAAGTGACAATAATACCTTTCAGTAAAATGGAGCTACACTCTCTCCATTAGGATGCTTATATGAGAGATCTAACTGTCTTCATGTTGTCCACACTATTTGATCTTACTGGTAAAAGTGGCTTGGCTTCATAAAGAGCAGGGGACTAGAATAAAAAGTGTCTTAGTGGGTCTTGAACTGTTTCTGTGTGAGTTAACCTGGACCAGAGACAGTTTTTCACAGTTTCTTACAGCATCTGCTGCTTTTCTTCATTTTTCTACTGACAGTGCATTACTGTAGTTTGGTTCACTGATTTTTTTTTCTTTTTCTTTGGATTTCTAAATAGTTCTGTCTTTGAATAAAATCATGGCAGTTTCTCAAATATATCTGATTAGTCTGTATTTGTTATACAGCATTCACCAGAAGATTACCAATTCTCTACACATTCTGCCCCATTCATTCAAATTTGGTTTGTCTAATAGCAACAGGATAGTTGTTGTTCCTTCTCAAAACTTTTGATTAATCTTTTTAACAATCTAGAAAACTAAATATCAGTATTTTCACCAGGTTTTATAGAGGGTTTTTCTTCTTAGAGAAATTATAAAAAGAGAAATTTCACATTTCTTAAGTCTCATGCAATCCTGTGGCCAATCTGCAATCTCAGTACTGTCTAACATTCTTAGTTCCTGTGTTCATTTTATGGCTTAATTCATGTTTCAGGAGGATGAGGAATAGCAGAGGAATGAGAAGGAAAATAATTGCTTGTATAAAGAAGCATTGGAATACTAAAAAGAAAAATTAGCTTTCTCTTTTGATGAAGTTCTATGTGATTCCCATGTTGAATTGTACAGCACTTTAATGTGTCTGAGGTAAGAGCACAGCCTAAATACAAATAATATAAACATGTAATTTCATTGTTTGCTTCACTAATTTTTGTATTTTTCAGAAATAGCAATGGTATCAGTGAAATCACATCAGAAATATGATAAGAACGTTAAACATCTCTGATATACAGAAGTAAGACTAAGAGGAAAGCTCATAAAGGTAAAAATAATATGTTATAAAGAAAAAAATCTCATTCTTCTAGGGAAGAAAATGAAGCCCAAAATCAGAACGATTTTTTTTTTTTTACAATGATGTCAGTTCTTTTCCCTTGCTACTGCTAAGCCACAAAGTAAGTGTGCAGAAAATGAAATTAACTCTGACATACCCAACTCGTATCATCTAAATACAGGTTGACAGGAAATAGCCAATAGAATCAATTGAATCAATAGTCTCTTTAGAAAGGCAGTGGAATAAACTGAGAAGCTGAATTATGAAAAGGAATAGTGGTGTTGAAGAATAAACCCTATTTCTGACTGAAGTCCAAAAAGGCTTCATTATGTGTTTCATCTGCTTGTTTTGCAGGTGTTTATATTTATGCTCACTAAGAAGGAAAACTCCCTTTTAATTCAAATTTCTGTATCACTTTCAAGAAAGAGAATTTACAATTTATAGTAAAAGAAGCCGGAATTCACACTGACATGCTGCAGTGATTGTCATCAGCACAAACCACGAATAGATGTAAGATATCTATATAAGATAGAAGATAGTCCTTCTCCTCTCCTAGCCTGTAATAGCCTTGCAAGATGCTTTGTCATCTCATCTCATTCTGCTGTTTCACAAGTATGTTGTGTGAAGCACAAAATGAAAGCAAAAATATAGGTTGTAAAATGTGTATACAACTTTTTTTTCCTAGCTAGTTCAGCAGCAGCAGAAAAACACCCTTGAACTGTCTAGTCAAAAAGGAATAGGCAGAAACATCAGGTCATAATTCAATAGCCTAAGTTACATCACACTACTTAAAAAATTATTTTTCAATTTCTTTCCTAGACAAAGATTTCAGAATGTTTTCACAGTTTCATATATTATTGTGAATACATTCTTTCTAAATTGTAATTGCTTCACTGTACATACGTTCTGTGAACTTACTCCTTAATCTTACTTTTTTTCTCACCTCATTGACCCATTTTGTTGCAGTTACTTTCTTTTAGATAAGATCTGTTTCAATGCAGAGGAAAACTACTGCTAAAGACAGTCTAATCATTCCAATTCTTGCTATGCTTACTATGTTTTTCTGTATTTCAGCAGTAAAGCTGTTTAGAGTCTTTCAAAACCCTGATGTTTTAAAAAAAGTTTGCATATTTCAGGGAAGTGAAAATGAACTGAAGTCCTTTTTAAAGTCTGATCTCTTTAATTTCTGTTCATAGTCTAGCTGAAAATATCGTGCCATTTTGACCATAAAACAAAGGACATTTTCATAGTTGTCTAAAGGGATTAATAATTCTTGCCTTCCCTGTGAAGCTCAGCTGAGCTGACTTGGGCTGAAGTAGAGATGGAGAGTTTGGTTATTCTGAGTGACGGTTCCGTTGTCCCTTGCAGAGAGCCAGGCAGGAGTGCTCAAAGAAGGAAGCAAACTTAGGAGCTGCTCTGCTCACCACTGTTACAACACTGATCTCAGCAAATATTTGGGTGTTTTTTAATCTTTTATACAGTTCACCTTGTTTGCATTTAGAATTTTCATGTGCGAAATGTCCAGAATGGAGCAAAACATACATTAAAGTTAAGTTACATGTATAGGAAGATTTATTAATTTATTTTGGGGTGAAAAACAAACAAAGCAGCTCAAACATCCAGTAATACTCGTGGTTCTCTTTTCACTTATTCTAAAGAAATATTTAATTGTAACAGAAAATCCAGAGACAATGACAACAAGCACTTTTTTTTTCCCCAAAGGCTGTGGCACAGATGATGTCTGCTGTTATTAAGATCTAGCTGTAACTCATCCATCTGTTATCTTCTTGTGTGTGCCATACCAGGTTATTCATAACTGAAGGCTGAATAAAAAAAGCAAAAAAACCCTTTGCTTCTTTACAATAACCTTCCATGACCACAGGACACTCTATTTATTATTGTCTTCTATTTTTTGAAAATAAGGGGTTTTGTACACTTCTGTGACCTTTCATTTAGAGAAGCAGTCTTGTGCTTCCAATGGATTTTTGCACTTACTGAGTCCTAAGAGAATTGAGTCAAAATGAAGCAGCTTGCTTAACGTCTGTGAGATGCATCCTTTGAAATTCATTTTAGTAACTTTAAATGAAATGTATCTCAGGCATCTGAAGAAGGGAGAAAAAATAATAAAAAAAAACCCCACCCAAGTCATGAGAAACAATCCACAGTCTTTCAACAACGTATTTTGCATCCCATTCAGGCAGATGTTTGACCTTAAGACATGTAAAGCAGATGAATTTGATCCTCTCTTAATGTGCCTGTAATTTTATCTGGGGAGATGAGAGAAGCTCATCATGAATTTAGCTAAATATGGGAGCTAGGTAACCAAAAGCAAAATGCTGGAGAATACTGTAATATATATCTCTAAGACTAAATATATCTTTTCACCAATTATATAAATTCTACTGAAACATATACATGATAGCAGCTTGTGTTTAAATGGATGTGATAACCCTATCAGGGTATAATAACAACACTTCTAATGATGGATGTGATTTTCTTTAGTTTGTTTACAAATCTAAGACTAGAGTTAAGTTTTAGACTAGACTGAAGAAGAACTAAAGTCCTTTTTTTTTCCATTTTGTAGTGCACTGGATGTGTTATTTAATTGCAACATGTGCTTTATTACCTTAACGAAGAGCAACTGTAGTAAACAGTCAGTTGAACCTGACAGACAGTTTTGCATGCACAGGGCAAAACCTGAAACATCTTAATTAATTCTCCCAACTCAGTTGTTGCAGTGCCATGAAGTTGCACTGTCTACATCAGGCACCCACTTTGCCACTGTTGGGAGTAAGGATGAAGATTTTTTCCTCCTTCTTCTAACTTTCAATGATCCAATACAAAGGATGAAAAGAAGTATTTTTTTTCCTTTGATAATTTTATTTGAAAATGAATTGTTATTTTAGATCATCAAAATAATTTTAATACAGCTTTGGGGTTATATTTTATTTATGCAATAGCAGCAATTGAGAACCCTGGAAGACAAATTAAAAGCACTATGCAAGGTGAGAGGAGAATTGCCTTTTTTTTTGGCACAAGAGACAGGAATGGCACACAGACCATGAAAGTTGCCAGCAGAGCCCATCTGTTAAGCAACAGAGTAAATCAGATGCTGCAAGGTTCCAAGCAAACACTGAGAGGAGGTGAATAAAGGCAGGAAGGTCATTTTCACCTCAAAGGTCTAACAGAGCTTTTTTTCTTTATAGACTGCTCTTAAGTTGGTCCTTCCCTGCACAGGACTGTGATTGACCAGTCTGCCTAAAATGGACCCAGTCTTTGCATCACTGGTGGTGTCTGGTCAGACTTCTGAAGCTTCAAGGGCAGTATCCTCTTGGGTGCACCCCTTTGTTGGAGCATGGCTCTTGATAGATTTCACTGTTGGATCTTTTCAATATTCGTTTACATGCTCAGATGCTAGCTTGGGACTCCGAGATGCTGGAAACTTCAGGTCTTTAGTTCCCTTCCTTGGATAGAATTTTTTTTTTAAAGAGTGGAAATTCAGTCTTGAGCACAGATACCTTACTTCATTCATGTGAGAGATCTTTGAAAGAAACATGTCCTGAGGAAACATTTTTTTCCAGCAAAGGCATTTCTCTTATCAATCCAGTCTGTATGATTTTCAGATCCTGCATTTACAATAAGCGTTTATGTGAGTGTCCTGGTTTTCACCCAGGACAGAGTTAATTTTTTTGCCATAGCCATGCCAGGGTGGAGCCTGAAGCCATGTGGTTGTGTCTGGGTTGTTGTTCTATACTACCTCAGGCCACCACTGGAGAGTGGGAGTAAGGAATTCTTGCCTTGAGAAGAAGACGTTCATGGCTTGAGGTCGGGGAAAAGCATGGGTGCATTTCCAGACAAAAAATGTTCTTTCTAATATAAAAAGCACACTGGAGTCTGGAATCAGGCCCACAATGGCAGGATCCTAAGGAATTTTAGAGCTTCACTTTTAAGACTGTCCAGTTCTTTGATTCTGACATCTCTTACCCACACATATCCAGTGTCAGAAGTACGTAAGATTTTACATGTCAAGACTTTGCTATTGGCCTTTGTAAGCTTTTCTTGGCATGGACTTTAGGTTGTTAATTGTCATGAAGAGTTGTAGTCCAAAATAGCTTTTTTTAATTAAAATTTTTTTTAAAGTCATAGAAAGACAAATCAACCCTGCTTGATCGAGTCACAGTGAAGAACCGAGCAAAAATTTCAGTGCAGAAGAGAGTGAACTGAAACTAAATGTATAATTACAGTACAGTGCATATCTGAGGCTTAAGAAATCTTGGAGTTACTTTTGGAAATAGATTCCCTATTTTAATACCTACCAAATTTTAAAAGCCATATTATTGCTTTTTGTATGAAAAATAGTAGCAAGGGAAAAATATGATGTGCATCTGGTCTCCTCAATGGAGAAAAAAGTAATAATATAGTACAGCCCTTTCCTATTGAATTGTCTGAGGCAGCAAATATTTCTAAAACTATGGATATATTTATTTAACTTTTTTCTGCCTTTCAACAGAAAAGAAATTTTGATTGAAGACTGTGAACAATAATTTTAGAAATTCTACTCTAAAGCATGTATCATTCTATGCATTCACAACCTTCTAATTCTGTTTTCAAATGGCTGTAATTCACAAGTACTTCAAGCCAAACATAAAAGTAAAAATGTTTATAT
>VZRZ01003661.1:207589-412271 GCA_013398175.1 Climacteris rufus | reverse complement strand
ATATATATATATATATATGTTATCTGTACAATGAAGAATGAAACTGTAGTTTTCACTGCAAATGTGTGGAACTGTTTTTCTTCTATTGCACACCTTTTTTGTTCTATCATAAGCTATGCTGACATGTACTTGTCCTGCACCAGGCCCTCAGAAAATGATGACCAGAAAAAGAGAGGTGCAACTGAAAGTGGAAATGTCTGTAAGTTACTCTGCTTTTACTAAGCCACAGCTGAGGCAAACTATTCTGCAGAGTAATTTAGAATGAAACTAGTTTGACTACCTGTCATTTTGTTCAGATCTTGAAAACATGACCAGCTCCTCACAGAGATAACAAAACAGTTGCTTCATTCAGTCAATACAATTGAATTATTGGAACGGGCTGTTTTCTGTGAATACTTAGTGAAACCCAACTGTCTAGTTTCAGCCTAGCTGAAGGGAACACAGCTCAGTTCTGCATCTCTCTGGCACATATATTTTTCTCTATGTTGAGAGCCCGCAGCATGGAGTAAAGTGGGGCTGTAAAATGTCTGGCAAAACAATGATTGTCTTTACCTTTCTTTTGTTTTTGTATAAAAAGTGGAAGTTTTGTTTAGCTCACAAAATACATATTGGTCCCCTACTACTTATATGTCTTGAGAACACTGGGATCAAATACTAAAGTAATATTGAGGGACTGTCGTGATGCCACACTACCAATTTCTGCCCCAAGGGCATCTTGTTTTATAAGGCTTTTATTATTCAGTAAATGCACAATATAAACATACAATATTGTTATCTTATAATTCGAAATCAGAGCAGAAATCCTCTTGCAAGCCACACTTGTCAGAGTTGCCCATTCTAGAAGTTCGCAGTTCAGTGCACCTACCCTTTATTTCTTTGCCTAGGAAGGGTAGTTTCAGCTGTTTTTCAGGAATGTGTACAAGTATATATCTAAAAAAATTGCTAGTGGAATGAGATTCAAGCTCATATGGTTGAATATGGAGCTTATTTTTAGATGTTTGTGAGAAAATTAGAAATTGTCCCAACCTAGATGATCTGAAGCAGCTTCTTGCCTGTGTCCGGCAGTAATAAAAGTTAGAAGCTGTATAAGTTTATGGGAAAAAGGCTTGAGTAAATGAAAGGTGAAATTAAAAGAGTATTGTTTAGACTGTATCCAGTATATTGAAGTGTGTAAAGATGGATTAGCACTGTTTGTTACTAGTCTCTGTTCATATTATTTGACATTTTGCTAGAAAATGCTTTTTCAGAGTCTTAAATCACTAAGGTAATCATTTAATGATGAGATATTGAAGGATATTTTAGGAAAAAAAAGATAAATATTTAAAATCTTTTCAGTAAGCATATGGATTTCTAAATTTTTCAAAGAACTGAGAAAGTTTCTGTTAAACAGTAATTTTGATTAAAATACACTACAATAAAATGAGAAAGGCCATATACATATAGATGCATTTAAAACATGAATAAAAATGTATATACTTTTAAACAAATTTCAAAAAGACAAATACTTAGAAGATTAAAACACTTAGAAGATTAAAAATGAAGATCTGTAAAAATTTTTTATGCAGTCTTTTTTTCATAGGTATTTGTTAGGCATTTGCTGAACCACTAAAGACAGAAAGAAAAGCTGAACAGAGCAGCTCCATTGAAAGTGCAGCTTTCCTCTCCCTTTTCTAAGTACATTTTTTTACCCCTATAGCAATATCGAGATCTTTTATGAGGTTCCAGTGGCTTCTATGACAGAGACTTCTCCAGCAGTGAAAGGTATAGCTCTCCTGTCTATCTATGTGGAAAATTCGAATAAATTTCCTGATCAGCTGTCACTGTGCATCTCTCATTCCCAAACACTGAGAATTGTTTGAGAAGAGGGAGCACAACGTGTGTGGTTTTGGGGGATACACTTGGTGAACTCTGTGACAGCAAATGGAGGTAGTTAAGTATAGCCATGAATAATGCTGGACTGTAAATAAACTTAGAATTCTCTGAAGTGCCCAAGGCATGCATGGAGATGGTTGTGTGGTAACAGACATGGCTCAGGGTTATTGCACATGGTTACAAGTCCTTTCTCATGCTAAGGGATCTCCAAAGAGAATCTATTTGAATGCTGGCAGTCCTATGCCACTGTTTTTTGTTAGTAGGGGTTGCAAACAGGACCTGTGTGCACTCCCAGTCTCACAGCCCTGAACAGCACCCGTGTCAGTTCTGCTCTGCCTCGTGAATTCTCACTGCACTGCAGAGCTGAAGGGCCAGACCGATGTGCTCCCTGCTTTAGCTTGGCTTGGCTGCCTGCTCCTGAATATGACACCAATAATAGCAGTCCCATCAGTGTGTCTGCCCTTACTGGCTTCTGAGAAACCTCCAATAAGTTAGGGGTTTGTTTCTTTTCATGGCTGATTTCATGACAAAAAAATTCCTTTCCCTGGAGTAAGATTTATGTAGAGTGATGCCTTCACTACCTAATAATTTTTGCATGTGTAAGAACCCAATCTTGAAGAAAAGATTGTGTACCATTCATAATAATACCTTTAATCATAAATATCCAGATAGAAAATGCTAATCATTAAACCCCCCAAATACTTTATCCCTTTACAATACACCCAACAGCTATATGTGCCTGTGCTTGATTGTCTGCCTGTGGCTTTTATTTCCCAATTGAAATTAAAAGCAGGATAGCTTTCAGTAGTAGCTGAGATTTTGTAATACACCAAACTTTACATCAGCACAGTTCTGTATTCTGAATCACATCCTCATGCTCCCTCAGTCCAAGAAGTTCTATTTGAGGAATAAAGGTGATCAGCTTGTGTCTTCCTAGTCCATAAGATAGAGCAAAGTAAACCATTAATCAAATAGATATGCAAATTAGAAGTAATAATATGAGGTGTTAGATAACACAATCTGCATGCAATAGCAGCTGGATCTCTCAGGAAATTAATTTAGCAAAAAGTCCATATTTAACAGACTGCATGGTGGCATTAAGAATGAAAATCTAGCCTATTAATCATGCAAGAAATTGCAATTAAATTATATTTGTTAATTTCATAGTGAAGAGTTTTTAAATTAAAGCATTAACCATTTTCTTGAACCTTTACTTCTAGGCAATTATAATACAGAGGTGTGTGAAATACAGTTTTTATGGGTTAAAAACTGTTTTCCATACAATATATTTAATTTCCCATTATTACTTTCTCTAAAAAAAAAGACACAGATTTCAAATTATGTATTGGTTTGTTTCTCCCAATATTTTTCTCTTAGTTCCTTTGTTTATTTATATCTCATCTACCACAAACAACATGGTGGTTTTGTCTTTTATTTCCAGTACTGAAAAATTAGACTCTGTCCAGATTTTTATTCTTTTGTTATGAAAGTATTTGATTTGTCTGTGTCTATTCTCAACATATGAATGGAAAACCATGTAGGATACTTTATTTGTAAATGTAAGAGGTTCTCTGAGGCTAGTTTTACTGGTTCCTCTGCATTTTTAAAGGCATAAGGATTATTTTCACTATTTCACTATAGATTTGCCACTACAACATGAACATTTCTGATGCAGGATTAATTTAGTGGATGGTCTTCAAAGGAACTTCTTTATATTTTAAACTTATTGATTAGATAATACACTCATTATGAGTCAGTGAAATTAGACTTTACAAACTTCAGTTGCCTTGAAATTATGAGCCTAGTCTAAGTAACAGATGATGTCCTTAATTTAGATAGCACCTCAAGAGACAGAATTTTTCCTAGACAGTGCTGTGACCCTTTACACCTGTATTTTAGGGTGAGAGAAATTGTTTCTGTGAGATGTTCTTTTCTCTAAGAAGAGAACTTTCTAATGAAGAGAAGGTGTTTAACTTTCTAGATAGCAGAAATTAGATGACCTTTTTCCCTTAAGAAAAATAAAAAAAAAAAGATTTTCAAGACCAGACTCTGACCCAGCTTCTGTATTAATTTTGGGTTTACCTTGGATTGTCTCCAGGTTCACCTCCACTAATTTCAGTGGTACCCTGGAAACCCATGCATCTTCTAGTCACTAATGGAATCTGATGGGGGAAAAAAAAAATCTCATCAAAATTCACTACAAAATTAAATTTTAATATAGTGTATGAAGTTGTAGTCTTACATAAATGTAATGAGTGTAACTTCATGGCTATCTTATGAGGGTTTGCTATACTTGCCTTCCAAAACACTTGCTAAACCTTTGCAATTTTTGTCAGTTATAATATTCAGAAGTCCAGTATTATTTGTGTAATAAAATATATTTGTACCCTCCTATCCATCATGTTATTTTAAAACGTTATTTTCTTAATTTGCTTTTTTCTAATGACAAATGTTATTATTTTAGAAATCTCAGAGCTCTAATTTCGTACTTAGAAGGCAGAGCTAAGTTACAACATGTATTTTAAAGGCAGAAAATTTGAAAGCTACACCTTGTTTTCCTCCTTACAATGCTCCTCCATGAGATTTGATTCGGAGCAACTGTTTACGAGTAAGCAATTTCTTGTTCTACTAACGGAATGTGATGATTAGGTTTCAGAACATGCTCAGATATCTTCTGGATTCTGTTTAAGGAGTATTCCAAATTTTCTCAGCACCAACATAATTTCCACATTTTTGTTATGCTAATAGGAATGTAGCATTATGCTTCGTGTCCTTTATCCTGGTGTGTTTTGTTCCATGCATTGTGATTGTGTTTCCAATCTGATAACAGAGTATATTAAAACATCTGTCCTTGTGTTACAAGTATTTGTTATTTGTAGGAGACAGGAAATAGAAATATAAATTAATTTTCATTATGAATTATACTTGCCCTTAAAAGAGGTTGCTAGAGATTGCATGTCTTTCTGTTTCAGAATAAGAAATGAGATTATATCATATTACATTGATTAGAAATTCACTGTTAAAATGAAACTTGTACTTGGAAAAAAGCACCCAGCATTTGTTTTTCTGCATTGAAAAAGTTAGGATTTCTCTGTCCCTCTGAAGGCAAGTACAGTCAGGATTTCAATCAATTTTAGCAGACGTGACAATTGAAGTGTGTCACGAGTTATATGAAACAGCTCAGATAATGGCTGGCTTTATAGGATTAAATTTATGCATCAATTATATTTGTATGTGCCCGGAATCTTTTAACATCAAAGAAGTTAAAACAAGTTTAGGTAAGCTACTATGAAGATTGTTTTGGTCAAAATAAAGAGTGTCTTCTTCCTTGTGATGTCTGTTTGCAAAGATTAATATCAAATGAGTTTCTGTGGTTATAATATTTGGGAAGCTTATTCAAGGCACAAATAAGCCTAATGATACCTATGCCAAAGGCTTTTATACTAGTCAAACTTTGCAGCCCTCCTCAAAAAACTGGTTCAGACTGTTTCTGAGTTGTGGGGGTTTTTAATTGGAAAGACATAATTTAAGATTAAAGTGGATGATGAAGCTTAGAAGATTCAGTTTTCAAGTTTTCATTCATTTAGGCTTCAATTTTTGTTTGTTTTATGGGTTTGGGGTTTTTATTTCTTAAATCCTATGGCTGTTTTTCTTAAGATCCTAATGGTAAACTGTCTGTACTTATCCTATCGTTTCTTTGTTTAGTTGGTTTTTTTTCTTCCTGCAGAAAGAAATATGTAAGATTGATTAGCTCACACCTGGCACCCTTTAAATCATTACAGCTTTCTTGAAATTAAGTTATGGACTGTGGGAAAAAACCTGAACTCGATCTCTTCTGTAGGAGAATATGAGACTCTTTTTTTTCTAGCAAGAATTATTCATTAACTCTCTCCCTCTTGAGACTTTAATTTCCATTTGGAATTTATATGTGGCAGCAGAGCCATGTGAATACTTATCTAACTCAAGTAGTCATGAAAGTCAAGTTGTTTTTTTCCCCCAAGAAGTTTATGCTCAGGTGAATGGATATCCAAGTCTTTTTCCTGTAAAGCCTTTTTGTCTAATAGTTAATTTTTTTAACTCTTAGCTGACTCCAAGAGATAATTCAGAGTGTATCAAACCCCAAAATATGGAAGTATTAAAAATGGCAGCTATCATGCTTGATTGACAGTTCAAATTCTAGCACTAAAATGTTTTAAAATGCTCTAAAATTCCAGATTATCTACACTTTTTATGGCATTATTTCATAGTTTATTGCTTTGAATTTTGCTCTAAGTCTTAATCCCTTCATGCACACCATGATACAATAGGAACGATATCTTAGAAATCCTGTCATACATATCTTTAATTCATATTAGTGATGCTGATCATACTGCTGTGCTGTTCTGGGAAATGACTTTGATTAGGTATAGCTAGGGTTTCTCAAGTTTCTGCAGTAAGCACTCTAGTGGGTTGACACTGGCCAGACACCCACCAAAGCTGCTTACCCACTGCCCTCTGCAGCTGGACAGGGGAGAGAAAGTTTAGTGAAGGGTCCATGGGTTGAGATAAGGACTGGTAGAGATCACTCACCAAACACCATCATGGGCAAAACAGGCTCAGCTTAGAGATATGAATTAAGTTTGTTACTAACAAAATCAGAGCAGGATAATAAGAAGTAAAACGAACCCTTAAAAACACTTTCTCCCCATCCTTCCCTCCTTCCCAGCTCTGCCTCATCCCCCAGTGGCTCAGGGAGACAGGGAATGGGGGTTATGGTCAGTTCATTATCCATTGTTTCTCCCAGTGCTCAGGGAGAGGAGTCCTTCCTCTGCTCCAGCTCTCCTCTCACGGGAGACAGTTCTCCACAAACTTTTCCAATGTGAGTCCATCCCACAGGCAACAGTTCTCCACAAACTGCTGCAGTGTGGGTCACTCTTCCAAGGGGTGCAGTCCTCCAAGGACTGGCTGCTCCAGCGATGGGTCCTCTCTCCATGATTTCCTCACAGGATCACAGCCTTCTCTCAGACATCCACCTGCTCCAGCCTGGGGCTCCTCCATGGGCTGTGGGAGGATCTCTGCATGCCCATGGATTTTTGTGGGCTGCAGATGCCTCACCATGGGCTGCACCGTAGGCTGCAGACGAATCCCAGCTCTGGTGCCTGGAGCACCTCCTGCCCCTCCTTCTCCACTGACCTTGGTGCCTGCAGAGCTGTTCCTCTCACATATTCTCACTCTGTTCTTCTCTAGTGGCAAAAACAACTTCACAACAACTTTCTGGTTTTCTCTCTGCTTAAATCTGTTATCACAGAGGCATTACCACCATCTTTAATTGGCCCAGCCTTGGCCAGCAGCACATCCATCTTTGGAGCTGCCAGGGATTGGCTCTTATGGACCCTGAGGAAGCTTCCAGCAGCTTCTCACAGAAGTCACCCCTGTAGCCCCCCTGCTACAAAAAGGAGGCCATACAAACACAATACAACCACCATCACTAAAAATTATTTTTCTGTTAATATTGAAATAATAATATTCTGTGTAATATTAGTCTAGACTCTTCTATTTGTGAACTCTAAGGCAAGAAGTGGCAGGAACAGACTAGGAAATGATGTAGATTCTTGATTATAAAAAGTAAGTCTTCTTATTCTGTTTAAGCAACTTTTACATTAAAATTTTCTCATTGTAGAGGCTGGCAAACTTAGAGTATTTATTCCCTGTTACTCAGTTGCAAGCCAGAATCTGAATTTACACCAATCGAACTAAATGTCGTCAGAGGACCTCAGTGTCCATATTATTCTGCATATCATTATACTGCTTGTGCACTGCTGTGGGATAGTAAAGGACACTAGTCAATCTAATTTCCATTTGAAGTCAATGATTTATGAAGTCAAACTGCAAATGTGAAGTCAATTTGCAAAGAGCTTCTTCCCAGGTACTGCTTGGGTCAAGGATCTCTGCTCTCCTGGGAGCTCAGGAATTGAGCCTCAAGGCGGGAACTAGGAAAGGTAGTAACAAAAGTTGCTTACAATTAATCCCCTTTGATTTGCAATACCACCAGTGCCACTGGCCAGTGTTCATATGTTATTGTGAGCAGGGGCAGAGGAGTAGAAAACACTTGCCAGCTCTACAGAGGTACTTGTCTTGGTGTGTCCTGCTCCCCAAACAATACGGAAAAAGTTATCAAATATTTGTATTCTGCTGTCATGTGGAGACATGGATGAGCAAAAAAATCCTCTAGATCCAGCTCCCTCTTTATAAATCTGTGAGACATTTTGGCAAAAAGTGTGCTTGCAATGAGTTATCAGGAGAGTAGTTAGACAGGAACAGGGCTGAAATGCAGATGATTGCTAAATAGGAATGATTGCATGCAAAGTGTGGATGCACAGGCACAATTGCTAAAACTATGTGTCAGGACTTGGAGAAGCACAGTAAATTGTCTCAAACACTGACAAAGGAGGAAGTTCCCACAAGGTAAGCTACCACAACAGGCACAGATGGCAAACAGGAAGGCGTTAATTTCAGGCCTACACTGAGGTGAAAGGTTTGGAATTAGCACAGAGGACAAGATTCCACTGTGCAGATGCAACAACAGGAACATGCCAGCTCTGGTGAGGCAAATCTGGGTAACATCCAGACAAAAATTCCCATAATGGCAAACTGTGAGACAGGAAGCAGCTGCTTACACACATGCCATCCCAATTTGTGGGAACAGCATGTACACCTCATGGGTACCAGGGACTTGGACTGTATAAAAGTGGTACCTCCAGAAGGGCCAGTGGGATGCCGCAGGAACCTGTGCGTTGGTGACTTTCTACTTAATCTGTCTCTCTCTCTCTCTGTTTCTCTATCCCCCACCTCTGTCTCTCTACTTCATATTTACTGTTAAATCAAATCTGCACTATTGACTTTGGCATATGGTTCTGTTTGCATCTTAATTCAGGCAGAGGCATCTTATAGGAACGAGACCCTAACAGTATTTCAGAAGTGGGATGCTAACATTATTTCAGTGTATCTTAACTCTATGTTACCTGCTGTTCTGAATGAAACTCCTGTAACTAAAAGTATTTATGGCTAAAATCATTTATTCACATAATTAGTTGGGAAAAAAAATCTGGTTTTAAGAGAAACTGCATAAAGGAATCTAAATGACATTTCAAATAAAAAAAAATTGTTTCCTTACTCTGCCATTTCCAGTTTACTGAATACTTTGTAACAATCTTTCCATAATATACTTTAGCATGTTCTTATTGTCTCAGCTTTAAAGATCAGATGTTTAACATGACTTGAGGTTTTTTTCATAGTCTTGATAGAATGAGAAAACATTTAGTATATCAATAACAAAAGTATCTTGATGTAAGTGTAAATGAATGCAGGAGGAAAAGAAGATAAAGATACCAACAAGACTAAAGGATGAATCTTCACTCAAACCTGTAGGAGATACAGGTTTCAGACATGGAGTTTAAAGAGAATAACAATCTAGTACTATTAGAGATTGAAATATGAGACAAATGATACAATGCTTGATCATTTATTATGAGTTAGCTGATGCAAATTGAAAGTACCTAAGGATTATTTCATTCTTCAAATAAAAAGTGATCTGATAAAAATGTTGGGAGGAAAGGGTTAAAACCAGAAGATCTGGCAAGGAGGGAACAGTTTTTGCTCAAAATGACCTTGCAGCTCAGAATGCTAAGAATGTAGGTGGGAAAACTGCTTTTATTATGCCTAATATTGTTCATCCTCTACCTCTTTTGAGAAGTAGATACCCTGTGTGACATGCTTGAACCTCCTCCTGGGAGAGAGAGACCATGAAAGCACAGCCTTGTGATAGAGCACATGTGCACAAAGCCCTTTGATCTGTTGGGGCAGTCAGTGCCCCATGCTCCCACTGGCATGAGCTGAGGCTCCTGGAGCCTGTGTCCCTGTGTCTCTGTGCCTGCTGGGATGACCTGAGGCTGATGGAGCCTGTGTCCCTGTGTGTCTGTGGCTGCTGGGATGACCTGAGGTTGATGGATCCTGTGTCCCTGTTTGTCTGTGCCTGCTGGGATGACCTGAGGCTGATGGAGCCTCTCTCTGTGTGTCTGTGGCTGCTGGGATGACCTGAGGTTGATGGAGCCTGTGTCCCTGTGTGTCTGTGGGTACTGGCATGACCTGAGTCTGATGGAGCCTCTCTCCCTGTATGTCTCTGGCTGCTGGGGTTGTTAGTGAGGTAATGAAATAAATCAGCTCTTTGTATTTCAGCTGTGGTTTGGTGGTTACCCTGGTGAACTGTGTGTATTGATTCACACAAAAATCCAACTTTTATTAATACATGTAACAATCTATCAGCTTTTAGTTAAGACGACAAAAATTTTCTGGGAAATTACAGATTTGTATGCTTATAATGCCAATGCAGTGTGTACATTGTGAAGTGTGCTACACTTCATGACAGAAAGTAGGCGACCCAAGAGCCAGCTCCCAGCTGTGGCTATTTCATTGACCATTAACATTTGGGATATGAGGTTTCACTCATGGCAGAAAAATGCAGCTAAGGGAAGCTAAGGACTGCCACAAGGGTGAGCATAAAGCAGGAGGCTGACAGAAAGATGACTGAGGGTCGAGACTGCCAGGAACAGAAGGATGGAAGAAAAGCTGCTCTCCTTGGCTTTGGACATCTCTCCAAAATGCATCTTATTTGAGACACAAAAAGGACTTGGTAGCCCTACTGAAGCTCTTAATCTTCAGGTTTTGTCTGGTTCCAAAGGCAACTGGCTATGGGATACAGACAAAACATGCTCCCAAAGAAGAGCATCAGGAATAATAGATGTAAACACTGATGCCAGATACTTAGTCAGCCAAGTCAGACAGACACCTGTAGTGGCTTCACTACTTTCATATTTCAAAGACTTTTAGATCTCACTTAATGCAGGTGAAGCTAAATGTGGTTGTGTTAAGGAACAGAAGTGATTACAATTCATTTAGGAGTGTCCAAGGATGCATAGGAAAATTTCATCATCGATCAGAGGAGTTGGATTTTGTCAAAGTGAGGTTAGCTATGTAGTTGTTTTGCCTTTTTTTTTTTTTAATCAACCCTATTCCTAAAAGTCTTTTCTGAAGGAACTTTTGCTCCTATTGTTAAAGATCCTTCCTTTTCTTTAGCTGAAGAGCAAGGAAAGAGAATAGAAGAGCGAGGAAAAAAGAATAGAGAAAAGCTAATGAATATCAAAAATTGTGATGGGTGGCAGAGGCTTACAAGGCTTATATAGAATTCAGACTCTAATGTGATTTTCCATCATCTTGATTCTTCATCATATGCCATCTCTTTGAGGCAAAAGCAAAATACAGTAGAAGAGCACAGCAGCAGAATAAAGAACTGTGCCAATGAATATAACAGGATCGTAAAACAGCTTTAATGACTAGAGATGTTGTCTTCCTCACTCTGTCCTGTAAATTTCCCCACTTAAATTTGAGATGGAATTCCTTGTTAAATATTTAAAGCAATCTACTTCCCAAACAGTCCTTAGAAGGAATTATTTGCATTACCTAACCAAACATCTATGGCAGGACATTTAAAGTAAGAAAACATGCCAATTACATTTTTGCTCCTGTTTACTTCTCCCAAGCAGCTGAGAAGGGGATTATTTTTTCTGATGTCTTAGGGATTTACTGGGTAAGTTGTTACTGGCACCCACAAGGGTGCTTGTGACTCCTTTGTAAACAGGTGATAGACTAGAAGTCCCACAGGCTGCTTTCTGCCTTCCTGCAACAGAGAAATCCCTGTGTGCAAGAGGTCTGATATGAAAGTCGTGGGTTTTATTATGGAAGGAGTATCAGAGAATCCAAGATGTTTGCATTATTCTTCCAGCAGTGAATATTAACGTTTTCTGGAAGATGAGAGTTTTTTGTTTCTACATTATCATTTCCATAGCCAGCTAACAGACTTTATGATTTTTTAATCATTCATCTTTCCTACTAGGTCTAACTGGGATGGACATTTTTCATAGCAGCCCTTATGGTGTTGTTCTGTACATTTAGAGATAAAATAGTGTGGTAACACACCACTGCTTTGATTATTGAACAGTGTGCACTGTGCTAAGATGTTTTCTTTCCCTGCCCACCCTGGCTGTTGGTGGTCAGCCCACCACAACTTTTGTTAACATTACAGAAGGAGGAAAGGTAAACAAACCCAAATTTACTCAAATGTAAAGCTTTAAGTGATACTACCATTGTAACAGCAGTAGAGTGCTTCCTAAAATCCTGATTGCAGATGGTGTTCACTGTCATGATGGGGAAAAGGTGGTAGAGCCAAGACAGGTGATGTGCTAGAGCCAATGTTGCTGCTCTTATTGCCTGAGCCAAGTCTTGGCGTCTTGAAAATGGACAAATTAAGAGTTTGCATGTGATTAGGAAGATTAAGGAACAACATTAAGGAATTAACATCCTCTGTGTTTAGGTAACCCGATACTGAAACAGAGGCATAGCAGGTACTGTTACAAGACTGCCAGGGGTCTGGCAGTATCACAGAAGCATCAAGGCTTTTCAGGCATTGATTTTTACCTTGCTTTAGTGACGGATTCACAAAAGCAATGCAAAGAATCATTCTTTTCCAGCTAAATCTGATTGTCTTTAAAGAGAAGGCAAAGGAGGAGGAAGAAATAATATTAAAAAGAGTGAGTTTGGGTAATAGAAAAGAGCAGAAATTCAATTCTGACAATATAGGCCCACAAACTTTGTGGAAATGTGGTAATCTTTCTGGACCAGTAAGATGAGGATGTCCTGAGGAACAGAATGGCAGAGGTTATATCACAGTGTATTAAAGGAAAATTAGTAAAGCTTGTTTTTTCTTACTGTTATCCTAGGCTGGTCTTTAAATTAAGAATTTGCAATTAAATACCTTTTTGTCATGAAATAATCCTAGTTTCAGCTTTACTGTTTCACTGAATTTCTGTGTTGTCTTTTGTTTGCAGTGACCTTACACTATCATTGAAAGCTTCAGTAAGTCACTGCCTCAATTCTGGTGTTTGGTCTGTTTCAGAGTTCTTTCCTTCTGAATTTTACAGACAGTTCAAAGTAGTGGAGTGAATTTTTAGTCATTCTGCTTTGAAAAACTTAAGGTATAGATTCCCTAAGAGAAGGCTACACTGACAACTAAAACACCCTTGTTAAAATATTTTTTTTCAGCTTTGACTACATCACAGGAATGAAATAGGTAATGATCTTTCTGAGGCATAAGGGAGAGGAAGAGTGTATCCTCAGTCTCTCATTTATGCATTATTTTGTTTCATGTAAAACTGGGAGAAAAAAAAAAGTTGGGTTTTCAAGGAAAATGCATCATGTGAGTAAAATGTTAATGCTGTCAGAAGAACTGGGGAGATGATCTGAAATAGCCTAGAAATAGACTCAGGCCAACAAGAAGAATACAGGATACAGGTGTCAGTCCAGACTACCCTATGTCTGAATACATGGATCCACAAGAGAGAAGAATTTGTGTTTGTTGTCACCTATACATATATCTTAAAGCATAAGTTTGGATGAGACAGGAGGAAGGACAAGTTATTTACTGTTTCCTTACTGGGAATTTTGACATGTCTTTTCTGAATCATCTCAAAAATATGGCCCTCAGTTAGAGGAATGAGGATAGTATATCCATTCATGTGTAGTACATTCTTCCATAAGTGTGAGTCATCTCATTATCACTTACTTTAATATATTAATCATTACTAAAGACCTGAAAAATATTTATTTTCAACCTTTGAGCAAAGGGGATGGCTTGTGAAAGTACAGAAAGTGGAACAAATAAGCCTTTCCTTCAGCTATAGGCATTTCACAGAATGCCAAATGCAAAACAGTTCTGATTTTAATCAGCAGTGGAACCTAGCTTAAGCTTAGAGTGCCTGAGAAACAAGACTTTTTTTTTCTAGAATGAGTGTCTGTTCATTATTTATATTTCTGCATAATCTTCAATTGCTGTGGAGAGGGTTGTGAATGATAAAAGAGCTAAAATAGAATAATTTACATCAATGTTCCTTAATATCATACAGCACAGAAGCTGGTTTCAGAATTACTGTGAGTGCATAATAAGCACAAAGGTGTATTTATAAAACATAAATTTTAATTTAAAAATAGTGGCATTTTCAGGTTAATACAGTCTGTGTGTGAATGATCAAAATTGTCAGTATTTAGCAATGGCTGTACACGGCCTTCTTAGATGGAAATTGGATTCCCTTTAACATTGCTTGATTTATGTAGCTCCAGGGTGTGTGCAAATCTGAAGCCATGGGCTACCATCTTAATAGATGTCCTAAGCCAGAAAAGATTTAGAAAGTTCTCATGTGGAAAACTTAACCTTAATGGGATTGTGCACTGTTGGTACAGACTTCTTAATGGCTATAAGCAGTTCAGTAAAAGCAATGTTTTTAATGTTCCTTCATATATGTGTTGACATTTTTTAAAGGAAGATCTTAATTAGTTCAAATCTGTGGTGCAGTTTGCCACCTCAAAAAATGTAGTGTTTTATCAGGTTGAAAGGAGATTGTTGGTTCCTAACATCCAGATAAGATAGGATGGGAATGCACAGTGTAGAAGCATCTGGTTAAGAAAGATGACTCAGTTGTTCTGATCTTCCTTGTTCATTCATCACAACAATCCCTTGCTGGGAGCCCTCATACTTTTTCACATTCTTTTCTGCTGTGAAGTTTGGAAAATATTTGAAGTCTAGCATTTTTTACCTCTTTTTGGAAACAGAAAATCTCTTTGAGAGAAATTTATCAGGGGCTGCCTGATTTGGTTTGGCATCTGAGAGATGGGATATAAAGTGTAAGGTGGCATCTCAGCAAGATTTTAACTTAGCAAGGGGAGCCTGCAACGCTGATGTGACTCACAAGTGCAGATCAGTGATGGAAAAAAATGTCCCACAGCATAAATGTAAATGGTAGCACTGAGAGAGGACCATGCCTCTCTTCAGTATCAGAAAAAAATTTTCTTATGGTCTTTTCCATCCATGTGGTTGTAAAATGAAGTAATCCAGGTGTCAAATAGCTCCTAGATGTTTGTCTGAAGGAAATCCAGTACCATTAGTACAATATCATATACTACTAAACCCAAGAAACAGTAAGGCACAGGAAAGGCTTTTGAGGTTGAATGTAATAATTCCTATCACAGATTGATGACATTTGCTAACTAATTGCTATATTAATTAAAAAGTCACTGGCATTAAGGGCAAGATAATTTGTCTAGGGTTCCAACAGGGTGAGATATAGTGTGGTCTTAAGCAAGAATCTGAGAGGA
Organism: Climacteris rufus; assembly: GCA_013398175.1. NCBI lineage: Eukaryota > Metazoa > Chordata > Aves > Passeriformes > Climacteridae > Climacteris > Climacteris rufus. Next base: position 397,160 of record VZRZ01003661.1, on the reverse strand, counting down.
TTGGAAAAGTGCCTTTTAATTGACTGAAGATATGCATGGCCATAAGAGGTGAAGGAGCACAGACTTGGAAAAAAATCTTGAAGAACAATTGGGTTTCTCAATATGGTGAACTGAGAAAAAAAAAAAGTCCTCTGTAGTGTCTTTGGCAGTCGAAGTGAGCTAATTGTGCAATGGCAATGTAATATCATTGCACAAAGCCCAAATGGAGTAACAGCGGGTGTAATGAGAAGATATGCGAAGGGATGGTCTCAAGGCAGTTCTGGATCCCTTGCATTTCTAAATTCTTCTATGGCAGAATGATTTTGGGAAGTGGAATTTCTGGTTGTGACCATTTTTTCAGTAGGGGTAGGAGTTTCACTGTTCAGTGTACTCTTAAAAGAGAAACAGAGCCAGCAGTGCATGATAGTAATTCTCCATAAGGAGGAAGGTGATGAAGTCATCAGTTTAATTTCTTTGGAAGTGTTTAATGTATTCATCACTGAAAAGTGAAATTTTATTATTTGCCTTTCATTAGATCTAGGCATGCTTGTGTTTTGCACAGGTGGTTTTGGTTTCTAAGTTGAGAGAAGTAAAGAGATTTTAGCTATACTATTGTAAGTGTGGGCTTAAAAGATTTGATCATTCGGTTGGTTAGTATTTTACACTGAATTTTTTTCTTTTTCTTTTGTATTTTTTTTTTGTTATTCTGCCACATTATGTAAATTTTTTAAAAAAATTTTTGTGATGCATTGGCTGCCTCATTTTGACATTTAAATCGGAATTTAGAATAACAAAATAATTTCTGGTTTTCATTTCCATAGCAGTTTTGAAAACAGTTTGATTTTTTTTTCAAAGTGAGAACGTGTTCATACTGGAAGATCATGAATTTTAACCTGAGCAAATGCTTCTTATTCCTTTGATAGCTAATTGTCACTCTGTTCTTGATAAATGGTCTTATAATAATATTGAATAATGAGCAGTGGATTTTTAGCAATGTGCTTGTGACTTGACTAACTTCTTTCAGGTGGAATGCTCTTGAGTAACTGAAGTCAAAAATTACAGTTCAGGAGTCTGTGGAAAGATCTTCCATTGAATCCTCTCTTAGATTTCACTCTATGAAGTGGTGGTTTTCAGGTTTTTAAGCATAAATTGCAGATGTAGACAAAAGCCTTGGGGGTTTTTTTATGGATTTCATTACATAGTTTGCCTTTTTCTTTTTTTTTTCTTTTTTTTTTGAAACATGATATAACAGTGATTCCAGTTAGGGAATAATTGCTTTGTAATAAGATAGAACAAAAGCTTTCTAAGCTACTCATCGTCTGTTGACAGAGAGAGAGTTATCAGGTGAAAAGAAAATAACTGGAATTTTTGTACTTTGCTTGATGCCATGGTAGCCCATCCATATGTTTGAGAAGAAAGAAAGGCTCATTGCTTGGCTACAGCTGAAGGAAAAACATGTTTTTTTCTGTCTGTCTTTATTTCCCAAAAGTCACAGGGTGCATAAAGTCCCTCTGCACAAATTCATTGCATGGGAAGTAAGGGCTGTAACTTGCAACACTTGCTCCCAATGAAACTGTGTTTAAGCACATGAGACTAAAATAGCCACACAGTCCTCATCAGACATGAATTTTGCCATTCTTATTTCAGTAGCTAACATTTCACTGTCAGGTGCTAACATGTTAAGTATGATAGGCTTGTTAAACAAACAGAGCTATTTATCCCTCAGAAAAATACATAACAGTGAAAGAGACAAGAAAATAGCACATTTATGAAGACATCAAACTCACTGAAATATGTCTCTCTTTACATGCTGGAGAATGTATAAATATGTTTATTTTTCACATGTGAAAGCTAAAAAGGAGCAAAATAATAAATCTGAATTATTTTATAACCAAATACATAAATAAGTAAAATCTCTGAGTTAAATGACACTTTGTAACTCTATACCATTTTCATTTCAAATGCAAAGGAATGAAAAGCATTTGTCAAGACTGCAGTTTGATAAGAAAACCATCTGGGTCTTGGTTTCTCTCTTGGTAAATAAAATCCTAATGTTGAAGTATACCTAAATTAATAAGACCTGATCCATGGTCAGTAAAAATAGCTTCAGAATCAGAAAGATTTGTTTCTAATTACATATCTGAGTTTTAGAATTAGTTTTAGCACAGCCTTGTACTATTGAATAACTTGTCTATTTCTATTTTCTGATGTTGAGGATAGGTAGAATCACAATTAATTTGGTGGCTTTATTTATTGTGTGGCTAACCAGTAAGACTAAGCTTTTGTCAGTTTCTCAAAAAAAAGTAGAATTAAGAGGTCCAAATGCAGACTTACATTAATCTCTGACTAGGAAAATCACAAGCCACTGCCTCCCTACTATTTTTCTAGGTTAAGATTTTTAAGCCTTCGATAAATCCCTGAGATTAATAAGTGAAAGAAAGGATATAAAAACTTCCATTGCACTGTCTTCAATGTGATTTTGCTATTGTAGCCAATTGCGTCATCTGAAAAGGAATGACATACTAAAAAGTGATTTGGAGAACAGTTTTATAATTTTCTTTTAATTTCCTTGGTTGACGCTGTGCTATATTTCAATATATTTCTATTGGCATAGGAGAGACAATCTGTTAGCATAAGATAGAAGGATACAGCAAGATGAAAAGCCTTAACTTGCTCACCGTTCTTTAAGGAACACTGATGTTGGTGTTGCTAACTTGAATCAGACACTCGACTTGAAGTTGTGATTTCTTGTTTGTTACTTCCTTTGTACTTCAAGCATTTTGCTAATTAATTGCTAGAAGGTTTCCTGCTTGCAGCATCTTATCAAGAGAGTGAATAGCTCTGCACTATGTTGTTTGTATTTTGTGTTAATAAGTTAAAGGTGTTAAAACTGTCACTATTGGATTATAGGGCAACCTGTGACAGAGTGGCTGTACTAAATTTAAGATCTTTTCCTATTTTTATCTTACCTCATTTACCTGCTGTCTGATAGTGAATCAAATAAGTGAAACTGGTAAAGCTCTTGTGATAAGAAGGCATGGGGATCATGCTTAAACACCTTGTTTGGAGAGATGCACGTTGTGTTATGTCACATAGAACAGCTTCTTTGCCAGCTGCACAGAAAATAGATGAAATATTGGAGGGATGCTATTTTCACCATTGTTTCTTCCCTCCTACTACTTTCTATCTTGTTAAAATGGATCATACGCCCTGTGAATAAGTATGGATTGTGCCTTTATGGTGAAGACTAAAAATGAACATGCATTACTGATCTTGTCATACTCCACAGCTAGGTGGAGTCAAAAACACTCACTTTGATCCAAGTGCAAACTAATTTAATGATTGCTATAGAAAACCTTTATCTCCTAGTGCTCTCTGTCTGACAATAAAATATATTTTTACTGTCTAGTTGTCCACCTATACCATAGAGTCCCTGCAAAGAGGTTTTGGGTTGTTTTCTTGAAATCCTTGCTGAAATGGAGGTACTGCTATCCCCTCATCCACAGACTTTGTCATTTCTTTATAGAAGGTAGGCTGGTCAAGGCTGATTGATTTTCTCCAGAGGAGTGATGGTGGTACCAAAACTCAAGAACAGTATCTTGGTGAAACACTTCAGTCCCCAGTGTTAAAATCTCACAGCGAAGTAAAATTATGAATTATTAAGTAACTTTTAGAAAACTGGAAAAGCTTCAACTCTTTCCCCTCTCTAGCAGTGTAGGCTGTTTTTACGGCACTCCTACTGAAAATGAAAAATTAACCATTCCTCTCTTTATTCTGTTAAGTGCAGTGAATGGTAATATTTAGAGGGACACTCCTCTGTTAAGTGTATAACCTTGTGAATAGCAAGAGCAGATATTTCAAGTACCTTTTTAACTTAAAAAAAAAAAAAAAGGTGGAATTTAAGTTTTCAGAGTTCCCCTTTCAAATTGCCTTTCAAAAACTTAAAGCAGACCATTCACACTTTATGCAAACACCTGTCTGTTTGCTTGAAAGGTCATGATTCAGGTATGGCCCAGTGTCTGGAATTCTGTTTTCTGCTCTGGGTGCTGGATGCTTGAAATCAGGCCTCTATTCCTAATATATATATAGCTGAAATGATTTTTTTTTAAGAATAGTTAATACTCATTCAGAGCTGTGAAGCTTGAGGTAGTGTAAAAGGTGAGAAGCTCTTGACAATGCAAAAGAGAATGGCTGAATGTCAAGGGCATGCGTGACAGCCACCCCACAAATGGAGTCAAGAATGAAATGTGATGGCATCTATTAAGAATTAGATATAATGTTCAGTGTATTTATATATTAAACATAGGGGTTTTTTTTGTTTTTTTTTGTTTTTTTTGTTTTTTGGGGGTTGTTTGTTTGTTTTGGGGTTTTTTTTTGGTTTTTTTTGGGGTTTTTTTGATTGGTTTTGGTTTGTTTTTTTTTTTTTTTTGGTTAGTGTTTTGGAAATCCCTGACAAAATATTTTTAGGTGCCTGTTTTATTCCTAAAGAATTTTTACTGTTTTTCTCAGGTAGGTTCTCAACCTTCTGGCTAAAACACATAGAAAAAATCTGAGAATGTGATATACACAGAAGGAAGGTCATTTTAACTTAAAATTTTTATATGTACTAAGTTACTTTATTATTCTTAAAGAAGGACACAAATACTTGAGAACCTAAAAAAAGAAGAAGGAAATGGCATGAAGAAAACAGTTCTTTAGAGCTCCTGGGATTTCAAACATGCAGATAACAAATACTGACCAATTTTTAGGGCAAGTAGAGTTTTCATCCTGAAAAAACTTAGATGGATGAGTCATAAGTCTCTGAAAATGAGATTTCTAATGGAAACACCAAATCAACTTTTACTAACTATACTGTCAGGAATATGACATTATAATAAAGTACACTGACGTATCTGTATTTGCCTTTTGCAAACATAATGAAACTGGCTTCAAGAGAGAAGGTGCCAGGGTGTTCCATCCACATCTGCTGTTTTACAGGATAATATAACAATATTCAGACATGTAATGCTGGGTGTCATGTATTTGCACTAGAATGAAAGACAACCAACAGAATGTTTTTAATCCTGACTGGAATAACTGTGCAAGTTGCTGTATGGAATATGGCATCCTCATCCTCATGGGGACAAGTTGGAAGCCATCAATGCTTTTTATGGCAAGTATAGATGACAACACCAGTAGTGCAGACTGGGATGGGTTTGGCTCGTCTCCTGTCTGACCTAGCCAAGGCTCAGTGAACCCATTAATCCTGTGCTGCTTTATTGCTGACATTTAGTTTTGAATGTCTGCCACGGTACTTGGCAGGACTTGGGCTTTTTGTTGTCCCATGCTTCCAACTAGGGAATGCAGTTCAGGAACCTGAGCCCAGGATGTGGTTGAACACACACAAACATCAATGTTGTCTCCCACTAATCCAGAACATGGACAGAAGACAGGAACTGCAGAAAGTGTTCCCTTCTCATCCTCCACTGACCTCTGCCTCAAGGCTTTCCAGTGACACCTTTCTGTTTAACAGCTTTGGATCATCTATTTTCTACTGTCTCACCAGGTTTTATTTGATGACAGGAGAACTTGGAGCTGTGGCCATAAGGCACAGTGAGGGTCAGTGCCCAGTGAGGGGGGCACTGGAGAGGTTGAATGGCTCTGGCTTGGCAGCTGGGAGAGATCAAGGCCCTTTGCCACCACTGGCAGAAAGAGCAGCCATCCTCCCACTGCCCCCAACAGCAAACTGCTCAGATCCCAAACCAAGTTCTTTAGGTTGTTCTATAGGTCAAACAAGCTGAAGGAGACTTTAAGGAGGGAATAATTTTTATCTAGAGTACTGAATATAATATGAACCAAATTTGTTAACAAAAGATGTTGGGATATTGGTTATATTTCTTTTATTTATGAGACATCCCTGTTAACAAAATTCAATTACTGTTTATTAGGCTCAGTATTTTTTTCCTGATGTTATTTTCAAACTTATCTGGCTGTTCCTTCTTTTGAAACAGAGAAGACAAAATAGCATGTTTTCCAGAGTTAATACTGTCTATGAGGGGTACACAAGCTATGTTGACATCTGTGGAACTACTGCAAAGAGATGTTAAGTGAGAGGAGAATCAGCCAGTCCTTCTTGATTTTGTCCTAGGCAATCTAGTTTCTCCTCTTAGCTGGTAATCATGATGAAAAACTATAAAACTAAAGGCAAGTTATGTTGGAACCCAAAATTTATAGACATTCTTTTAAAAGAATTCCAATCTTCACAATGTTGTTTTGGTTTTTTGGTTTTTTTTTTCCCCTTAAATTTCAGAAACCCTTGGGGTGATTTAGGTGCCTAAATATTTTAAGCTATTTCAAATGGCCTCTGGCATCCCAGACTTTTACTGACAGAACATTCTTATCATCCTGGGGTAGTATTTTGAGAAATGGCAGAAGATACCTACCTACATTTAAGCACCTGAGCCCCACCCCGCACCCCCCCACCCCCTGCCAGCATGAGAGTTTCTGTGCTCATTAGAGTTTCTGTTGTAACTGAGCAGAATATTTTAATCAGTGTATGCAGTTGAGTTTTTGAAATCAAGCAACTAAAACCGTATTTTACTCTGCATCTTTGACAATTGTAGCAGGGGATGGAAGTCTGGAAAGAGTCTGGTTTCTATTCACAACTCCATCTGTGTAATGGTTCTAAGGGTTATTGCCTTTATATTGTAATGCTTGCTGGATTGAGTCTCACACTAGTTGTGCTTTATTTAGTGATTTTTGAGATTAGCTTAATTTTTCACAGCAATGATCCAGGCACAAAATTTCCATTGGTTATAAAAAAGACATCTTTTAAAAAGGTTAAATATGTCAAAGATCCTTTGCTGGCATGTTTCATCTTACAAAAAGAAAAATAGAATTAGCTGCATTGTTGTCATCTCTTCATTAATATGTGTACTGAAAGAGTTTCTTTTTCAAAGAATTTATTTGTACATGCAAAAGCATAAAAATGCTATCAGAGAACAAAATGTCAAAAGAAATATTTTTCCCATTCACAGAAACATGCAGAGCCATTTTTTTCAATTCAGATACACTTGAGAGCAAATAAAAGATATCTGGAAGGCAGTGAATGCAATTACTTCTTAACACCCCTTCCTCTGGCTCCAAATGTCAAGGATACATAGACACAAATGTTTAAATTAACTGAGAAATATTTTCACTTCTGCAATATTAGCATTTAGACCTTTACTCCTCTTACTATGTTATTATTTTATTTGTTTGGAAGCCTTGGAAAAGATGTTTTTATGATCAAAACTTTCAGATCTTAAGTAATATATTCTAGGCAGGAGCTGTCACAATGTGTTAGTCTGAGAATGACAATGTTATTCTACTAGTAATCTGAAATATGTTATTCAACTGCCTTCCTATTAGTGAATTTAATTGAGCCCAAAATTGTGAGGCAGTTGGGTAACTCAAACACTTTTGATAATGTTGCAGAACTATTTTATTCTATTTTTGTAGCCTCACCTTGGCCTCATTTATCCTTGATAGCTGATCAAAGCACAGAATTTCTATTTTTAGGAACATTTTGAAGAACAAAAATATACATTAAAAAATACAAAAGTAACATTTGTTTTTAATTGCCTGACGACGCAAAGATTAAGATTCATGTATAATTTAATAAAACTGTTCCTGTTCTGCTCTTCCATGCTAAGGTAAGTGTCTTGGAATTACAACTCAGTACAATTGCTATAGTCTTGGAAAACATTATCCGATTTTTCACCAAGAAGTTTTATCTGTTTTATGGCTATCTTTGCCTGTCTTAACCCTCTGCTTCTATGAGATTGCCCAGAAGTTTAGACTGATCATGATGAGAAGATCCTAGTAAGAGCTGCATTTTGATTTTCCATTTGCAGGACAGAGGCATCAGTTCTGTTTCTCTGCACTAACCAGCTCCATGTCTCAGTGGCAAGTATCAATTTCCAGCACACTGGGTGATTTTCTACACATCTGCCACAGCTAAGGGGAGTAAGAATGCTCAGGTGCAGAGCAGCCTGCTTACTTACTTTTAAAATCCTAAAGTGTGCATCAGTACAGCTGGAAAAATGGGTGGTAAAAGTGTGTAAATTTGCAAAAGTCACTTAGCTATTTGAACAGCCAGGCATTAAGCTTTTGGTTAGCCTCTGGATTTGGTTGGTCCCTGTGAAAGATTTGTAAAAATGTCAGTAATTCTCTCTATGGCATTATCCCCTGGCTCAAGGAGTCACATTAGGGTTCTCTGTGATGTTCCTGCATGTGCTTCTTCCCAGGTTTCTCTAGAATAAGTATTTGGGTGGAGGAACTCCTGGGGCTTCAACATGGCTGGAGAGGCTATAACACTGCACATGGCTTTTATATATTCTCACATGCTTGGAGCTCCTGAGGAGGGTGAATTAGAAACAGAGGCTTTTCTCATGAGTAAATCAAGCCAAAGGAATCATGCTTGCATAATTCTGCTACCTCCAGGCTGCTACATTTTAAAACTTTTGAAGGTAATTGTTCACAATTTAGACTTAACAAGAGTCACAATAGCTATACTTTTCCTTTGATTGCGGTACCACATGTTAATGAGGTTTATAATAACTTCTGTGCCCTATGAATATGTTATAAACATAGATTCCTTACCTCTATTCCACCCTCAGTCCTATCATGCCTTGATAAATTTGACATGCCTGCTCTTGCTAAAATAATAGAATTTCCACTTTTGCTAGTACAATGAACTTTAGAAAGTGTTTAATCATAGATGTTGTGCTCTGGGGGACCTTCAAAACTCAACTAATCTGTAGAGTTGATATTCTGAGGACAAAACAGTGTCTTAGTTATTAAAGGAAATTATCTGTACAGGAAGAAAAAATGCTTTAAGTCTTTTCCTTCCAAATCTCAAGTGGTTAATGCATGACTCTGCATGAATCAGAAGGATTCATTTGATTCCTGTGCTGACCTCTTTCAGAAAATTTAATTTCTCCATCTCAAACATATTATTTTTGTCTAATACAAAAGGGCATTAACCTGAACCTTATTACACCCTTTTACAATTAGTTACCCTTTTGTTGCATTAATCTTTTATAGTATATGGAAGGATTAGTGTTTGAACACAATACAAAGCAAAGTCTGAATAAAAAATCATTGTGGAGCCTCCCTGTATTTTATTTTGTATTATAGTGAGCTGATGAAAAATTTTTGACTTCATTTAATCTCTGATTTGTTTCTGATCCCAAGGGTCAAGAATTTAAAAAAGTATTCTGTTTGTAGACTTAGTAAAGATCAGCAGTATGTTGTAATTACATCTGAGAATAGGAGATAAGCTTTTATCCTTATTAAGGCTGATTATTAAAAGGATGCATATGGGTAATTTACTAACGATAATTCTGAAATCTAAGTGTCTACTGAAAATGAAGATTGGACACCTTCCACTACAGTTCTTTCCAGAAAGGTCCACAGTAACAGTTTGCTTCCATAAATCACTCCAGAGACAAACAGGTATAGTTGACATCAGAATCTTCTCCATTCTGCGTTTTAAAAAAGATTTTTAAAAATTAATCTAAAGTGGAAAGCTAGGAAATAAGATAGAGACATTTTTAAAACTGTAAACGATGGGCCATGTCTCAGTACGCCTTTTTGAAACTAATTCCAAATGACAACCTTCTTTAGTTAATGAAGAGAAAGAAGGGATTTAAAAACATGGGTGATGGCACTGATCTTTGGGAGTTTAATCTGCTTTTATGCAGTTGGAATAATGTTTGGTAGAAAACGATAGATTTTTAAGAACTTGTGTATGTTCTGATTTTGGCTTTGACTGTAAATTGTTCAGTTTTTTCTATTTCTGGTTTATGTTTGATTTCAAAGTGTATTCCCATTTCACATATTGGAAAAGTGAGTCCTTTTTTCCCCCATTCCCTTTCCATGATGGTTTTAATAGATGTTACTTGATGAAATTTTGAAAAAAATACAGTGACTTTATTTAAATTTTGAAAATCTGCTGTTATCCATGACAAATTATTTACAAACTTGTTTTGTGTGTAGTACAATGACTTCTCTTGTAGATACAAGAATATAAATTTAAATTAGAAACTGAATGAAATTTGATTGAACTTCTCATGAAAATGGTGAGCAGATTCTTTTTAAGTATTTTAACAGATTGTCAATATGTTGGAGACATATAAAAATTACCTTGAGGTTCAGTTTGACCTCAGCCCTTCCTCTATTGCTTATTGATTTTAATAATTGAGGGTAAACTTGCTTCGTAAGGTTAGAATTAATTTGGGCTGTATTTTCTCTATTAAAGAGGCATTTTTCTTTTCCCTGGAGTGCTGGAAGGAACTTCTGCATTAGAACTAATAGCAGTAACACTGTTCATATTACAATATGCATTTATACTAAAAGCTATAAATGTTAGCATATCAGGACACAAAATGCCCTGCTGCTTATTGATCAAATTAATTAGGATTGTAGAAAAATAACTGAAAAGATGAGGATAAATTGATAGGATGAAATGTCTTTATTCAGAGTAGTGAATGATTGAGAATTGCGAACTAAATCATAAACGCTGTGTAATATTTGTAGAAAATTAGAAGATACCAAATGATTGCATTCATCAAATAAATGATGTGGCAGTTTTGTTTCCTAAGAGTGGATATTGGTAGAGGACATTAATGAATCCGTGAATAAAACACAGATATACGGAAATTATAAATAGTGACATGAGTTCATAATTTTAATGAACTACATTGAATATATTTCCACAAATTACCTTGTTTGGCTTAGGCAGAATAATGCAACAGAATTCAGTTGTTTCTGATATGTGCAACCAAAAGATACCAAAGATTAGTAATCTTCACCAAAATGTAAGAAGTACAGTTCCTGCCAGTTCAACCAGTGATAATGCATGCCTGTTCAAAAAAATTCTATTTTATTTTAGTGTGGTAGAGAACAATCTAATAGATGAAAGTGCATAGAGTGTTGCAGTCAGTTGTGAACCTACTGCAGCCAAGTTTAAATACTAAATATATTGTAAATTCAAATGCTATGTGATCACGCAATATTAAGAATTAGCAAAGATGAGTTTTATCATTCATTTGGTCATCTGAATTCCAGAACAAATGCTGACAATATTAATGTCTCTTTTATCTAATGAGCTTAAACTTGTGAAGTCACCTGTTTGTTCTGTCACCTCTTAAGATGATTGGGTAAATCTAGAAGAAAACTTCGAATGTTTGTGAGGCAAATAAGCTCGAATTAATACCTGACTTTCCATGAGGTATTATAACCAGAAAGGCTACTAGTACTCAGATAAATGATGTCATTTTCTGTAATAATGTGTGCTTACAGGATTGATGGGCTTTGAAATGGTCTCTTCTGTGTACTGTCCCAAATCCAGCACAATCTGTAATATTTCATTATTGCTAAAAGGTGATTTCAGCCTTGTAGGGATAAAAGATGTAAAGAAACACCAACTTGTTTCCAGGAAAAGAGGGAACTGCTCTATGACATGTAACCTGTTTAAATGAACAAATAACCACTGCAAACATTCTCAAAGCAATCGTCTATCATGTCTGTAACCTTCTTGGGATGAGCGTGAGACCTGTGATCACCAAACTCTCTCTCTTAATCACCTCAGCTGCTCTGTGTCACTTTGCTAATCATATTATGCTAGTTTCATCTTCTTGGCCAGTTAGATTACTGCAAAGTTCAGAAGTCAGAGGTGGGATATATGTTCTGCTGCCTTCAAAACTCAAGGGGTGATAAAAAAAAATGTGTAGTCAGTCTTTCAGCAGAATTAGTGTGTTCTTAAATCCAAAGAGAAGGTTAGGGGTGGATTCCAGGTATTTGGTGTAGTAATCCTTAAAACTGGATGGCTGTAAGGAGAGTTGAGATGCTGGCATCTCCATTTCTGAGGTGAGGGGTGTTAATAACTATGGATGGTGACATTCTGTGCTGGTGCTCAAACTCTGCCTGTAAAACTCTGAGAGATAGCACAAATATATACTTCGTTTTTCTAATGCATTTCACAGTAGGTGAGTGAAAGAAATGTACCCAATCCCAAATTACATGTTTGCATTGAAACTGCTATCAAGAGGAACGCCTTGTAATAGCAAATGTTTCCTCATTGCAGCCAGAGGGGCTCTGATAATGAAGCATTTTCTTCTATAAATGTCTAAAGGATACTGTGTTGCTGAGCTGGACAAGACAAAATTTGGACATTAGGTATCTGGCCTGAGTTTTATAAAAAAAAAAAAAAAAGAAAAGAGAGAAAAAAGATTGATGGATTTGATTCTGTATCAAAAACATATTCTCATTTCTTTTGTCTTTTGTAACATATTCTGAACTTTCCCTGGTAGTAGTTATCTCTTCAATTAAGTAATCAAAAGAGCCTTTTCTGAGGACTTTCTTTTCCTGGGTCCTTCTATGAAAGACAATTTTTTAACTTTATAGCTCCCCATTTCAAGAACTCACAGGAATGCCCCAAGAAACTCCAGGATCTACCTAACCAAGCTGCACTGATTATATTTGTTCCTTCATTTTGCCATTTTGAAGATGCTTTAGCAACATGAAAACTCGAATAGAAGGCTCAGTTTATAAAAATCCACTTTACATGAATACTAAAGAATTTGCATATAAATAGGTTTTTATATTTAAATGCCCTGTGGGTGAAAGTGATCCAATACCCCTCAGAAATCAAAATGCTGAACTGTCTCATTTAAAGTTTGCCCGCTGAAAATAAGGTGCAGTTGGACAGCTTTTGATTAACATGACATTCCTTTCTGAAGAGTGCTCACAAGACCAACAAATCACAATTCAATTAATGTGCCCCATCTAGTATTTCCAACATACTCTTTGTGGTTTCTTTTCCCGGCACTCACACTTACCCTATTTTTTTGTTGATTCATTTTGCAAGATTTCACATGTAAAATCCCATGAGAGAGAGACAAATGAGGACTATTTCAAAAACCTGATTGCAGATCTTGCTACTTAAGACACAGGCATTACCCATATCTACCATTACGTTAGCTGGCTCTTTAACAAAGAGACGAAGAAGTAACTATTAGGCTGTACTTACTTTTCTCCAGTGCTTTGTTTGCTCCCCTATAATTAAAGGGCATGCCAAATTTTTCATTATCAAGGCCTATTTTTAAGGCAGCGAAAACTTGACACAGAGCCATGCCAGGGCTTTCCATGCAGTGAAAAACCCAGCTCACCTTGTGCAGATGATAGAGATTTAAGCCAGAGCAATGCAGCAGGAAGCCCAGGAAACCATAGGAAGCACCAGCCACAGCCCATTTGTGGACCACAAACGCACTTAGGGCAGTACCATCCTCACACTTCCAGGGCCTAATGCCTTCTTTAACATCAACTATCTCTCCTGCAGCTTGTACTGTTCCACATTAAACTGTGATTTCTTCATTGTATTTTCGTAAGGCGTGAATGTGCACTCACATGCCCTCAATTATATATGCTCTAGTGTAATCTCCTTAAAGAGATCTTTGGAGCAGCACCACCTTCTCCCCACTCCCCATCCCAAAGCAGCCAGTAAGACCCTGCAAGCTGAGCTGCTTCATGTTCTGTGGGTTCTTCTCTGGCTCTACCTGTCTCTTTTTTTCAACATCTGGAGATAATTTGAGAAAAGTACCGTGTGAAAACTAACTTCTATAGAGCAAGTAGTTTAACATGGCATGAAAGTGGAGTTAACTTTCAACACTAAACAAAGTCTTATCATTTAGATCAATACCTTGAATGTTTTTAGATATTGCAAACTAAATCTGAGTAGGAAACCAGCAGCCAAGGGGAGATTGTAGGAAATTTCCACAGAGGTGTTTTCCGAGAGGAATTGAACTCAGTATTTTGGTTGATTATCTTGAGGATGTATGCTTTTCTAATAAGCAGGTGAGAAATGTGTGTTCTCTATACTATGTGCACATGGAGTGCTCACGATATACAGGTGCATGGAGCTGGCTCTACCAGGGCCTCTGGTTTGGAGAGCCATTCTCACTGGTTCCAAGGGGCATTAAAGCCCAGAAACAGTGCTAGCAGGGAATCAGCAGTGGGAAGCACCCTTTCTTCTGCCAGCTTAAGTGCCAAATGCATCTGAAGTGACCTTATGTCAGATAAAGTGGGAAATGCTGCAGGAGCAGGATGCAGGAGCTCGTTGCCATCAGGCGGGAGCCCTGCAAACACGGGCAGGATGGGGCACAAGCATCTCCCCCAGTACATATTTGTCCATGGGAGGAATGATTGCAGAGAGAAGGAAGAAAGATGGAGTGATGTGTATTAATTTGGAAGTTATTGACTTGCATGCAATTATTTTTAATTCAACTCCATTAGGCTTTTAGGGATGAAGATCTGTGTTGCACCCTGGATGGACTCCTTTAAATGGATGCGAAGCACGACATTCATCTTTAATCTCTGAGTCTGTATAAAGGCTATTTCTTCATTGGGTATGTGCTGTGTATACTGGGAGCACTCGAGCTTTGATTAAACTAAATTCCATCCCTGAGTCTTTCTAATGAACTGTATAAACTCACTCTGATTTACATTCAAACATCACTATGCTCTCCATACTGTAATTATATTAGTAATGATCTATCTGAAGGCTTCTTAAGTTTTATATGAATTTACTTGTAATTATAAAAATATGGAAAATAGGTAAGGGAGAGAAAAGAAGGCAATAAGAAAGGAAGTAAAGATAAAGAAGGAAGCTAGGAGGGGAGAAGAGAAAATAATCTGGAAGGAGAGAAAGAGCAGAAAAACTGAACTAGGATGGCAATGTAGTTGTAAAACCTTGTCAGAATCACCTTCTTGCAAAAATAAAATATCAGAAGAAAAATTTTATAGCTTTATCAGGGTAGCAGCCTTTCAATTTAAAGTTCAGGTAATTAGAGAATAAATAATATTTAATATTAAAATCTTAATGAATACAATATAATAATATAAAGAAATAGTATTCTTCTGTGAGCAATATGAGAGCTGCCCTTTAGAATCTACAAGGAGTTAAATTCTAGCTGGCTATGAAATTACCTCAATTGTAAGTCAAGCTCCTGGGACAGGTTTAAAATGCTAATCCTTTTTTTCTTTCTGCTTTTGATGAACAATTTCTCATGCTCATTTCATTGAGTAATAATGTCAAAGTCTTCAAAACCCAAGCATTTCAATTATAAGCATATCCCCAGAGATAGCATCAATATAAAATAATTTTTTATCTGGTTAGGATTTGAATTGTAAACTCTTCATGGCTTAAAATCAAAATTTGAAAACACATAATAATAGTTATGGTATCTTGGCAGGGTAATGTAGTATTGTATGTAATGTAGTATTGTACAACATGTAAATCATGTTGTATTTCTGTCCTGTGGCATGACATACAAAACACACAGAATTTCATTGTTATTTAGAAATGTTCTGGTTCTTTGTGATGTACAATCCATTGCAGAAATGCAAGCTACACATAAACAAAACTGCAAAAATATGGGTCTTTTCCTGACTCGTTGTAAAGTAATATGATAAAAATTCAAAGCATAATATTATTTTCTCTTTCCTTTTAAATCTTTGGTTTGGGTGCTTTTTTTCTATTGAATGTTCTCTCTTTTCTTCATGTTTATTTAAACACACACAAAGATGGATTAGACTTTATTTTGAAATGGATTTCTTTCTTGTGTAGCTTGTCTTTCTTGAGTAGGTGTTTGAAAATTCTGTTTCTGAACTAAAATTTGAGGTTTGTTTCCCTCTAAGCAATTTGCAACCATAACATGTGAAAGAAAAGAATCTGTGAGAAGAAAAAATATTGCCTTGTTTTGGTAACTTTTTTTTCTGAGGGATTATACAAACCTTTAATTATCATTGATATTATTATGCTCCCAGTGATTTGCTCTGTCATCTTAATTCCTGTTAAGTTACTAAGAGACAAAGCAGCTCTTGAGGATCAACATAGCATTATTTCTCAAATTATTAGTCTTATTTTCTTCTTTATTGAATTTTCATTCTCCTAAACCTTGCCACTGAAAGGGTTATTATTGTTGTGACAACAAGATGGGATAAGGAAAAATATTCAAAGTCACAGCAAGGGTTTAAGGAGAGGCTGACACAGCCAAAGGGACTGACAAGGGCAATTAACGTAGTCTGAGTGTTGGATGGATGGGAATATGAACATAAGAAATGGGAAGACTACAGATATAATTAACAATAATAACTTGTGTAAATAATGTGTGACTGAAATACAAGACAGGTCTATACCTGCAGGCACTGACAAGCTTTTAAGACATAGGACAGCAATAATGGTAAATAACTTGCTAGTCCAGGAGAATAATTATCAGCATGTGATGTCTAATGTGGCATGTTGAAAACACCCTGTTATGCTTTTAGCTGTATTTAAAAAAATAAGAACTGAGTAAAATGTGAATAAATGCACAGGAAAAGATAAGAAGCACATGGCAGTGTTGAAAGGCCAGCCATGAACGTGTGCAGAGGGGTTTGGTGCTACCCAAGGAAGGCAGTTCCAGCATGGAGAGGTGGTATTACCTAAGGTTGCCCAGGAATTTTCTTTTTTCAATTTAGGAATTTTTTAGTTATGTAAAGAGTGGACAAGTGCAGCATCAGAACTTAGTAATTATAAATTTGGGACCCCCGTTTGGGTCAGCTGCGGAAGTCCAGGCTATCTTCGCTGGTATAGGGGAGGAAATAGTGAGATTAAGTAAACATTGCACAAAGACTAAGAAATCTGATTCAAAATATTTGGACTGGGCTGCTTCATAAATAATGCAGTGTTAAAAAAAAAAAAATAGAGAAAAACCAATAATTCTCTTATGCTCGGATATACATTTTTGTTTCATGGACAGTTAAAAGGATTTTTAGGTTATGTTTAAATAAAAAGTATTATGAATTGAAAACCCTAACATATTTTTCAACCTTACTTTAACTTAATTTGGGAATTTACCTTTTAAACTGAGGTATATAAAAAGCTAAAGCAGTAGAAGCTGTCTGCAGTGCTGCTGAAGTAATTTATAGCTGTCTTGCCAATTGGCTTCATTTCTTTAAGATGACAGTGTCCTTTTTATAACTGCTAACATACATTATTATGCAGATCCACAATGCCATATGGAAGCATAAATGACAAAACACACTTTCATTTAAGCCAATATAAATATTAGTTATTGACAAATTCATTCTTTTCATCCCTGATCTCACCTCAATAAAGAAAAACTGAGACTACTTGTCTAAACAGTTAATACATAATTTAAAAGCAGAGTATCAAGAGCATTATCAAAAAGTCGACATACAAATAGAAATATTTGTGTACAAATACAAATCAACTTTGGAGGCATCCATTTTTGTGAACAAATAACAGTAATTGTTTATACTGACATGTAGTGGGTTTTAGTTTGAATTATAGGAGCAGACAAATAATTGGACTGGGTGGCAATATATTCTGCCTTAAACTTGGGGGGATTTGGTAAAACCTCAAAGTTCAGGTGTGATTGTCTTGAGAGCTTAGAGGTATTAAGAGTCTGAGAACCGACATCAAGATTTAGCACGCTACTTGGAGGACCGAGAATACCTCAACGGGAAATAAATCAATGCTGTAAGTAAAGTTTTTTCTAAATCAAATACTTAATAGGTGAAGTAAGGGAAAGTTTAGATGTCTTATTGAAGTAAGTGCAGGTCAATGGCAGATTGAGAAAAAATAACCAAGTCTTCTGGATCCTTATACCTCAAAAGGAAAAAAAAACCTAAGGGTTCAAACTTAAAGTTTGTTACTATTTAAAAACAGTAAGAGAATGTTAATATTTCAGTAACAAGTTTCATATTCCTTATTGCACAGAACTTGGTAACAGAGCCATATTTCCAAAATATTAAGAATAGAGCAGCTAGTGTGCAAAACAATGACAAAACAATGTCTTTTATGTTTTTTTCATTGCTCTGGCATCACAGCCACAGTCAACAGCTAGTTAGAGATCTCAGAGATGTGCAATTCCTTAAATTTCCATGACAAATGATAGGTACATAGAAGTGGAGATCCACAGTGTGGAAAAGCCTGCAAGATAAGCTTGTTTTTTCCATGTGATGTGCTGGTTCTCCAGAGAGCAAGTGCAGTGATACATTAAGGAATGCAGAACTTCGCAGAGGAAGGGAACATGAATGAGAATTCAGAGCTCAGATTCGGTCAGTGGAACCTGAAGGTCATGTCATTTTCTGATGCCGTGTTCCAAAGTGCATGATTGAGGTGTGGCAACAAACAACTGAGGGAGAAGACTACAGCAAAAATCGTGATTATTTTCCTATAAAAAGAAGTCTGAGTTTGCCAAAACATCCCCCAGAATCACTGAGGTCACACAGGTTGAGGTGTAGGAGATTTTAGGAAGGGTAGATTCCAGACCTTTAGCACGATGCATGGCATCACTGAGGATCTGAAGTGCTCATTGATCTTAAAACACTGCACAGCAAGACTTGGGATTCTTAAAAGTGGACTTGTAGGATCTCAAGCATTGTAGCAAAAGTAAGACTTTTATGTCAAAGAATGAATAAGAACTATCGTTGTTCTGTGTTGTACAAATGTTTGCAAGTGTTCTAAAATAATGAAGCAGTGCTCTAAGAATTACAGGCATGTCTGTGAGTTAAATAAAGACATTTGTCATTACTGATATCCTAACAATCACAATAAACAATAATCTAAATTGGCATTTTTGATTATTAGCCTATTCTACCATTTCCTTCTGTTTAATGGTGACTACCTGTGTACTTAAAACTGAAGCTATTCATGTTGAGTAATGGCAAACCTCAGGACAACTCCTTTCTTCTATTCTGAAAGTGAGCTAACAAAAATATTCTTTTCAGTCATTAGGTGGGTATCTTCATGTCAAAATCCAAGCCTGACCATGCAGCAGAGCCAGGAAGACTTATTCCCCAGAAAGCTGCAATGCCATTGAGACTGACAGCGTGCTTTGACTGCGTATCTCAGAATGGCTGGCAGGTCAAATGGATCATAGTGTAGGTTTTACACTTCCTTTTTTTGGTTTATGAATTTGTTTTGAAGCAAAGCCACCCACAGTCTAAGTCCAGTGTCTCTAACAGAGAGCTCCAAACAGCTCTTGAAGACCAGGTTCAAATAAGACTCTCATATAATCTGGATATAATAGTCCATCTGGAATATATATTGCAAGAATCCTGCCCTTGAGGTCTGATCTTACAGATTGAAGCTAAAGAAGATTCTGCATGTAATAAAGTTGGTGTATAATAAATAGCGTAGTATTTGTGTAAATTAGTTTTTGCTGGATACATTTTCATATCTTCAGCTTCAGATATTACATGAATTCTTTGCCCTAGCTTAAAACTAATTATCAAACCTTGCATGAGTGGTAGCAGGAGTAGTTTAAAATCAAAAAGACATTCTATCTGTATCTGTGCGGCAGTGACTGAATAACAACACGGAAAGTATAAAATCAGAAAGACATTACATCTTTGCAGGTTATATGTTACCAACATCACTGTGTGACTAATTTGATGTGACTCAAACTCCTCAGGAAAAGATTTGTCACTCTGTCAATCGCATTCAGCTTCGTTTGATGACAGAGCTGGTAAGCTGTCTGTTAATGCTTGGAAAGAACATGTCGTGATTGTGTGATTGAATTCTGGAAATACTGACTAAACAGTTTTTCATGTCTTTGTAGCTGGTTAAATGGAGTGATAAATATCTCTAATTTCAAAACGGCAGTTTCAGGAAGATTAAAACCATAGCAATACTCCATCAGCTATGATATTGTAAAATAAGTTGTGTGCAGGATGACTTTGTGACCTGAAACCTGAAAAACTGAAATGAAGAATAATTTTAGATGCTACTTTCTTTAAATAAGAAGGCATGTAAAAGACAAGTAATTATACAACAGGTACTCTGGGCGAGGCTAATTTCAGATTTGTAACCAATTTTCCACTGAAATGTTACAAAGTATAAATTATCCTTAAAGCCAAAGCTTTGTCATTTTTACGCATACCATTCAATTAAATTTAAAAGTAACATAATGAAACTACTGTTTTATACAGTGATTGCTGATTACAAATTATTTCCCTAACGTTTAGCTGGAATAACTGGAGTTTAACTTCTGTGTCTGCTTAAGAAAACAGGTTTGCAGTATGGAGAGGGATAGGCTGGAGGGATCTAACCTAAGATGCAGAAAGATACTGTGGCTTCATGATGCATGTGTTCAGTACTTCTTTAGAACTATAGTAACTGTACAATACCCATTGAAATTATTCAAGTGAAAGATGCCATAAAACTGAAAATAAGGGTATGATCACACAAAATTAGGAAGTGACTGCACTCTCACAATTAACATACCTGTGTCTTATTTAAAAAAAAAAAAAAGCCTATATGCAAAATTGCTTATTAACAGTGAAAACAGATTAAGAAAAAAATAGGGATCTTTTGTGCAATAGAGGAGAGGAACATTTCCCCTCTGGCTCAACTTCTATGCATTTGTAGGGATTTTGCCATGGATATCCATGCTTATGGCAGGAGGGGCCCTTGAGTGTAATACTATACTGCTTCACTGTAATATGAGAGCTAGGAAAGTTTCTGTATTGTTAAATGCAAGATTTTCATGACTCTTCGTGGTGAATATGGCTTTTTTTTTTTTTTTTGTCATCACTCCTTTCTCTAGCAATGTTATATATACTCCCTAATTGTGCAGTTTTTTATATCTAGGAGTTGAGCTATTATTAAAAACTTCTGCTTGGTCTCACTAATTGCGATACCCATGAAAAGCTCTTACTAACTGCAAATTACCTATCATTACAGTCAGTTGTTTGAAATTACTGAATCATTTCTGAATTTATGAAATCTGCAAGGATATAAACTCAAATACTTAAAAGAAGTTATAGCCAGTCCAGTAGGGTTCATCATAACTTGCTAATCAGATGGCTTATTTCACCACCTGTTACACTGATTCTACTTTTACAAATCTACATAAATAACTACTGTGTCATCATGCCATGGTATTTCATAACAGCTTATTTTTATTGGAAAACCAAATTGCATCAGGTTCCTTTAACATTCACACACTTCTAAGAGCGTAAGTGCTATACATATGGATTTGATTTATAACTTCAGTCCTCCCAATCTCTGTCAGCAATGGCACTATGGTTCAATTAAAAGTCACCTCTCAAAACAAAAAACTGGCATGTCCCATATGAAAAAAGCTTGTTCTGATAATGTGAGCTGCATGGCAAAATGATGCCTTGATGCTCTGAGAGGAGCAGAGTTAGCCTAGAGTTCACTCCCTACATTTTGGTTAGGCAGGCAGAGATCCATCAGAATTCTCCTAAAGGTATCTTATCTCAGGTCACTGGTAGGCGTTAGGGTTTGGGAGGGAGGGCTTTGTTCATTTCCACTTCCACAGGCAAAGGATCAATAGAGAAAATTTGTAAGATTTTATTATAAAGCAAAAGAAAGAAATAGATGAAAAGGATTGGGAGAAATTTTCCTTTACTGCCTGAATGATTATGTAAGAAAGATGAAATCTTCCCTGCTCTCAAACTTTGCATTAAGGGGACTAAAGTGCTTGAGTTTGTGAGAAGCATGAAAACCAGTGAGTCAAAAAATACATCACACAGAGACATTGAGACTGGGCTGCTCGGTTGTAATATGATTAGTTTTAAAAACAAGGGGATAGTATGTCATAATATGGGGTTAGCACAGCCTCCTAAGTAGTGTTTTAAGTGACTTTTAGTTTAAATGTACTTCAATATAAAACAGACTTTGTGCTTCTCGCTTTAAGATACTTCAAAGTTTTTTCCAGAGCAATGGTAGAAGGAGACAACAATCTAGATCTTAACACTGAATTCTGCATTGCATCCAAAGGCCTTTTTTTTTTATGCCACTGCAATGAGTAGTGCAGGCAGAAAAAGAAAAAAATATAACCTGAAGTTGTGAAACCTGAATTAAGATACTCTTTGCAGGGTGTAAAGTAAGAATTCAAAATAAAAATTGCAAATGAATGTGTTGTTGCATCTTTTCTTAGATCTAAAGGCATTCTTATATGGCAATGATATAATCCTTGCACTCAGCGTTAGTTTGCAAATGCTCAGCTCCTTTTCATGGGAATTGTGTGGCTAACACCTTCTTGGAATAGCAGAGATTAAAAGTTAGCATCTGGCTGAATCAATACATTTGTGTTCTTTTACAACAGATTTAAATGTAGTCCTAAGATTTAATGAGGCTGAAATTGAATAGACTTCTACTTAACTCTGCTTAGAACCTGCAGGACTATATTCTCTTCTGGGATATTGCAGCCTGCCTTTTGGTATTTGTTCTGGGTGTTTCTGTAGTCTTTCTCATATGTTTTTATCAGATATTGCTGATATTGCAAGGGTTTGCAGTTGTTTCTGAATGATCTTTGCTTTTTCATAGTGGTCCATATGGAAAATTCCTCCACACTTGACAGCTCAGTTGTCAGGACAGCCAACATCTCAGCAGGACAAGTCCCATTCCAGGAAAAGATTTTTAGTGGTGTTGAACCTTTGCAAAGACACTTCTCTGTACCAACCCCTCTTCAGACTGCTGTTCATCTTAAGACTCTTCCAGTGCCTTATTTTTGTGCAGCAAGGGGAGAGGGCACTGAAATGACAGGAGAAGAGTGGTAGACTGGCAGTGCATGGGCTCAGCTGCAGCACTGCTGGCTGCTTGATGGAGCGCACTACAAGGATTTGATTAGGTGGCAATCCCCGTTAAATAGTTGAAATATTTTCTCATTTTGAGTAGAGCTGCACAGAATCTTTCTGATGGAGTATTTCTCAGTTAGAAAGTGCTGATTCATTTAAAGTGAAATTTTTTTTGTGGGAATGTGACGATCTGAAGAGAAGTTTCATTAAAAAATTAGACTGCTCCATTTTGACTTTTCAGAAAGAGCAGTAGAATTTTCAATTAAAAACGAAACAAACAACCTTTATGAAAATTTAAAATTTAAATACCATTCCATTGCTTGCAAATACAAAACTGAAGTGGATATGAAATATTTTGTTTACAGAAATGAGTTATTTTGAATAATCAAAATATTTGGAGAAGTTTATTTCATAAAAAAAATTCTGCTTTCTATTATTTTTCCATTTTAAAATATTTTTGGTAGAATTGTATTAAAATTTCAGTTTCACAATTAGTCTTAGAACAGAAAATAATTTCATCATTCTGCTGTTGAGCCTTGTAATTGATCCTTGAAAATATTATTACCTTTTGTTATTTGTTCCATGGAATGTTTTTTGGTGTGTCTGTTGCAAGGCTGACCAAAAGGCTTCCCGTCTGGAGAGGGTAGAGAGGACAAACTTGTCCATCTGTCCCTTGGCTGAAATCTCATACCCTGGTTAGATGCAAAATTGGGGTATGTTTTATACCTCATTAACTATTATTGTGCAAAGTGCTGTGGGTGTGACTGTGGTAAAATCTTGCAATTTTTGTGAGCACATTTCTTGGCAGGAGGTGTACTTGGTTTGTGCAAAACTCTCCTGGGTATCAGGTAGGAGAACAAGACGATGTGGCCTATGCCCTGCTCCACAATCCCCCTGCCCCAAAGCCATGGCAGCACAAACCACAAGACTTCCCTCCAGTTTCTGTGCTTGCACCTGCAGGCCTTGTGGCCTACTGAGCTTCTTCTAACAGTGTCCCACAAAATAGCTTAGGTCAAGGGATGATTTAATGACTCATTTTGTATTTTTCCTCTTTGACAGTGATGTGCAAAAGCTGTTTTTATAATCTCCGGGGTTCAGCTTCTTAATTGAAATGAGTTCCTACTAGTTTCACACCAGAAGTTTCTGTAAGGTTTATTTTCATTCCTATGAGGCAGGGAATCTCCTCATGGGAGTTCTCCTGTTGAGAAGCTCTAGTGTGTCTCACCCCACACGCTGTTGTTCTTGGGGAAATACTCGTGGAGGTGACAGTCTCTAACCGACTTTGTGTGGCTGCATGTTAAAAGTATTTTCTCCACAAATAGCAGAATTAGGGACATGTCTAGTGAAAACAGAAGGGAATGTTCAGCTTATTGAGCACATACTATGGGCTTGACTATGACACTAAAGCAGAAGTCATTGCAAAGTCAGCGTTTGCTGGTTGTTGCTGGGTCCCAGACACCACCAGCAGCTGACCTTATGGTGAACAATGAAAAGAAACTGAAGCATGGTCTTTCCATGGTATAAAGATCTGGAAGGACAATGAGAGTTATTCTTTGTTGCATGAGAAAAGAAGTTACAATGGAGGGTACAGATACTTCCCTCATCCCTCCCTTATGCTAGCATATTGCTCCAAGGACATTAGAGAGATGAGCTCCATGAGCCATGATAGCAAATGCCAGGCATGCTGGGGAGGAATTGGATGCATCATTTGCTTACTTCTGGCACCTATTTGGATGCCTGGAGAGGAGCCGTGCCGTTCCCAGTTTTCTCAGGGGAACTGTAGATCTGTTCCTCTCTGAGCAGTACAATAAAGTACAAATTACTTTAACATTATGAAAATTCTTTCTAAAAAAATTATGAATAATTAAGAGACTCTCATAGTTAGAGATTAAGTTGCTGTCAAATTTCAGCCATTTCTCCTAATAAAAGAATTTTTAAATTCTTATGTTTTGTTACAGGTGATGGAATAAGGCAGTGCTATTCCATGTAGACAGATATTTACAGAATTTGCCTTGAAGCACTTTTAGGATTGCGAAATGCAGCTTCTCAGAGACCCGCCTGAAGCAACCACCTCGGGGAAAAAAACATGAGAAAACAAAGAGGAGCTTCTGCCTTGTGCTGCCTTAGCTCTGCCTGCGAAAACAAAAGGGAAAGATAAAGAGAGCTTCAGGCTGATCGACCCCAACCTCAAAAGGGACAGGCCACCCCCTGTTCCATTTCCGGCTGCTGGGTCTCAGAGAGGTAGTAACAATTTTGGGCACAGATAGATATGAAATACAACAACATTTTGGGTTACCCAGGACACCTGGCTATAAATATAAGCATTTGCCATCTCTTTTAACTTTGAGCAAATACAGCTGAAAACAGGAAACCTCCTCATTTAAGGCCATTGGTCAAGAAGAATTTGAGTTTTTAACATTTTTATGGATCCATGAGGTAAACAATTTTTTTGACTGATAGTATTTCAAGAGAATGTCATCTTCAGCCTTTTCCCTGACACTGTCTCTACATGGTCTATATAACCTACTGTTCTAGTTCACAGGGTATTCTTTCATTAAGTACACTAATATCAAGAAAAGAACAGACACATTTAGCTTAAGTTTTTTTTTTTTTCAAATATGATAGTACTTAGTTTCTTTTCTTTCCTTTCCCCTTAGAATGTCCGACCTTGCACTATGATTTTTTCAGCAGCTGAACTATATTGTGCCATTTTGGTCCGCTCAAAAATAATGGCTTGATGGACTGTCCATTTACCAAGTACTAAAAGATAAAACTGTAAATCTATCCTTAAAATTGTGATTATTCTTAAAATGCCATGATTATTTTTCTTACATCTAAGGAGAGAGGCAAATGCATTAGGTGAAAGCCTTGCTAGGTTATGTAGCTGTATTGAAATAATGCTAAAGGCTGAAGATGTTAACAGAAAATACAAAATACTTTTTGCAAGTTTAGGCTATGAAATCTGGTCTATGGTTGTGTTTATAAGCATTTGAAAGAGCTGGTTCCAATTCTGAGCTTCTAGGTTCTCCATGGCATTCTGTTAAGAATTATGTGATTGTTTCATTTCTTGTTTTTCTATTCATATATTTCTGGAATGTTTATAAAATATGATTTCATTCTTGTTTAAGATAGCTTGGATGCATGAGGTTAGATCATGCAACCTGCTCATGTAATACACAGCATTTGCTTTGAATTTGAATATCATCAATGAAAGAGTACAGTTTTTTGGTGTGTTTTGAACCAAAGACAATAGTTTCCCTATATCAAAGGATGGAATTGACTGCATAGATATCTTCTAAAGTGGCACTTGTGATCTTATCCTTTTATCACTTTCAAACATATTAGTGCTACTATCTTTTGTTGTGTGGTTGTGGTCCATGCAATGATGCTAATTAGGAAATTAATAAGGAGATTCCTCTGCAACTGGATCCACAGTGGGCCAAATTTATAATGAATAGGGTTTTGCAAGGAAGTGGTGATGTAAAGTGTCGCAAGCTGACACAAAGAAGGACACAGACACCTGTGGAAGAGAGAGCAAAAGAAACTGGGCCTGAACTGGGCTGAACTTTATTTTATATGTCTCTTAGAAACCACAGTGGATTGGAGGGAGAACTCGCCGCCCCTCAGTCACACTGGTCAAAGGAAATATCCATCAAACTTCTCCGCCCAGGAGAAAGGAATGTAAATAATAAACTACCCTTACAAAAACATGGTTATGTTTACAGAGAATGTGTGAGAAACAGTTACAGAAGAATGAAAACATCAAGAACTGCAAAACTCAGGGCAACAGTAAAGTCCACAGAACAGCAACATCACTAATACTACCTAATTCAAGAGGAGTTATATTATACAATTTTAATAGCTTTATTTAATGAACTAATAAAAAATTACTCTGTAGGGTAATAGATTAATTATGCTTATTTAAATATGTTTGTTTACATATATTCTGCTTTGCTTAAATCTGACTTAACACTTCGTGTCATATTAGGCATTATGTTTTAAACATAGATAAAAAATTAATTATTTGAGCTGGATGCAGAATTTAAGTACAAGTCATTCTGGATAAAGGTAAATCCATGGTTATACGGAAATACTTAAAAATGCTGACTGCAAAATAACTTTAAGAGTTAAGCATTAATAAAGTATTTAAAATAAAATCAATTAACAGTAAAAATGTACAAATTCATTTTAAATATTGGGAGATCTTTTTAAAGACAATTAACAAAGCATTGAAATTTTTGTACCAAGGAAAATAGGTTTTTCCTCTCAAGGTGTTTCTTATTTATTTGGTAGCCAGTTACACATCATGGGAGGTAGTACATCAAACACATGCAATACTTATGGCCTTTAGCATCACTATGCACTCCTCTCTTTAATGGGAATGTACCGAGAAAATGTCATGTTCTTTCTGGGATAAATGAGTGTAAATCTGAGCAACATGCCTGGTTAGACAGGTTCTTTGTATTGTCTTGTTGTGCTGGAGTTACTCCTGGAAAGGGGTTAAGAACTGTGCCAATTCTCCCTCTGGTACAACACCAACCAAAAAGCTATTAAAGTTTTAATGTTGTTAAAATTTTAGTACCCTGGTATATGTGAGATGGTGTAAACAGTGGTTTCATAAACATCATTTATTAGTGGAATTTTCTCAGCTGTTTTGCTTAATTCTCTATGATGCTTTTGATATTGGGCTCAATTATCTTAGAGGTCTTCTCCAACCTGAATAATTCTATGATTCCGTGTAGAAATTTTATTGAATAACAAAATCGTCACAGCCTAATTTGTGAAGACCAAAATATTCCTGACGTAGCATGTTTGCTTGATTAAAGTTTTGTATATATATGTAGCTTGCGGATCAGGATCTGTGTAGACAGGATTTGCTATAATGCATGGCAGAAAGAATTGGACAGCTGAATTATATATACCTGGTGTGATTTAATCACTGCTCTGATGTAAGAAAATGCTTATTTTTAGCAGATTACTTTGTTCCCCAGTAGATCTGAATTTGACAGTAAGCTGGTACAGATGGTCTTTTTTCAGAAATCCAGATGACAGGAAATAGCTGTTCAAGCCGACACTTCAGTGTCCCAACAAAACATACAGGAGTTTATTGTTCTTTCAAGGCTCCTTAGCTGTCTGAATTTATGCCATAAATTCATAACTTCAGGCATCCATGCTTGTACCACAGTCACTGTGAATAATTGATAGTGCTTACAAGTTTTGATGATTTAGTACCTGGGCAGGCAAATACGTAGAATGTCATATATGTTTTAGGCAAAGATTTATTTAAAGACTGAAATTTATCTGGGTCTTCAAAATGATAAATTTGGTACAAATATGTTTTAGCAAAGCATTGTTTGTCCTTCTCTCTATCAAGTGCACTATCATATTCTAAAAGCACAGTAATTCCAAGGAAGATAAAGCACTTTAAGTAAACACTAGAAAAATTATACAGTCTTGTAACAGGACTCCTTATACACCAATATCACTGTTCACTGGGGAATTTTGAGGTTTAAAGTCCAAGTAGTTTGTGTTGCTTTCCAGTTGACTGTCCACAAGCTGTATGCCATTTGAGTACATTACTCTTATCTGCAAAAATACATATTCAGATACAAGTGCCCTGCAGTTATACTTCTAGGAATAAGGATTCCACTCAGTAATAGAGTAATCACCATCTCTTGGGAACACACCAAAACTGCTGTTATTAACTTAAGGGTTTTCATTCACAGTTTAAAGAAAAACTTGACCTGTAGATCAGTGATAACTGTTCAATATTACCCAGTAACTGAGGTGAGTTTGGGGAAATAAAGTATTGCTTAATAGTGTCAGGATTCACCTAAGCTGTATCTCCCACAATTTCCTTATCTGTCTTCTGTGCCATGCTGCCAAGCACTGGCTGTTCTTTATCTATAGGAATGGTCTACCTTTCTTTCTTTCTTTTTTTCTTTTCATTTTTTTTTTTAATGTCTTGCATGTAAATATCTCTGAAGATGAAAGAGAGGGGTAGCCTGGCTATGGTTTTGCGGATAGTTTGAAGAAAAAAAATTAGTCAAGGTGACTTCCTTCACATCCCTGGAGGTGCTCAAGGCCAGGCTGGATGGGCATCCAGGTCGAGTGGAAGGTGTCCTTGCCCATGGCAGGGCTTTGGAACTAGATGATCTTTAAGGTCCATTCCAACCCAAACCATTCTCTGATTCTATGACTCTATCTGAGCTAAATCAAATCTGTCTCATAGGTTCCCTGAGATTGGGAGTGAATTTTTCATTTTCCACTCTCAGCTTCTTATTCCATTTGTTGGCCTTGATTCTACTAGCAGTAGTCTAAGACATTACAGAAAGCACTGCATCACAAGAAATATTTAGGTTGAAGTCTGAAGGTTAGTGGTACACTTATGATTCAGTACTTTTTCTGATTAATGGACCTAATGAAACATTAACATGAAAATAAAAAAAATTCCTCATTAAGCAAATGATAATATAGTTTTGGAGGGAAGAAATTAATGTTTTCTGTCAATATTTGTACTTGAAAGATGTTATGACAATTAGCATTTCCCATACCTACCACCCATCATGGTGAGTTATCATATTCTCCAGATAGACTGTTTCCAGATAATATGTGTGTTGTTTTGCAGCAGTGGTAAAAAAAAAAAATCAAGCTTGAAAGATGTCTGTCATTTGTAATTTGCTTAATTTATTCTGTTTATATTTGCTTAATAATGTTAAATGTGTAGTTCAATTTTTTTTTTTATGATATTGCTTTCCAAAGAGAAAAAACTAATTGTGGGAATGTGTATTCAGCTCTGACTTGTCACAGAGCCAGAAACAGAAAATGTTTCGGTAGTCAAAATGGTGCTGGCTTTGAGGAAGCAACAGAAAGTACACATGAAAATGATTAAAACAGATTTTGAAAGCAAAAAAACAATGGGAAGGCTGAGGGGGAAAAAGTGTTATTGTCACTAAGTAGCCTGAGCTAATTTGTTAAAGTCTAGCACAAGGAAAGTGCAGAGTAACTGGCTTAATGTTTTAATTAAAGCCTCGTCTTTTACCAGTGAAAAAGCATCTCTTACTTGAAAGATGATTTAATGACCAGAAGGTGATGAAATGCATATCCAGGTTAAAAGCCATTCAGATTAGCAGAACTTTGCTTCTGTTTACAGGCTTGGTGCTCAGGTCCAGCAATTGATGAGAGATCAACATTAATAAGTGTATTTTTGACAGGAAATGGTACAGAAAGTTATTGAATGCAAGTCAAGATCTGGTTTATATAAAAACAGCAAAGAATAAGAAATATTTTTAAATGGTAGCAAAGAAACCCCCACAACAATCAAAACTGAATAATAAGAGTGTTATCCTGTGTCCCAGTTCACATTAATTGCTCTAATAATGTTGTTAGGAATGTATAAGTATCTGTACAATAGGCTAATTGAGCACACAGCCAACAGATAAAAGGGAAAAAAGTATTTGATTTTACTGCCTTTTGGAAAAGCATCACCATTGCACTTCTCGTATAACAGCTGTCACTAGAGTGTGGATGTATCATGAACCACAAAGTTGTTTGAGAAGGGCCAAGGTGTGAAGGAAACCTAAAAGATTGTCTATGCCAACCCTGTGTCATGGGCAGGAGCATATTTCCCCACAACAGATTGCTCAAAACCCCATTCAGCTGTCCTTGAACGCTTGCAACGGTAGGGCTTCCCTAGGCAACCTGTTCCACCTGTATCCCACCACGCTCATCATGAAAAATATGTTCCTTATAGCCAATGTAAATCTACCCTCTTTCGGTTTAAAACAGTTGCTCCTTGTCCTATAAAGACAGACCTTATTACAAAGTCTCTCCTATACTGAAAGCCTGATAAATGGTCTCCCTAGAGCCTTATCTTGTCCACGCTGAACAGCCCCAACTGTCTCAGCCTGTCTGCACAGGAGAGGTGCTCCAACCCTCTGACCATCCTTGTGGGCCCCCTTTACCCCTCCCTAACAAGTTCATGTCTGTCTTGTGCTGGGGGACCCCCAGAGCTGGATATGGTACTCCAGGTGGAGTCTCATGAGAGCCGAGTAGTGGCGGAGAATCCCATATTTACAGAAGTGCTAGGACCAGGTCTGAGCTATGGTGACACTTAATTTATGTCACAGGTGAATAGACAAAGTCTCTGGAGAAGAAAGTACATTTTTTGAAATAAATTTGCTTTGAGGATATTGTGAAGTAAAGAGTTCACTTATGTTTAGAGATTGCAGAAAGGTTCTTAATATGAGCTGATCAAGAGCTAATCAGATCAATGAGCCAGTCCAAGAGCTGCATACTGAATTGAACTGGCTGCTTAAGCCCACAGCTGTGTACATTGTACTACAAGAGCTACATGCTTCAGTAAGAGCCTTTCCAACACCATATGCAGTTATCCAAGTACCTTATTTGAGGAGAAGAGTCTGTATCTGCAAACCAGAAAGAGGAAAAGGAGTTAGCACTGTTGCTCGCAATAAATCGGCTGCACCACTTGCGTGGCCACCTGCACTGATCTGTTACAATGGAACTGAGAGAAGATCATATTTTCATATCAAAAGTTAAAAATAACCTTTATCTGGTCATAAATTGATGCCTAATGCACAGATACTTGTGTTTCAGTGTTAGTCAAAGTATATGAAGCTCCTATATTTGACCCAGTTGAAATAAGAGCCTCCTCTAGAAAATCCTGATACACTTTTACCAACATAAGAAAAATCTTATTATAAGTCACTGACAGTTCCTTTTTTGTACAGATGGCTGCTTTAAGTAATTATGTGTCATATATAATGAAGTATTGCTGAAGGTTTTTCTCATGAGGTAATTTTTTTTTATTTCACTGGTTACCAAAAAGTTCTAAGATATATGCTTTGACTCAAGGTCTGCAGACTGCAAGATTTCCGATTATGTGGGATAACTCTCCAATGCTTATGAATTCCAAGGGAAAAAGCCCTCCTTCTTAACCTTTAGTCTATAGTCCTTCTAAAGGGTCACAGATGATTGATAATTCTCTTTACATAAAGATGCTGTAGTAGTGTTGCTGGAAAAGAAGAAAAGCATGTAGTTTGTATGTACCTGTGCATATAAAGACACTTGAATGTTGATGTGTGGATGTTTTGAATGAAGAATGGTTGCTGAAAGTGGAGTTCTTGTATGTGTCTAGTCTGTATTCCCAGAGAAAAGCAGACAGAAGCCAGGAACCTGCATTGTATATTCACTGTATATACAATGTATGATTTGGTTTGCAATAACCCTCTGAAATTAACTTAATCTTCTCCTTTAATAGGGCTGTGATTAATACTGGATCATCTGAACCTGCCAGTGTTGTGCAGCCGGTGCAGCACTGGTAGTTTAGTCAGTGGGAACCCTCAAAATGTGTTTTTAAGGCAAACACTGTAGCTACAAGCTCCCTGCATATTCATACTACAATACCTTGTTAGGGTATTGTAGTATGAATGAATAGAAGATCACTTAAAATTTTAAAAATGGAGGATTAAGGGCTCTGTAGAGCTTCCGTTCCTCAGTATAGTTTGCAAGTCTACATTTATAAAATTTTCTAAGAAATTATCAGTTGTTTGGAGAAATAAAGTTTTTCAAATGTAAAGACCCAACAGAAGGGATATTTTTATTACGCCAGTCCAAGTTGCAGTGCAAAAAGAATAGAAGTTAATGTATTTCTACAAAATATATAGCACTTGGTCAGAATAATTACCTGTGAGAGAGATTTCTAGGAGTGTGTACATGAATCCTTCCAGATAAACACTTCCTCCTCGAGGATCTTCAAATAACATAAAAATAAAGAAAAATCCAGTTGCAGTGGTAAACTTCCTCTCATAAAGGTCTTTACAAAACCTACCAACTTTTCCCTCCTATCTTGAAAAGTTTAAATCTGTTCCTCTGACTCCACAAAATCCTACAAAAAACTCTAGCCTTTTCACAGGTGTTCAAAAAAGCTTTGCTAAGACAGAATGTCCTAAATGAGTTTTCTCTTGGAGACTCTGAGTATGATTTAGGTGTCCTCTCTTCAGGCTGCATCTTTCCCTAATGGAATTTAATATTATGCTGAGTAAACTGGGATGGATCACACTTGACAATGTTCACCCTGCCAATTCTGCTAAGCTATGAAATGTGGGTTCTTATGTGAAAATGACATTTTATTGTGAAATTATTGTACTATTATGTCTTTTTTTTATTTAATAGTAAAAGATGAATAAATATATCAGAGGTTTTGCAGAAGAAATAAATATTTAAAGAAATTATAAAGGAGGCAGTACTTTTAATATTTAATGAAAAATAAAGAAAAATTTAAAAAGAAAGCAATGTAGCTTGGCTATTTTGGAGATATACTTGCATTTAGTTAGCAAAACTCTATCCTGAGGAAGAAAGAAATCATTGTATTTAGGAGAAAAAGCTCATAGTTTTGACATGCTTGGTTCAACGCAGGTTAATCCATTTAGAGAGATGTGTTGTTTTTCAGACACTGAGAGCATTGTTGTTATGTCATAAACCACAAGCCTTAGCAATTACATTTCAAATAGTAATTGGGATGTACTTCCCTAAGGTTTTGAAGAAAAGCTTCTCAGCAAAGCATCCACAGTGGAGGAGAATACCCAGTATTCTAATCACAATGGAGTTACAGGTAATGACACTGGTGTGAGCCACAGCCTGTTTGCTTACCTCAGCCTTTAAAGCAATCACATCTTCAATACTTGTCTTCACAACTTTCAGTTTCCTGTGAAATACCTAATCCTGATGTCCTGAATGCAAATGCACCCTATTATGGCTCTGGTTTTGCGATCTCAAACCTCTCACAGAGGCTGCAGCAGCAGTGCAGTGGTTCCCCAAAGCATCTTTTCAATGACAAAACACTGCTTTGTGGCTCTGGTTCCCACTGGGTTTTGTGAATGGTGAAGGAAAATAAATTTATTGCATTAAATCCAACTTGCATAAATGCAAAGAGGCCTTTGTAAGTGATCGGAGGTACTGTGTTTTGTCCTCCGAGATACAGAAAACACAGCAGTAGCTCTCTATGAAAGTATGGATTTTTGAAGAAAACTTTGTAGAGAAGGGAAGGGAAATGACTCCAAAACTTGGTATTTGACTTCAAGCTTGATATTTGGGATTTTGCATCTTCATTTATTCTGCTTTTGGATGTATTGCAACCCTTAGTGAAAGCTGGCGTTCATGTCAGCAATTTGAATCCCTTTACAGAAAACCACAAAAGTTTCCACTTGTTGCTCTTCTCACTGTTACATGGCCAAAGTCAGCCCCTGCCCTCATCCCAGTTGAGGTTTCTACAGTCCCATGAATGCCATTTTGTATTTTTTCCATGTATCACAGACCTTTGTTGTCATCTTTTCTCATATCATTCTCACTGTAGGGATCAGTGCACACAGGTTATTGTCTCTGAAATGAAGCCTTCAGCCTCTCCCTCACTTTCAGCTGGGACTACTCAGATGAGTTTTCTAAAGAACCATAAACATGGGTAAGTATGCTTTCTGATCTGAATTTCATCCAAATTTGTTTTTTCATCCAAATTTGGCTTGAGTCTCTCCCTCCTTAATTTCTAGTTCAGTGATTATTAGTTCTGATGCGCACACCCCAGCTTGATGGAGCCAAGGTTTAGTGAGACCCAGAGGAGGGACAGACTGCTTTTTGGGGCTTACAGAGGCTCTTGCATGGAATCTTCCTTTGGTTTTACAGAAACTGTCGTAGGAAAGTCTGTGCTAGGAACTGATGTCTAAATTACAGATTTACACTTGTGCAGCCTGACTCAGTTTATTTTCATTATTTTGGGGTTCCCCACCCTTGTTCTCGTCTGCAGCCTATGTTGAAAATTAACAGTTTTCCCTTTCAAGGGATAAAATCATGGTAGCTGGATAATTGATAAAATAATGAGCTAGTTAATAGAGGGTGCCTTTCACTAATGTTCTTGACTGAGGTGTGGAACAAAAATGAAAACCACACAGCATTTCCAGTAGATTTTGATCCAAGAATTTTAGTTACATGTGTTAACTGTATCTAATTTTCTGCTTAATAATGGACTAAATATTGCATTAAATGCTTTAATCTATTAGTGAATAAATCACAGGTACTCTAGAGTTCCTCTTTCACTCATTTTAATTGCATGCTGCAGACATCTGAAACAATAAATGGGTGTAAATAACAGGTAAATGATGAGTCAAGGCCAATTTACAGGAGCAAGGCAAAGTCGAACTCAGATTTTGTGTCATAATGTGGTAGATTTAAATATAAGAAGTCTTTCACTGAACTCTATATACTTAGTATGCAGGGACAGGAAGCTCCCAGGAGATGTTATAGCACCTTTCTGCATCTAAAGGGGACTACAAGAGAGATTCAGAGGGATGTTTTAAATGGGCATGTAGTGATAGGAAAATGGGGAATGGTTTTAAACTGAAAGATGACTAGTTTAGTTTAGATATTAGGAAGAAATTCTTCACTGTGAGGGTGGTGAGGCAATGGAGAGAAGGCCCTGGAAATGTTCAAGGTCAAGTTGGATGGAGCTTTGAGAAATGTGGTCTAGTGGAATGTGTGCCTGCCCAAGGCGGGGAGGGGGGGGTCTCTTCCATTTCTGTAATTCTCTGATTTGTAAATGTACAGGCATATATTTAGGACATAAAAGTAACTTGCACACAGGTAACACAAACAGGCGCATACCCAGTTCCTCAGTAGTATCAGTGAGCTGGCAGCTCAGTGTTCCCCCCAAAAATACTGTCTAAGTTGAAAGCACTGTGTTGCACCTGGCATTCAGTGACTGGCACACTTGTGCTTCTCAGACTAAGCTGTTTTGTTTACCTATTCATGTCCAGATGCATGATTTTTAACTTTCCTACTCTAGTATTCATGACAGAAGACTTGCTTGCCCATCTTCCCAATCAATGAGCATTTTAGGAGGCAGAGACAATGCATTTTAAAAGGATAGTGTTTCCTAACAAAATAAACAAATGCAGGGTCACTGTAGTGTGTTGAGGTTCAGTTGTACCACAGATGTGCAGATACATCTCCATGACTCCAACAACTCTCCAAGACAGCTGTGAGACAGTAACACTCCAGAGGCTGTGCATATACTTGATTCTAAGTAAATGTACTCTGTGTTTACAGCCAAGGGAATAGGGAAAATCTGCTGATCTTTTTTGAAAGAGAATATACCCTGAGTATCCTCTTCAAG
This sequence comes from Climacteris rufus, assembly GCA_013398175.1. Taxonomy (NCBI): domain Eukaryota; kingdom Metazoa; phylum Chordata; class Aves; order Passeriformes; family Climacteridae; genus Climacteris; species Climacteris rufus. The sequence continues at coordinate 361,360 of VZRZ01003661.1, read as the reverse complement.
GAAAGCATCATTATACAAGAGAAAAGCCACGGATGATTCTTTTGTTAGTCACATTATAAAAGCAGCTCCTAACTGTGTATCTCTTGCTGCTGCCATTAAGGGAAGACAAATATAAATATGAACACTGCCATGCTGGCACTCAGCAGCACCAGTCTGGAAAAACACACAAGCCCTATTTCAATTTCTGCTTTTCTAGTGTTATTTAGTTCATTTAATCAAATAGTTGAAGTCTAAATACATAACACTACTTACAGCTAAAATGTTTGGCAAAATGCTGCTACAGCTTGTACAAAGTGTTTTAAGCAGTTAAGCACTCAAAGGGTATATAAAAGGGCATGTGCTTAAATGTGTACATAAATTAGATTTAAGAACATGGACCTCTACAGGTTTTGGAATGCTTGTTAAACTGCTGCTTTCTCTGTTAATTAAAAGCTCCCACTGCCAGTTTGTTCCTGTTTCATTAAAGTGCTCCAGTGTTTGGAACCTCTCCATGAACAAATAAATAAATAAAAGCAGTCTTCACATATGTGTGTGCAAATATATATATTTAAAAACATATTTTGGTAAGATAATTCTTGCTTATTATTCTGCCACCAAATAGTAATCTACCAAAATGTAGTTGTTTTTGCTCATAAATTGCTGTCTTACACAATCTCACCAGTATAGTCTGATGCAGGATTCCCTATGCAGATATGAAACTACACACATTTTTTATAAGAATTTTGTATCAGGTATTTTAGAACTCACATATTTTAAGAATTTTTGAAAGTGTAAACAATTTGTATATCGCAACTATAAGAAGTTTTCTTGCAGAATATAGAATAAAGGTAGACTATTACTCACAATAACAAGATACTGTGTTCCACAAAAACACTGTAGGCTCAAAGAACCCAAGTGTGTGTGTGGGAGGGGGCAGGGCAAGTTCTGCAGCAGTGGTATGATGTTCTGCTCCACACTCCACACCCTTGGAGTCTGCAGTCCAGCCCAGAACTGCTGTCAGTCCCTGGCACACTGGAAGCAGTGCCCCACAGCCCAGCCCTGGAGCCCCAGTCCAGCCCCAGAGCAGCTGGATGACTGGAAGGCTCACCTGGGGGGTTAGGGCTGGCCATAGGAGGCCTGAGCAGATAAAAACCTTTGCACAAGAGCTGCAGGTGTCCCTGTGGTCCTTAGATTTTATGGCTGTTGACACCATGCTAGGATCCAAGGTGGTAGCTATATTTTGCTCTCTTCTCTTTTTTTCTCTCTCTCATTTTCTATTCCTAATTTCTTTAGATCTGGCTAATTTAAGGTTGGGTTTAAGTTCGCTAAGTTAATGCTTTGTGAAATGCTTTATTTTGATTGAATATTTTGTTTTAAATTTTGCCAAACTCCCGATCTTCTAAAGTTTGCCAATAAAAATTGGGGTTTTTTAACCTCCTGGGAACTTTTGTTGAGTTCTCCTCTACAACACCTCAGGGAAAAGTAAATAAACTTGCTGACCGAGGACGAGGGCTCAACAGTGGTGGAAAAGGGTGATCCAAAGGTGTTGTTTATTGTAACATAGTGGTGTTATTTATGAATATTAGACCTCTCATCTTCTGTGTCTGTGTGTGGTTTGTTGTTCTGGTATTTTTGCCCCGGGTGTCTCAACTGGAACATAAAATAGATGGACTCATGCTGTAAAGTCAGGATAACAAGAAGACTAATGTCCTGGGTATATACTAAAGTAATAGAAGGAAACATGGGCAAGCTTAGGTCTGCCTTTGTTCAGTTACAGCAATCGTGCTACAGAGGAACCTGTGTAAATGCAATGATCCTGATGCCTTTTTATCTGCCAAATTATCAGTAATTGTTTCGTTTTGTTTTCAGAATTTATTTTTTAAAAAAGGTAAAACAACTTCTTCCCACACTCACAAAATTCCTTGCTTATATCTTACCACTACAGGGAACTCTAGTTTTAGTGATTACAATTTTGTGTGCAATTCAAAACCTGAACTAAGGAGCCTGAACTAAGGAGGTCCCTTTGAAAGTGTGTGCAATACAGTCTGAACAGCACAGAGGCACACCCTTTGACTTAACAGGAGATGCTTGACATGGTTACCTTAAATACAGTGACATAGAGATTAGTTGGACATTTTTAATTTTCACAGAAAAAAGAGCTTTATTTATGAGAAATTCATAATGTTCTGGAACTTGAGATCCCTTTACATGTACTTTGCTGTGGTTTGCACATTTCCAGGTAAAGTATTAACAAAATTACTGTCTGGTTTTTTCCTTATTAAAATAGCACTTTTAAATAATATAATATATGTAATAAGCTTTTTAATAATAACTGGGAAGGCATTGGAAAATAATTTAATGAAAAATTGGGCTGTATTTTCAATCTGTGACTTGTGTCCTATCTCTTTAGTTAAATGCTCTTTGAATGGCCCCTTTTGTGTGTCTAAGTCAATTTAGATTTTGGTTTTAGTTTATCCTAACAGATAATCACATACAGACAAATTTTTAGTATTTAGCTAAATATTTAGTATTTAGCTCAGTATTTTTAGTATTTAAATCTATTCTAAAACATGTAATTCACATAAAAATATCTTTACTGTCTTGTATTGTAAACTTTATAGAGAAAAAGCTGGTTATAGTGTTACAGGTGTTGGTCTGCCGTAAATAATGGCCTTCATCTGCCAACAGAAGACATTTTATTTTCCAGGTAAATGAGCTCATGTGAAGCATTTATTTGCCAGAACATGTGCTGGAAGAATTATGAGGAAAGCCAAATTAATTCACAAAATTTGAAAGGAAAAAAAAGCATTTAGCAGTCAAGGAAACAAGTCCGTAAAAATCAGGAGTTTATGTCCAGGATCTGTCTGAACTTTCACTCCAGAGATCTGGTTTTCTTTGAAATTATACATTACTATTACTGTCCAGTACCTTAATTATGTTGTTTCATACTCTTGTGTGTCTCCTGTCATCTTTTTTTACAGGCTGCGCCCCCTGGGACAATGGCATAAATTCATTTTGGAGATGGGGATCAAAACCAGTGATGCACTGAATAAGAAAGAATACTGGAGAGAGTTTCCTGTAGTAACAACCACAACAATCAGTGCAATTGGCTCTGGCACAACAAAGATTATATATTTGGGCAAAGCTGCTCCTACTGCAATCCAATCCCACATAAATCCGTTATAATTTCTCTGAGAGTATGTGAGACTTTTCCTCCATAGGAAAAGTCCATCCCTTGTAAATCTCATGTGCCTTAATACAAAAATAGCGGATTATAGTAACCAAATGGGAGGCAGGAATGTTTGGGAAAAAATTTAATTCACATCTTTGGAATATTTATGTATTTTTCTGTAAATATGCCTAGTAAATTCCTAGTAAAGGGGGGTTTTAAGATTGATTTCTGTTGGTCTCAGAGTCCTCCTCTGAATTCAGTGGTACAGTAAGACGTTACCTACCATTGGTGAAGTACTGGTATATGAACCTGCAGCTGCTGTAGGGTATACTTTTGGAGCTGTGTGGATATATTTGGCAGCAGAAAGCTGAGCAATTTAGCCAGTTCTGAGACACAAACTAGAATATTCCTAGAACAGAGGAAAACTGAACAGGAGTAGTATCCACTGTGATTATTTTAATCATAGAATCAAAGAATCGTTTAGACTGGAAAACACTTCTGAAATCATGGAGTCCAACTTTTGACCAAACACCACCTTCTCAACTAAACCACAGCACTAAGTGCCACATCCAGATGTCTCTTGAACACTTCTGGGGGTGGTGACTCCCCCACCTCCCTGGGAAGCCCATTTCAATGTTTAACCAACCCTTTCAGTGAAGTAATTCTTCCTGATGTCCGACCTGAATTGCCCGCCTCAGCCCTAAGGCCTTTTCCTCCTGTCACAGGTTATCTGGGAGAAGAGACCCTTACCTTACTACAACCTCCTTGCAGGGAGTTGTGCAGAGCAGTAGGGTCTGAATCTCCTCCAGGCTGAACACCCCTATCTCCCTCAGCTGCTCCTCATGGCACTTACTCTCTAGACCCTTCCCCAGCTCCGTCGCTCTGCTCTGGACACACTCCAGCACCTCCGTGTCTTTCTCGCAGTGAAGGGCCCAGAACTGGACACAGGACTCGAGGTATGTCACACCAGCGCTGACTACAGAGGGACAATCATTGTCCTGGTCCTGCTGGCCACACTATTGCTGATAAATTCTCTTGACCTTCTTGTCCACCTGAGCACACCGCTGGCTCATATTCAGCTGGCTTTTGACCAGCACTCCCAGGTCCTTTTCCACTAGACAGCTTTAAATGGCCGAGTAACACCAAATAACTTCAGTAGATCATGACGTTTTCTTCAAAATACTCTGGACCCATTTATTTAATTTCAAAGACTTCCAGATCCACAGCAAACTAATTCCAGATAGATAATTGGCAATGTTCTCCACCTGCCTTCTCTGTGTTCATTCACATCTGTTGTTTGCTGCGTTGTTTTGTGGGTTTAGTTCCCTTAGTGTTATAGTTTGGGAAAATACAACTGGGTCATAAGCAAGTGTTAGCAGTCCTCCAGTTCAGAAAATAAACTTTCTTTTTTCTTCAAAGAAGTACATGCAGTATGTTAGTAGCAAACTCCCAGGTATATGCATGTATATTTTTTGTGGATATGTATAAATATGTATTCACACAACTTGGGGACTAAACGAGATAAACACTTGAGTCTTTCTCTTGCTTTATAAGTGTCAAAAATCCCTTTAATGTGCTTCTCCCTTCATTTAACTCCTGATTTGTTTCTGCCTCTGACCTCTTTTCATATCTTTCTCCATCTGCCAGTGCTCTTACAGCAACAAAACACAGTTGTCTGATTTTAAATGCCATGGAGAGATCAGACAAAATTAAAGTTGGTCAAAACTTTGGTGCTGGCTGCAGTTGCACTGTAGGAAAAATGAGGCTACATGCTGAGTACTAACTCACCAGTGCTGGCCTCAGGACTTGCTGGGACTCGCCTTGGCTAGAGTTCTTTTCAGCTTGTTTCTGCTGTGATAGCATTTGTCTTTCTGTCAGAAGACTATTACCTGCCTTGTTCAAGCTTATCTCCATGCATACTAAATGTGGTTGAGGTCTAGCAAACCTCTACAGTCTCTACAGAACTAGCAAAAAAACCCTCTTCTGATAGCTGGGGCTGTGGGATGCTGTTGTGTCTCTGTGACAGTGAAGTGGTGACGATCATCTAGCTGTAGCTGGGATCCAGTGGGGAAAAAATGACAAGTAAGCAAACTGCTTGAAGAAAACATAAAAACCCCCAGCCCCAGGCAGATCCAATACTGAGGAGAAAGAAACCCTACCATAAATGTCACACTCCTCCCAGCAAAGCCCTTGGGATGCTACTAAGTTCATGTAATATCTTCCCCTCCAAATTTATTGATGGATACTGTGGATTTTGGGACCCCGAGGGTCACCCTCAAGGGTGAATGTAACACTGAAGAAAAATGATAGCTACCTGAAAGTCAATGTATTGCTAAATAACTTAAAAGTATTATTAATAAGGGGGTTTTACTTGTATTCCTTTGGTCAGTGCCTTAGTAGCACTGTAGCTGGGCTAATAGCAAGTGCTCATTCCATTTTGATTTTGTTATCAAGACCCTAATGTATCCATAAGTACTTGGATCCACTTAAAATTCATATTCCCTTTAATCCATAACAACAACTTTAGGTGTAATACTGTTTTGTCATTGATTCGTGCAGTACAACAACAAAGTTCAGGGATATGACTGAGTTGTCCAAACATAAGATGTCTTTTGACATCACTTGCTGTACCTGAGACATCCACTGTGGAACCCTGACATGGACCTCAAAGGAGATTCACACTGTACCAGAACTCAACAGGAAAGCTGGGTGGGATACCCAAGGATGTCTGCAATGTCATTAGATGTTGTTGGCTCAGGAAATGCATTACACTCTTCATTACACATTCTGAAAAGGCACAATCAGAAAAAGCGAAAGGTGAGGGGGTTTACCTTACCATAGCCCGTGGTGCACTGTACATTTCACTGGGAAGCTTTACAAAATATAGCATCAGCCACCAGCTTTCCAGAGCTGGCTCTTCAGAGCTGGCCAAAGATCAAGGGAGTATAGAGGGGAAAGCATGGAACAAAGAAAGAAAATCCAAATTAATAGACCCCAGATTCTGTCTTTAATCAGGTCACTGAAATAACTCCAGAGAAATCAAATCTATCCAAAAAAAAAAGTAATCCTCTTTTTTTCTTCTTTCTTTTGTTTAAAACTTTGAACTAGCTAGCTGTGCTAAAATTGAGAAATTAGGGAATCTCTGAGCTCTTCAATACTTTCTGTTAAGTTCATGTGCAACAAGACTGCTTTCCCTGTGCAGAGCAAGAACCAGGCAAGTCAGGCTCAGCAGCATCATGGTAGGAGCTAAGCCAGAAAGAGTTTGCAGTCTTTGAAGTGGATAACCAGACTATTGGGTAATTCCAGTCCAAATAGAAGGCAAATAAAACAACAGATGCATCAGCACAGTAGGAATGATACCAACAGCAACACTGAAGGATATATGTTTTGAAATAACAAAGAAAATTGCTTTAAACTCAGGACCTTGTGTTAAACAGTTGTTGCATTTTCCTAAGTTTTAAACATTTTAACTTTCAGGTTTACTTATGTAGTTTAGATTTAATTCCCCTAATGTTTATTTTGGGAAGATTCAATTGAAAACTGAATTGTCTAAGCACCTGTATTGGGTTGAGGAGAGGGAATATGTAAGATGACTGATGCATCTGAATTGTTTTCCTGAGGCCAGTACAAATACCAAAATTGTAAATTCTAAGAGATTCGTATTATTTTCTCTGCAGTTGCAGTGGGATGGCAGTGAAACTCTTAACAATGACATCTCAGATTTTATGTGAATTATGCATCTCTGTAGTGTTTCCTTTAGTTCTTACCATTATGGCTATCAAAGCACTATGGAACTATTTTATTCCAAAGTAATAACTGTGCATAATTGTTTTTTTCAATATTGGGTGATATCTTCACTTTAGCTGGGGATACATAATCCTAGATCACGCCCAATCCCAGGGTTTGCATCACAGGAGTGTATATGTTTCTTCTGCTTCAGATGTTTTCTTTCCTTGCTGAGGATGAGCCCACACTGATTTCCTCCAGCATGCTCAGCCTGCTCACTGATGTACGGGCACAGGGGAGACATCACTCCCCAGCTCTGGCTCCTGCCAGCTGCCTTGCAGCTGATCAGCCTAAAGGCACAACCACGTCTCTCTGCTTTATTCCTGTCTGCACACAGATAACAGGCTCTGGATCACAGGGCTTTTAACAGCTGAGGGTCAATAAATTTTATACAGCACATGCACCGACAGTAACAGGGATACTGCCTGTGTATATCTCTTCCAAGAGCTGCCTATACAAAGCCCTTTGGCGATTAACAACCACTGTAATGTCCCCTGTCAGGAATTTTACCGCTTTGACATCCAGCACTTTGGCACTTTGGCCTTCAAAGAATTCTTCACAAAAGGTTCAGAGCAGAGTTAACTCTATTAAAAAAGTGAATCATTTTCTGATTTGTTTTGTTCTGGAGAAGATTTAGTAAGAGTGTCTCTTTCTGTCCTTCTTGACGCCTTCCATTCCCTGAAGAAGGTTGTGCAGTCATTTAAACACAAGTTTATAACTTCAGAGATGAAGTGAGAAGTGTTGTGTTCCAGGGAGAGCATCAGCATCACTCTATATGGCTTCCTCAGAGGAAGATCCAACAGCAGAATCAGTTGCTGGACACATTTTTTGTCCCATAGCATCTGCATTCTTGTTTCTCTTCATCTATCCTTTTTTATTTTTTTAATAAACTGGGCTAATTCAAGAAGCCTTAGTAAAAATTTTAAATTGCTAAGAAATCTGAAAAAAAAAATCAAGGTTAGGAGAAAGAAATTTTCTACATTTTTCCACAGCCAGAATAAAATAATTAGAAAATTATGTGGGCAATTTATCCTCAAGATCAGCGGGAAAAAACCTTTATCGTTTGAGAAGTATGTTCATGACTCAAAAGTCATGCTGGGCTTCAATATTGTATGAAGACACTTGAAAAATCTCATCTTAATCTTCTACTATTCTAGTCAGTCACATTATACTGCTGAGTGAAAGCTACCTGTGATTTGCACCTTCAGATTATATTGTTTTCTGCCAACATAAATATTGTTTTCTTTGAGGACTTTAAAATGTCTGTTTAAAACACTGTATTCAGTTTAATCTCTCCCAGCAATATAACTGGAGAGATCTATATCCCCAGAAATGCATATTCCTGAAATTTAGGATGTGAAATGTGTCTTAAAAATTCTGATTCTTTACTGCTTATCTTACTAATGTATCATATATTAAATATAAAATTACATGTATTTATATTAGATATTAATTTTAATTCTGGTTTTGAATAAAAACAAAGTAAAATTATTTGGACTCCTCTTAATGATTGAAATTCATGTACTATGTGACAAAAAAAGAAAACAGTTCTTCTAGATATCCTTTGTTGAACTGAGTTCTCTCTGGCATGAAGACCCAACATAAACATCTCATTTCATAAACTTGGAAAATGCAACTGCATCCAGCATTTTACAATTGTTTCGCAATTAGGGATTTTATGTTTTGCTAATGATTTTTAATGAGATGAGAAAAAGAGAAAGATCATGCAGCATCATCTTTGATGTCAGGAGAGGTTGGGAAACTGATATCCATAGTATGCATGGCTTTTAAGGGTGCTTGTCATAGCAAATCAATATAATGCTGCTACACAAGCATCTTTTTGCTGTGCTGCTCTATCAAAATAAAAAAAATAATTTCCTTAGGATTCTTCAAGAAATTATTTCACTATAGATGGAATCAGAGAATCACAGCATGGGTTGGAAGGGGCTTTAAAGACCATCTGGTTCCAACCTCCTGCCATGGCAGGGTCACCTGATGATTTTGAAGTGTTGCTGCTAAAGAATTTTTTATATTTCATCTGCCCCTTGGGCAGTCTTCTAACATAACGTTGTTCTGTTTTCTACAAGCTAGAGTGCTAGTTTGTCAAATCCCTGTTTCTTCCAAATACATTGTCAATATCTGTAAATAATGCAAAAGGCGGGGCTTGCAAAATTCAATTTCCATCACATCATCATTTTGCTCATGGAATTACTTTATCTGAAATACAGTTTTCTTTGCAACTGGAATTGGAAAGAGTCTTCAGATTTATGAGGCAACAGGTGATGAGGCAACAGGCTTTCACTCATTCTTTCGTACCAGATACCTGCTCTCAAAAACAAAATTAAGAAATTATAGTATTTCATGCTAACAACACAAGGCCGACATGCTTTGGCTGCTGTTAGCATCACATTAAACCCAGGACAGGGGAAAGGAACAACTTCACATTTCAGAGTTAGTGATATATTCAGGTTAGATATACACTGTAAGTTGTCAGAGCACTAGTAGAACAGCAATGGCAATTTTCCAGAAAGAAATTCAGTATTTTTCGGGCATTTAATCTGCTCAAACAGTTTTTCATAAATTCAGAGAAAACTGCTTTTGTTTTTTAATCTACTTGTTATGGAAAATGTATGTTGATGCGTCATCCTGTAAACAGCTCGTACTGCCACTGAGGGTTTTGTAGCACACACTAAGTTGCTGGTTTTTTGAACATCTATGTACCATAAATAATGAATGAAATACTCTACACTAAAATGCAATGCAGATAAGTCATCTGAGTCCAAAAATTAAATGTGAACCAGATGCTTTAATGTTTTAAAGAGCTGGCAGGATGTCACACACTAGTACAAGGACTCTGTCAAGACAGCTGTTCTACACGCTGAGTCCCAGCTGCAAATGTGATGTACCTTTCTGAAAGCAATTCAGAATTGCCATAAATCCTTTGCTAGTAAGTTTCTCTAAGACTTCAAAGGGACTTTAGTAATGATTTGATTTCTGATATAACAAGTTTTGCTTACTGAAGAGGTCTAATATACAATATATAAGAGAAATTAAATTTGTAGGTAATGGTCACTCTTAAAAACATTTCACTTGTCATTGCCTTGGTCACCAGGCTATGACATTAATTCTGTATTATTTATTTTTAGAGAACTGTAATAATTGTACCTGATGATAGAACACAAGACCAGACAGTAAGTCCTTTGAAATAGAGCATGGAGCAGCGATGAATAAAAAGGCCAAAATTTTTTATCTTTTGAGACGAGATTTTTATAACACTGAGGAAGAAATGTGTTTGTCTTACTTTAAGCATTTCTGGTACTGCTTAAATATCTTATTGAATGGTATCAACAACAGATTTAAAGTCTTATGGTTTACAGACAAAAGAATACAAAACATCTCTTAGTCTTTTTCCTTTTTTGGCTTTTTTTTTTAATTTACTGTACTACTTCTGTTTGTCATTTTAGCATAAATATTTGTTTGCAGAGTCTTCACTCTTCTAAATTATTCTGTTTGGGGAGATTTTGGGCATCAATCACTGTAAAAAGAACGAGCAACAGACAACAAATGACAGTCATTAATCATCTGAAACAAAAGATTACAAGTCTGTCAAAGGACAAACTGTAAACTTGCATTCTTTCATCAGGAAAATCATAACCAAAATAGATTAGTTTTGAAATTGTACCAGAGAGAATTTGTGAAGTGCACAGATAAATGGAAAACAAGGTGTGCTCATTCCCCAAGGGGAGCTGCTTTGTTTGCTGCTTTGTTATGCTAGATAGCAGTAGTGGTTTGACACTGGCCAGATGCCAGGCACCCATCACAGCCACTCACTCACTCCCCTCTGCAGCTGGCAGAGGAGAGAAAATTTAACGAAGGGTTCATGGGTTGAGATAAGGATTGGGAGAGATCACTCATCAAATACCATCACAGGCAAAACAGGCTCAACCTGTATCTCTAGACATGAATTACTACTAACAAAATCAGAGTAGGATAATAAGAAGTAAAATAAACCCTTAAAAACACCTCCCCATCTTTCCCTCCTTCCCAGCTCTACCTCCTCCCCAAGTGGCTCAGGGAGGCAGGGAATGGGGGTTATGGTCAGTTCATCACCTGTAGCTTCTCCCGCTGCTCAGGGAGAGGAGTCGTTCTTGTGCTGCACCATGGGGTCCCTCCCACAGGAGAAAGTTCTCTGCAAACTTCTCTGATGTGGCTCCATCTCATGAGCAGCAGCTCTCTGCAAGCTGTTGCCACGTGAGTCCATCCTGTGGGCAACAGCCCACCCAAAACTGCTGCAGCATGGGTCACTTTTCCAAGGGGTGCAGTCCTTCAAGGACAGGCTGCTCCAGCATGGGCTTCTCTCTCCATGGTTCTCCCACGGGGTCACAGACTCCTCTCAGGGATCTGCTTGCTCCAGGGTGGTCTCCTCCAGGGGCTGCAGGTGGATCTCTGCATCCCCATGGATCTATCTGTGGGCTGCAGGGGCACAGCGGCTTCACCACGGTCTTCACCACGGGCTGCAGACGAATCTCAGCTCCAGTGCCTGGAGCACCTCCTGCCCCTCCTTCTCCACTGACCTCGGTGCCTGCAGAGCTGTTCCTCTCACATGCTCTCACTCTGCTCTTGCCTGGCTGCAATTACAGCTGAACAATAACCTTTTCTTCCTTCTTAAAACTGTTATCACAGACGTGTTACCACCATTTCTAAATTGGCCCAGCCTTGGCCAGTGGCATGTCTGTCTTTGGAGCCACCAGGGACTGGCTCTGCCAGACATGGAGGAAGTTCCAGAAGCTTCTCACAGAAGCCCTCCCCCTACCAAAACCAGGCCATGCAAACCCAAAACAATAGCTTATTGCTCACATGAACAAAGAAGGGAAAGAGCAGAAACAGTGCAACAGGGGATGATAGGAATTAAGGATGAACAACAAGATGGATTCCTTGTCATTACAAAGGATACCCCAGCTTAGGACATATCCAGAGCACATTGTTCAGGGTTTGTCTGAATATTGGGACAATACTCGTGGTGTATACTTCCTTTGGATTATGCAGATTTTCTCCCTTACACTTTCCTAAACCCTACCACCCCTTCAGCAGGAGCATTTAACACATGGCAAAGAAAATGAGGTCCTGTTCCTGACTTCTGTGAGTCCTAAGTGTCTGTTTGGTCTACAGTTTTGTCTGTTGGCTTAGTTCTCTAAATCACACCTAAATGTCACAGTTCCTAAGCTCTCCAAAGGAGTTGTCCTTAATGATTTTTTGCATAGCACGTCTTTCAGGAAGAGGTTTTATTTAATTTGACTACATAGAACATAGTGTCCATTCATGAAATGCCCAAAGCTATCGTAAGAACCCTATGTTTCTAACCAAACAGGGAAAAAAACCCCATTATTTATTAGTAAACATGTATTTATTAGTAAACTTTATCACTGTTTTCATAGAAAGACAAAATAAATTTGATACATTCAGGGGGAAGGGGTATTTATTAGAGCTAAAAGAGATTTGGTAGCATGACCTTTTAATAAGCTGCAGGCAGTATTATGAAATTGAGAAGGAAAGGGAAAACTGAAAAGATGGTACAAATTAGTCACAGCCTGCTGCTAGAATGACAATACCACTCTCAGAAATACTGTTAAAGGCAGAAAGAAAGAGAACAAAGGGGAGTAGTTAAATATTTACCATCTGAAACTTGTAAAGGACTCAGCTATACCACAGCTCAACTGCCCTCGATGTCTTGCCTCAGGAAGATCTGGGTTTCTTAGAACCAGAACATAATTCTGCTTTGTAACATATCAGTGTTTAAGGGTCAAGAGACTAAGAGAGGCACAGAACTGCATTGGTCTGGATTGTTGAAAGATTAATGGAAAAAGGAAAGAAGTCAAAGATACCATAAGGCCAAAAAAGCATAGGCTGAAAAAAACCCTCAGCTCTACATAACGCAGACTGAAACACTTAGCAAAAAGGCTTGTTGTTAAATTTGTCATGGGTCTGATTACAGAGACACTCCTCCAACACTATTATGGAGGAAGATAGATCAGAGAACCATAACAATTCAGTAACCACCATTTTGTTACAAACATGGTTTTACTTATGATTGGCAAGTGCTAGAAGAAATCCTGTAAGTGGAAACCTACTATGGAGTTTTTGGACTAGCAAATTTTGTGTATGGGAGGAGCACCATTCCAGGAGATGCTAAACATCTTTTATTTGTTTGAAGCCCAAAACACAGGAAATAATCAACATTTACAATTGAATGCTTAGACCTACAAAGAACTAGTTAGCTAGCTGGCTAGGTAGGTACACAGACCAACAGGTAGTGCATTTGAAGTATATAATGTGGGCACCCACATCCATCTTGATACAAAATTGATAGCTGAATTAAATTCCCATGCCTTTCTTGCCAGGTTTTTCAAGCCATCCAATATTTGTGGTCATCCAAATATTCAAAAGTGATGTGTCATAAGTATTACAAGATATATCTAGTGACATGCCAAGAATGCAAAGGCTTTTTAAAACATTTACTAATTGTGTGTCCATATTTAACCCAGGGACAACTACTCTGAGCATATCTGGTACACTTCATGCAGATTTCCATTCAATTATTTTGTTTCCTGGGAAGAACTGGAAACTTTTTATTTTAGGCTGGATCAACAAAGTGTTGAGCAAAGACTACAAGCAAAGCAACAAAATGCTCACAGTCCCTTTGCTTGAAGTTGTTCTCTGTTGTATAGAGTAGGAACATATTCTTTGGATACAAGCATCTCCTACATCAAGTAGGAGTGACGGATTAAAGTTCTTTGGGTGAATGTTCTGTGAAAAACAAAGTTATGACTTTCAGCTCTTCAAATAATCTTTTATATAAACTACCAACAAATACTAACATGTCCTCTGCCATTATATCTGTGCAGTGATGAACTAAAGCACTCAAGCCTAGGAAAAGGTTTGGAGTATAAAATTCTGGCTTAAGAGGCACCACTCTTACAGAACACAATTCAAAGCAGGAACTTTCATGCCAGATTGCTTTTATAGTTCCTAAAATAAAAACCCAAATGGATTACAATATATTATGTTGATGGCAAAAATGCATATACCATGTCAGGAACTGGCTGTAAAATTGATATATCTAAAGAAAAAAAGTAATGAAAGAATGGTTCCAACATCTTTTCTGAGTAACTTTAAGAAAAACAGAGGGACCAATTGCTATTAATTCACAGTTCTATGAAAATATGAAATAAGAAAGTAACTTTGTCTCAGTTTTCATGAAATCCTATTATTTAAAAATAGGCAATCAAGCTGGAGCTACATACAAGCTGTTATGCAGCCTAACTGGCTTCTTAGAGCCATTAAGGAGAATACTTTCCTAAGACAAAGCTTGTTATGACTTGAAAACATGAATAATTTTGTGTGCGTGAACGAGGCCCAAATATTGTTTCAATGTTGAACTGAGAAGCTTTATTGCTACTGAGTCAATAACTTTTGTGTTATTTCAAGGGCCAATGGAATATTATAGTGAACGTGGAAGTATTAAGTGTAAGATTATATATTAAGGACTTTAGTTTTGCTTTTTTTTGTTAAAGCAGCATAACATTTTTCATTAGTGTAGTGAAAAAGCAATTCCAGAAGTTCGAAAAGCACTTTTTGCTGCTGTCACATGACATTGCCTTGTTGGATGAAAAACAGGTTAATGCAGAGTTTTAGTTTTCCTTTCCAGGTTTTGTCAGGGGCCTGGGGAATTTCTGATGGTGCCTTTTGCTTTTTTTTTTTTTGGTCCCTTTACACTATTTCATGCTTTGCACTCAGAAATAGGGAGTAGCAAAAGAAATGTTATGATTGTTTACAGATAATTTTTTTTTCCAGAATTCTGGAAGAACACTGCTTAGCATGTCACAGAGCTAAATAAAGCTGTTTTTTATGTCTTTACAAGGCTGCATTATATGTTGCTGTAACATTAGGAAGAAAAGGCCCAGATGTTGCATGTAAACACAGCATAACTAACACCTTGTTTATATAAAACTGGACTTTGGACATGGAATTTTTTAATTTTACCAACACTGTATCTTCCTGATCAAAGCAAAAGTGTATTTGGATGGTGTATTTTTATGCTTAGAAAGTGAAAAAGTATATCAGAAAGTTTAAATAGAAAGAAAAATAACACGTGGGTTGATTTTACCTTTTGCCAGACAATCCTGTGTTCTGCTTGTAAGGCAATCGGGGTTTTTTTAAGTGAAGTATTTGATTACCTTCAAGTAAATCATTTAATATCACTTTATAGATCAGTATTTAGTAATTCAGATGGAAATATTACATGTATAATGAAATGATAGGAGTAAGATACAGAAGGGTGCAGTGGAGCCCACTAACTATTGAGATTAAGTTTGGGATTTTGTGTGTGTGTGAGTGTGTCTGGCACAGAGACACAGCAAAATTGTCAAGTGAGCTATTACAGCTGTGAATTAAGGGGGAAGTAGGGGAAAATAGCTGTTTTCTGTATCATAGACTGATTTTACAAATATGCTAAAACCTACCCCTTAAGTGTCTACCTTTAATTTAGTATTTTATAGTTGTATATAAGGCAGTGGGTTGTGGCACTTTAAAGGTCAGATGTAACATTTTTCCGATGTTTTCTGCCTGTCCTCTTACCCTGATGGCACTCTGCTTTAATATTTTTACCCTGTACCTTGCAGTACTGTATGTGGATCAGAGATGTACCAGCACTGAAACACTCAGGGATTTAACCAGGCCATGCTGAAGAAGATCATGGAATGCTCTTCTAGACTAATTCCTTTTTGATTTGGAAGTATTTCACTGACAGGTTTCTGTACACAAATAATTCTACTTAGATTAGCTTTCTTCAGTCATAATGTGCTTTAAGCACTCTATGTTGTCCTCAGAGGGAGTTTACAGATTTTCAAAAACTAGACCTTTTTCTTGGAGTTCTCAACTGTGGCATTCAATTGTTCAAACTGAATGATAGTTTTACTTTTAGAACTTAATATTTTTTTCAAAAGAAGCACATCTTTCATCTTTTTCTTTTCCTTTCTTTTTTCCCTCTTCATCTTAAATCAAGGACAAAATTTCTTAGTTTCTGTTATGATGCTTCTGTGCTAAATGTGTTTGGCTCCCACTCTGCTTTTTTTTTATCCTCAAGGAAGCAAGAAATGGGAGTAAATAGAATTTAAAAGTTATTCTTTGAACAGATTTGAGGTAGAGAAGAAATGAACCGGAAGGATCTGAGGAATGATAACCACTAAATAGTGAGGCTAAAACAAAACATAATAATATAATTTTATCCACTTTAGTCCAGACACAATCATTGCTCTCATATCACGTCTCAAAATACAGATAAAAAGAGAAGACTCACAAGGGGTAGAATAACATGTAAAATTTATATGAAACTCTCCCACAAATTATCTTTCAGAGTCCTATAATTTGTTGCCCAGGACTTTTGGGATCACATTTTGATTTGAACTTGTACCCCTTGGATCCATGTAACCTCTCAGCATTCACATCATCTCATCATAAATGTCATAAAAAATTTGTTATTTATATTTTATCGTCCATTATCAAGGAAAACACTTTCAGAATTCAGTTCCTTGCCAAAGAGGAATTAGAGCCCCTGCTGGTGCAGTTCTGTGGAGCAGTAGTTGGTCTGTAGCTATACCTCTGCATTATTTGCCAGGTTTTAGTGTGGAGATTGTCAACATCCCAGCTCAGTGTGATGTCTCTGACATGCACAGAGAGAAAGAGACCATGATGTTTTCAGCTGTATGGGTGCACATCCTGGCCACAGCAAACGTGGAGGGGCATCCTTCTCTGTTTACAGCTTTTGGTGGGCTGAAACATTACTGCCTGCAGGGACTGGTGATGCTAGAAGTTACTGGAACTTGCCAGAAATGTGCAAAATAGCTATAAACCACGGATACATAGGAAAAATTCAATAAACCTCTGGCCCTGAAATACACACCTATTACCACATTGTTTGTGGCAGAAGCTTCACCTAAAAAGAATCAAATTCAGGTCGTGGTGGAGGGAGATATTTCCTAACCTGGCTTGCTCTGCCTTAGTTGGTAGAAACACTGCTGTGGCCAGTTCAGCTCAGCAGGTCTGAAGCAGTAGCTTCAGATGGCTGCTCAGGGGATGGGTAAAATTACAGATTTGTCAAAAAACAGCTGTGCTCCCAGTCACTCCAACCACCTTTGGCCAAACTTCTATCTGCAAAATTAGGATAATAACCTCTTCTTATGTGTTATGAGGCTTCTAAAAACTACACAGCTCAGCACTGCAAAAGGACATAATTACGCTTTTCTGTGTTGTTGCAATTTTTTTTATTTTTTCACTCTATTTAAATGGAAGCCATCTCAGAAATTTAAAGCATCAGTAACTGTGGTCTCAGTCAAGTTTAACAACAACTTTTTTTTCTTCTTCCCAAATTGGCTATAAATTACCATGTGAAACAAGCAATACTGATACCATCTCCCATGATATTTATGAGTAGGAGTCAACTGATTTTGTGGAATTGGCCATTCTAATCAGTGCTGTTCTGCTCTAAGACTGAATTATGACAACGTCAATACTTGATGTAAATTTACATTTACAAGGCATTATGAGTGAAAAAAATTGCGATTGTAAAATTCTGCAGAAAATGACAGAAACCTATTTCAGTTTGTGCCAAAAATATAATGAGATATGAAAATGGCAACAGAAAATAATCTATTTTGTGACAAATCTAAGATTTTAATCTTATGAAAGGATCTTCTTCGGACCATATATAAATACCATTACAATGCTGTTGAAAGGAACAGATGGCTATTTTTTTCTCCAGAGGGAGATCTGCATGTGGCTGAAGTGCACTGCTATTAATGGTCATAAAATCATTTGCAAATATTTTAAACAGAAATATTAGCATATCTCAAATTTGGCAAGTGTCTCACTTTGAAGGAAAATGAATTCTGGAAATGTATTTTCCTTGATACTAGATGTACTACTGTAATTAATTAATTGCTTGGTCAGCTAACTGAATATTAAAGTGATACTGGTGAAAACTCAGGAAACTAAGAAAATTAAGGGTAAGATTTTAAGGGCATTGTGCACTTCAACATTGGCCTTTAACATGCCACACTGTGATAGAAATCCTGCATTTATCTAGACTTTCCTTTATTGTCTAAATAAGGGATTCTAATTACAAAACTTATAATGAAATGGCATAAAAATATAGCACTATGAGCCTAACTTTGATATTTTAATCTTCTTTTTTGTCACTATTCCTTCTATAGGGATTGGATATTAATTGTACTTATAGATATTATTTAAGGTTTAGTCAATGCTTAGCAAGTACAGTTAAATATCACTGACATAAAGAATATGGCATATGTACAGCACGTGCCTGTTTTCCTTGTGTGAAGAGCAGCCCTACAGTATCATTGTTCCTTTCTTGATGTTCCAGGGAAGCAAAAGAGACATGGAATCAATCCCTGCAATGTCAGTCAGCTGTTATGGGACAAATATAGATATAAATTAAGCTTGCTGTTTTCAAAAGACATCCAAATCTAACTTTGTAATTGATTTTCTCATAAGGTTGACCCCACCCTACTGTGGATTATTTTTTTGTTTGGGTCCTGATCAAAACTATCTGCATGAAGCTGCTGATAAAGATCTTCTCTCTACTTTCCCCAACTTTAATACTAAATCTCTCAACCTCCTAAAGGACTGGTGGAAATTCATTAAGTGAATTTTAGCTTTTTTTTTTCTCCTGGCACTTAATTTCAACTATCATAGTCTGACAGTTACTACTCTTACTCTCTGGCATTTTTTGCATCTCCCCATTTTACTTTTAACATATAACTTCTTTCTAACAAAAATCGCCCATTTTCATCCTTCTGTTACCAGTCCATCCCAGGAAGTCCATCAGGGAGAGTACTGGGATAATGGGTCTTCTGATTTTGGTTTTGTTTTTATTCCTAAACACTTTGACTGTGAGCTGCTTGGCAATATGGTAACTTTTTCCCAGCAACATAGAAAAAATGCTAAATGAACATGCAAAGTGTTTGAGAAGTCGCATTAATTTCACCAGGACTAGCACTGCTAAATGTTAAGTGCTTGCTTTGGGGTTCTGAATGAGTGTTTCATTTTGCCTGGGTCCTGAAGGGGAAAATATTTTCCTAACTACAGGTAGAAATAGATATGTGCTAATGAAGATTATCTTTTGTTCTGAGCTGAAGAGAGTAAACTGTGTCAGGAGACTGCCTACAGAAGTTAGCAATGATTTCCAACTGGCTCCATGCTATTCATCATGAATCTTATGAGCATTTTTTATCTTTCACAGGTGCAGAATGAGAAAGAAATGAGATAGACCAGGTCACAGTTATGATGCTGCAGGGACATCAGCAACAATTTGTATGGACTGGGTCCTTTGGTGTGATAAACATACAAAAAGTCAATCCTGAACTTTGTCAAGAGATTAGTTTATTCTGAGTTAGCATCAGTTACAAGAACAACACAATGGGCTCACCCAGTAATGTATTTGTACCTGAGTTTTTTTCTCTTTCTTTGTGTAACTGTAATCACCTGGCACTTTGCTTCTTTTTTCTGTCCTGTCTTTTCTTTCAGTTCCTTCCCATAAGTTATTGAAGCCTCAACACCACTGTCCTGCTGTCCTTGCACCTCTGGTATCCACTTTTAGCACTTTTTAAGCCATCTGTGTTAATGATGAATTTTACATCACAGAAGTGACACTTATTCATTGTACTTTAGTAATCCACAATTTTGTGGAAAAAATAGACCTGACTTTTGCTTTTCACAGAATCACAGAAGGGAACCCACGAGGATCTTAAGTGAAAGGGCCCATATGGGGCCCATATGGGGATCAAACCCACAACCCTGGCATTATTAACACCACACTCTAATCAATTGAGCTAATGTCATCAGCTTTTTTGGTCACGTCTCGTTCAAATACATTATAGGCTAGATTTTTGCCCTTAACCTGAATCAGGAAAACTCCTCTGATATTTACAAAAAATGTTCCTCCCCATTTCTGTGACATTTCTCAGAGGAAAAAAAAAGGACTACTAATTAGTAAAATAGTTTTTCTGACTTTAAATCACTAAGCATTTGAAATCTAATTAAAAGGTATTTAGAGAATGCCCCAGTTTGTAATACTTGAGTAAGTGAAAGAGCACAAAAAAAAAAAAAAAATCAAGAAGCAAAGTGGAGGTCAGAGTCTCAGTGCTAGAAGTGGAAGCTTGTATTTAAAATACAAGAAAAAATGTCAAGAGGCTTGAGCAAGGACAATTTTGAACAGTCATAAAAGCATCCAAGTCTGAAGGTTCATATGCCCTTGTTTATGGCTAGTAAGATCCCAGGCGTTTGCAAAGAATCACAGCTGGATAATTCTCCCTCCTTTTTAGTGCCAATCAGCTTTGCACCCTGGGTGCTGGTGCAGCTGGTGCAGAAGTCTGAGAAATGGGCACACCCAGGATAAGAACCTTTACAAACTTGCTGAGGAAACTTCGCAAATGAAACATTTCCTGAAGAGTCAGGTGTTAGCATTCTTAGCAGTGTTATTTAACCCTCACACTGGCTTCAGTTGCTGCCTGTGGCTTATTGACAAGATTTTGTGCTGTGACATTATACTGACACTGATGCCATGGGATTAACTCCTTGACTTTTACCTTTCCTGGTGAGCTGGCCATATGACACCACCATATGACATTTCTGCCCAGACAGCCTGAGATGGTCAGCATGCCAGCAAATCCCTCCTCTGATATTTGGGCTCCCTTAGCAAAGTCTTTGGACTGATTTCTCTGTCTGCCACCACCCAGGATAGATATCGCTGTGAGAACAGATTGATTAAGTGATGGAAAATTACTTCACTGAGGTGCAGAACTAATTTAACATAGTCACAAAGATGATGTATTCTTACATCAATGAATGCTCTACACTAACTAAACTTAGTCTGTTCACATTGTAGGATATACTTAAAATTTTATTTTGTTATGTGAAGTTAATGGTTTTTTTTCCTTTTAGTTTTTATACTATACTACATTTTTTTATATTGGATGCCTTAACTATTTGTACATTTGTTTTATTTTTTCCTAGATGACTTTTCAAGACCTTTTGGCCTCCTTCCCTTGGCGTGTCAGAATTTAGAAGTTGGTTTCCATGGATTTTGTGTGTTTGGATGTTAAATTGATTTTCCACAATGCTCCTATCATTAAAATTAGAGAACTTAAATATTTGTAAAAACAAACAAATAGAAAAAGTTGTGATCAGTCAATATTAATTTATGCAATTTTAATTTTCTATGAACCAGCCTCCATGAGACTAAAGTTAATCAGCTAGGGATGTGGGATAAAAATCTGTGACCTTTCAATGGATTCTGCATAAACGCACCTGAAAATATCAGGTAGGTTTTTTTAAAGAGCACAAACTGTAGAAATGTGTTGAGTTAATTATAACCTTGAATCAGTTCCAGTTCTAAATATATCTGAGCTAAGTACATAGCTTAGGGTAAGCAGGCAAGAGGTGGGAAATGGCTGGATGTGTGCTGAGCTCTGGAAAGACAGGTTTGCTGCTGCTGGAAGAAGCTGTAGTGTATTAACTTCATCAGAGGGCAGGTACAGACATTGAAAGGGGCATCCTTAGAAGTTGTTTTTGCCTCTCACAGCTTCCCACATCCCACAAGAACCAAGTCATAGTTCAATAAATTTTCTAATGATTGTTTTCCATTGCAGCTCAGCCTCCTTAACTCTACATCCCCATCCATAGTTGGAATACATGGATCATGGCTCCTTATTTTGAACAAAAAGTAATTTAGCCAATGCTAAAGAAGAGTGTTTTATTGGATGATGCTTAATAAGACAAACAGATAAGAAATCTCAGTGCTATTTGTGTGAGCACAGAATTGTGAAGGCTGTTTATTGACTGGTGACTAGCTGACACAGCTTGTTCTGTCACATTCAAAGACTCCTTGACATCAAAGAAATTTCATTTCTGTCTCCATACTTGTCTTCATGCTATGCTCATTTGTACAGGCTACACTGACATCTTATGCTGTCAGGAGAGGGTTGGTTGCCTGGCATGTCTGGAAGAAGGTCAGAAGATAAAAATTCTGAGATTAACCACTATTGCCACTGCCATAGAATGCAGGTGTCAGCTGAGGAACATCAGCTCTAGATGACACAGTTCTGCTTCAGGTGATACACAGAAAAGGAATTTCCATTTGATCAGAGCATGTGAAGCACAATTTAATGCTGAATGCACTTAGTCACCATCCATCATTAGAGGGATGAGAAAAGGAAAAAATTAAATAGATTTTTCATTTTCTTCCTGATTTTCAGGTACTACTCCTGCTCTCCTTTTATTTGTTGACAGTTATCTGCCAATACAGATGGCACAGATTGCTTATGGTGTCTCAGGATCTAAGGCAATTTTGGGCTAATTGCTATGAAGAAGAGGGTGCAAGGATAAATATGATCATACAGCTGCTCTTTCTGAACCATCCAATCTGGACACTTTCAGAAACAGGAAAATGGGATTTGGTTTACTATAGCATTATGTGCAACTAAGCTATATATTTATATATTTTTGAATATGAATATCTCAGTAGTAAACATGAGAAGAGAATAAGGAAGTGCTGTTTTAATTATTTCAGCTGTTTCATTCACAATTCTCTCAGTTCCATTAATTGTTTTATTCCATACATGTAAATCTTGCTTTCCAGAAAATAAGTAGACTGTCTCAACTCAAAGCCCAAGAACCTGCAGTATTTATGAGATAATCAGTATCCTTTCAAAGACACAAGCTTCAGCAGCAGATTAATGTACAGAAAGGGAAATAGCTGCACATTTTTCCTCTCCTCTTTCTGACGAAATAGCTGCATTGTTTCATCCCTATTTAACCCAGCTTTCAATTTTCACTCAGATCCCATAGCTTAATAAAAACTCTTTCACCAAAGAAACAAAAGGAAAATAATAAAAAAACCCCAAACAAACAAAAAATAAAATCCTCCCAGTGCCAACTTGATTGCCAATCCTTTATATGAGTTGCATCTAACTGCTTTCTATTGAGAATAAAACAAAACTCCAAGTGATGAAGTCACTAATCTAATTTTGCCTGAAGCAATCTGATAAACAAAATGCCAAAAGCAAAGTGAATATTCTGCAAAGATAATAGGCTGAAGATAGAAATCAGTCATTCAGGGTTGGAACCGGCTCAACCAAGGCCTTATGCACACAGCTTTCAAGTCTTTTACAGTCTCTCTCCAGGTCTTGAAACATCAAAAATTATAGTAAATACCAATATATAATTTTCTTCTATAATTAATTTTTCAATCCAGTCTGGAATAGTCACAGTAATTAAATTTTCTGTTAAAAATCACAGCTACATCTCCAAAGACAATGTGGATTGATGAAACATCAGGAATCAGAATGAAACATCTGCATGTAACAAATTCCCCTCTGGCAATAAACTCAAAGGACTATGAATGAAAGAGGTACCTATTTATATGTGTATAATACATCTGCATGCAAGCCTCTGAGAGGAGTTAACAGAAAGTTGTTTTGTTAGCAACATTCTTCATGTACTTATTTTTCCTTTAACTTTGTTCAAATTAAGTAGACCCAAAGAGGGGGATAGTGAGCATATTTCATTAGCTTAAGAGAATTTTATATAAAGAAAAACAAAAGGATATTCATAATGCCTCTTTGTACTGTGAGGAGTAGTTGTCATGTCAAGCAGAGGTTATGCATTCCTAACTGCATTTGGTAGAAGCTTCAATGCCATTTTTAAAATTAAAAACACATCACAGACTAATTTAAGTGATAATACAGCTCCATCACTCTCACCTACCTAACCTGTGGATCCAGGGCTGGACTTAGCCATTCAGCTGATTGTTCTTTAGAGTCAATGAGGATGGAAATCTCCAGTAGCTCATACACCACATTCCTTGCTCACTGTGAATTTAGGCATCTCTTTGAACATGAAGCATCCCAGATAACCATCGCGCACCCCAAACACAATTTTCAAAGGAGTCTTGAAAGTTTTGGATTGATACACTAGGTAATCATAAAAACACTTCCATGGACACCTAAATATTCTGCAAAATTAAAACTGGGCTTTTCTGTCATCTGATTCATCATTCATCCTTGTTTTAGTGCATCAGTCAGGACTTTGTATTCCCCTATTTTCAAAGCCATATTTAAAACTCCAGAGGTTGACACTTTACCCATAGCTATCATGGCTAGTAGGATTCCCTCTCTTCTGCTAGAGCTTCTAGTAGCTTTTCAAATATATCTCTAGTAACCAAAGATACTACTGATATGGTATGAACTACTCTGCTACTCAAACAGCCAGTTAACAATGTTCTCATATTGTTTCACCAAATAATTTCTTTGCAATTTCCTTAATAACCAACATTTTTATTTAAGGAGGATGGCTTTGTAATGATCTGAGGTTACATGCTTGTGTGGAGTGTTTTTTTATAATTACTATCATTATCGTTTTAGGCTATGGTATCATTCCCTAATTAGACTCCTACTTGTTGAAAGGCACCAATGAAACCCAATTTATCACATTTAAATATCTCTAAAAGGTACCTGAAGCAACTCTAAACAACTAAGAGGAAATTAGGTCTGAACAAGTTTGGCTCAGATTGCTGGATTTATTGGGTGGAATTTGATAATGTCTGTGTTGTTCCCAGCCCCACCCAAGAGAGAAAAAGGCAGTAGCACAGCAATTTCTCTTCTGATAGCAGGATCAGTAACAGGAGCCCATCAGGTCATCACCAATCTGTTTGCAGTGTTGTTCAGAGCTGGGAACTAACCTGAGCTGACACAGGAACAGCTGTGGGTCTGAACAAGTGGATGGCTTGCACAGACTGTCTCGAGCACGGACAAGCACACAGACTTTGCATATTTTAATCAGATAGTAAGTGAGCAAAGCAAGAAATTGAGTCTGCCAGACATTTTTTTTAATTTAAGAAAATATAAACATAATGCTTCAAACCAGCAAAACAGAAACTTGGTGTTTGCCAATATACCAGTCCTTTATGGAAGAATTCATTAATGTTGTCTGCTGAATGTTATTTTAATCTTTCAAATTTCCTTTTTTTTTTTTTTTAATAAAGTAACTTTTCTGACACTTGTCTTTCTACACTTTATATCATGAATGATCACTGTGCAACTTGCTGGCCTCATCTCTGCTACCTTTGCTGCTGGAAGAGTAAATAATTCTGGGGAGGCAAAGGCAGGTCCTGAGAGCTGTCAAAGGGGGATTGTTGCCACAAAAAGTATGTCTTGTGTTTTGCAGGTTCCGTTAGTTCGTTTTAATTTCTTATGGTCTGAGAAAGGTGATGTTCCTCTCTTGAAAAATGAAAAACCCCATGGCAATTGGAAAGTAACAAGGCAAAAGTCTAGACACCTGCCCCACCTTTTCATTAGACAGGGGACTGTCTAATCCCGTGGGGCACCAAGACTGATGGTGTGAGATGTTTTCATTTTCAACGCATGGGGAAAACAAATTATTTTTCTATCTGTTTCTCCTATTTGGTGAGTGTGTCATTAGATAGCCTTTTCACAGGCTTAATTTGAAACCTGAACTATTTTTCTAGGGCAGTGACATAGGAAAACAATCTCACTACCAAATCACTGCATCCACAGGGCTCTCTAGGCCCACCACACAGCTGTTGTGCCATATAGTGACTTTGAAAACCTCATTGCTTTGTAGTAATACCTTTAGTGAAAGTTTGAACCAGCCCAAAGGAAATACCAGGGAAAAAACTTACTGCACTGAAGGAAGACAGGTGACAAACCCAAGCCTTGCTAAAAGCATAAAGCAAATTAAGAGGACACTTGACACTTGCAAGAAACAGAATTTGAAGTTTATATCATGCTCTTTTTCACAAAAGCGAGAATATCCAACTTCAGACTTACACTACTACTTATAGAAACTAAGCTGTGACACAGAAGAGAAAAAACCCCTGAATTGGGTAGGGTAGATACAGAAGAAAAAGATAACATAAGGAGAGAGGGATTTATTTTTCTCTGTGTCTCATATTCGATATTCTTACATGAAACTCATTTTACCTTAGTGCTCTGCAAAGCTTTGCAGAAATTCTGTGCTATCAAATCTCCTGTGTAGTCATAAAACATTAAAGTTAAACATATGCTAGAGAAAATAACAAACAAAGACATTAAATGGTCAAGAGGTCTTAAACCCATTTTTCTTTTTACAGCACAACTGTGCTTTCCAGCTGTTGTTTCTTATGATGATGAATTTTGCTGTGATCATTATGGACATCCTTTCAAGGGAGAAGATTATTTTTAATGAAGGGGAAAAAAGTCTTTGCTATGTAAAATGTTAGAAAAGTCAGATAGTTTTAGTAAGTGGAAAGTAATTTGCAAAATAAAAAAAAAGGTCTTCTGTTCTTACACAAATTGTTGAATTGTTGTTTGCAAATTCTTTCATTACAGTGCACTTATTTTAATCTTCCTGCACTGACCAATACTCAGGGAACATACACAACCCTCCTGTTGATCCAAGTTGAACTGCTGGATCTCAAACCATATTTTTAAGTGAAGATGACATTGTTCTATGTTTTGTGATTTATTTGGCCAATAAAAATGCTAGGGAAGATCACATAATAAAAGAGTGTCTTTTTTAGTCTTCTTACTTCTTGTGTGCATGCATGTGTGTGAGAAACCCAGACAAAACCACGTGTAGTCTCCACTGAGCTCCTGAAACACCAGCCTATAATGTGGATTGACACCAGGCAAGAAACACTGATGATTTTTGGCATTCCCATGCTTCTGAACTGCCCCTGAGTGACTGTGGAGATTAGATTCTGAATTGGAGGATCAAAATGCTCTCCTCAGTTTACAGCTCCAAGAGTTTTATCTAAACTCCAACCTGAGACAAGATCTGTGCTTAAACGTGCTCTTTGTTCCCTGGTATGGAAAGAGCTGTGATGCCTGAGCCTGTCTGGATGGGTCCTCAGTCTGGGTGATCAGGAAACACGGGAGGCGACACGACAGAGTACTTTTCCTTCCCAGTTTAGTCAATGGGCTACAGAGGACAAGAAAATAATGATTATGAGTGTTTCTATGTGTAATATCTGCAAACATATCTTTCCTAGCTCCCAGCTTTAAAAAATAAAGATTCTTTTGAGCTTCACCACTCAGGAAAAATAACATTCTTCATACATTTTTTAAAACAAGATTTTGAATACATTTCTCTCAGTCTCCACAACTTTTAGGCAGCTCATTAGACATTTTGCACAAACTGAAAAATAATTAACTCCTTTTGATTAGCAAAAAGCTTGTAAAAAGCCCGGAGGTCCTATTGTAGTCAGCCTACTGCTGATTGCTGTTTTCATTGCCCATTGATTAACTTTTAAAGTCAGGCTTCCTCAAAGTAATAAGCTGAGAATTGGATTTGTTAAACCTCAACCCAGTGCAGGATCCAATGTGCTTTCTAATGGATTTATACTAATTTCCCAGGAAACAGCAAAAACAGTACTGTGAAGAATTGTTAGAAAACATAAACCAATATAAATATCTGTTTTAAATGCTCCCACTTTTCCTGAAATATCAGACACACACTATAGAATGATACTGGGAAAAAAATACATAAAAAGCATATACAAATTACATGAAAATTATTAATTCTTTTGCTCCATCAATGTTTATATCGAATGTACAATCAGTACCTATTATACTATATAGGTTTGATTGAAAGCTGCCTGACTAGACAATCTTCATTTGTTATTTAGTGACAATATAATCAAAATATTTTCTGCTGAGGTTTCCTATATCTCTTCACTGACAATACAAGGTCCCTACTAAAATTATATGCATAATTTTTAGAGCTATCATTATTTATAATTAGAGGACAATAAGATTGTTTGAAGAAAGGAGAATTAAACTTGGAAAACTGGAAGGAAAGTCATTGGAGGGAATAACTCAGCTTGCAAAATGAACTCTTTTTCAGGCCATGGCCATTCTGTTTCTGCTGTACTAAATGTGTATTTAAAACCTGGTATTTAAATGAAACAGAATGTCTCCTTCAGCCACAGATTTACTAAATCATATAAACAATTTTCTGCTTTTTAGGAATGTCAGATTTGAAAGCCCAACAAGGAGAAAATAGTCCCTATAACATAAGACACATCCTTGAAATCCTCAATTGTATAATGAAAGACAATCTTTGGCATCTGCAGTATCCAAAAAATCCCGGAGACAGTGCATTAGCATCGCATAGTTCAGTTAGGGAAAATGAGGAAAAATCATGTTCCTGTGTCAGCTCAGGTTAATGCCCAGGTCTGGACAGGGCTGCAGACAGATTGCCCACGACCTGATGGGCTCCTGTGAGCCATCCTGCTTTCAGGGCACAGATCGCACACCGCGCAGCACCCACCGTCTAGCAAGAAGATAGAATTAGAACACGTTATCGAAATTCATGTGATTTTTGTAAGATAGGAACCAGAGCTGACCTGTTTTCCTCTTGTTTATGAATTTGGGGGTATCCACAGAGAACTTTTACCTTTAGGAGATACAGAAAATAGAACAGTTTACACAGTCATTTTTAGTTCTAACAAAGCTAGGGTTTTTATTCTGAAAAGAGTGAACATGCATTCTCTAGTGCTTGATGTTATGATCATGTATCTGCCTAATACATATCATTATTTTGTATAGATTTTCATTACTTTGTATGCATTTTCATGCTTTGCACACGTATTTCTTTCCCAAATTAACTTTTAAAAATGTTACTTCTAAGACAAATGCATTTATCATCTACTATATGAATCTATATTGATTTTTTTTCTGATTACCATACTAATTAAATGATCCAATGAAGTAGAAATTAATTAAATCTCATTGTTTTCATTTTATCATTAATTTTTCATTTGAAAGTGGATCAGATTAATATCCTTTCATACATATCAAATGGCTTGGCAAAGGTGGGTAAGCACAGCTGCTGTCCCCTCAGAAGCAAGGATGTGGAGGTGTACACAGGGCACAGCTGTGCATTTTGTGGGGGTGTCTGGCACACCTCAAAGTGCTCCCTTGAACAGCTGGGTTGGCTTCACCTGTTCATCCTGACAGGGCAAAGGCTGGAGGAGGAGAGAGCAGAGATTGGTTGAATCAAGTGTGGCAAGAAGGAAGTGGCTTAAGATCAAAGGTGCAATGTCCCTTCTGAGGCAGGAACCAAAACCCCTGACACAGACCTGTGGAGAGGATGAGCCCTAAAGAAGGCCTGGCCTGAAAGGACACATGTCTTGTTCTTGTGGAAAACTGGATATGCACCCAGAACAGAGTTTTCTCTCTAGGAGTCTGCTCATGAACACTCTTGGAAAATAATACCAGGCTGGACAAACACTTGTGCAGAATCAACATTGCTTTGGTGGTGTTTGCATCTGATATTTAACCACATGGAAATATTTTATGGGTAACAAAATAATTACATTCAGGACAATAGAATTTTAAGTTCCAAGTAAGTTATTACCAGCAGCTAAAATTAAATTTCATGTATGTTGGCAAATCACGAGCAGTGAATAAAATTATTCAAAAGAAGCAACACAGATCAATACAACCAAGTTTTCAAAATCATGCCTTTTAAATACTGAATTATTGTTACAAGCTTTAATTTAAAAAATGGTGTTAAGAAGAGCTGCTTGGTAATTTAAAAAAATGCATATGCTATAAGTTAATTATTCTTACTAGTTTATTAAACATGTTCAAGCATTTAATTGGCTTCAAAGGAAAAAAACCTGAGGAATTCATTAGGTATTAGTTAATTGCTAAGCAAAGCAATTGGCACTTACTAATTATTTTGGTTGATACCTTCCTTGGCCTAGTCTTAATTCACAATTTCATTAGTGTGTTTCATACACATGATTACAGATGGATTTTAGAATACAGCTGTTTACCCAAGAAAGTGCAGTGATCTGTCATCTGTAAAGAGGAATGACAGGGGCATTTATAGAAATTGTGCCTGATTGCTGCTAACTTCACAGATGTTTTGATCCATTAAAAGAGTTCTTCCAAATCTTGTCTGAATTTACTTTTGCTTGTAGAGAAATAAAATAATCTCATTTTAAGGCAATCTATTCTGTTGCAGAGTTCACAGTGAAAAAGGTATAAGGTACAGGGACATCTATTAATACTGCTGTAAGTAATTTAAAAACTTACAATTGAGAAGACATTTGAACATTTTGGGCTCCTCGACATTGATGTTGTTCCCATGACCATGCCCCCAGTAAGATTGGACAGAACCATTCTTCTTTCTTATTTTCATGTATCACAGAACATTTCAAAAGAGCAACAAGGCACTCAAAAATAAAACATCACAAGAAGATTATCTGAGCTCTTGTGTGATTATAGTCACTGGCTTAATGCCAACTAACACCACCTGAGGTGTAGTCTAATTGCCCCAAACTTCAATGCTTGTCATGTTTTATTTGTTAAGGGTCTGTCAACATTATCACTATAAATCCTAACTAGTGGTGATAGAAAAGTGATACTCGTTTTAGTAGGTATGAATAAATGCAGGTATTTACATTTGGTATATGCATATATATATACATATGTAGCTATGTACATAATTTGTATCTCTGGTGTATATAATATGCATTTGTATATACACAGAGTTTATTTATGTAATGAATTTATTGCTGTGTAGTAGTCATATGCCATATGTAAAACTATATTGCAAATATATTCAATATATAGAAAAGTACAAAGAGTTTTTTCATGTATATATGTATATTAACTCTTTCGTTAATGCCATAAATACATGCATGTATATTTATGTCTGTCTACTAATTGCAGCCTGGTTGTACCTGTTTATGAGTAGGAACCTCATTTAGATTCCATAGTGAGCTATTCTGTGAAATAATGTGTTGGATGTTAATGAACCATAACCTTCAGCACTCAGATATTTTTTACTAAAATGTTCACAGTGGATGACCTGATAGTGTAATGCCTAATCACTTTATAAACAGAGTCTAAATAATACCAATACAGTATTTAACTTCTGATAAATGAAGAAATTAAATAAGTATTTATAGATTTATGCCTTTTCAATAGCACAGTGTATTCCCAAGTATCAGATTAACAAGAGAAGAGAAATAGATAAACTGCAGACAAAATAAAGGTGAAAGGTAGAACAATAAAGCACCAAAGAATAGTGGAACTTGGAGCAGGAGAGAAAAAGTGTTTTGGAGTTAAGAGAGACTGCCACTATGAGGTTCGAGAAATAGTTAAGAAGAACTTGTGTGGGGTAGGGATCAAACTTTCTTACTTCAGAGGAGCTGAGATGAGGATGTGTTAATCAATCTTAATGAATATTTGCTAGAAATCTATGATACTGAGCACATTAAGATAATACAGAGCATCCTATTAACAAAGTCACCTACACTATTGCACTCATTTTTTATGACACAAAACTCAATGCCTCATCCCCTTTGTGTCAGTTGAGAACTGAAAAATACCTACCTCAATAGAAAATCCCATCCATCCCAAATTCCAGAGTAAGTTATATAGGAATAAAGCTATCTGGAGATTTACAAAAAGTCTCACATGTTCACAAATAGCCCTTGCATTCAGTGGGGAGGAGTGAGGGGAGGGGTGCATTTGTGTGCATGTACTCTCTATCATTTCAGCAATACTGAGCCACTGACATTCTTGGATATGGTAAAATACCAATTTCTTCACCTGGGCTCCAGACTCTGGGAGTGCTGCATCAGTTATTCTGCAGCAACTGGATTATCATGACCCTCAGGATAATGGAATGGAAAAAGAGATCACTATGGCTTTGCACATCTGAATTAAAAGTACAGGTGTTGCAATTTTCAGTTCAGTGTGCTGTACTCTAAGATCTATATTAATAGGTCTTTTATAGGCAAACAGAAGGGTTCATGTCGCCCTTTAAAGCCTGTATTACTGAATGATGAATGAATGAGTGGATCTACACCTAGTATATTAAAACCATCTATAGGTGATAGACATTTCCACGTTGCTGAATTGGTTTGCATGAATTTATCAAGGAGGAGCATCTGATTAAAATTACTGAAGTTATAATGGCCTAGACATAATTCAAATTCACAGATCCAAAGATACAGAGAAGTCCTCATGTTGGATATCCATAAGCCTCATTTAGAGATGTCTGATTTAATTTTTAGTGTTTCTGACAGACCACATGAACTTGAGCAATAAGAATAGCACTATCTTAAGACTATATTGTGAGCTTGCCTTGATCATGTTTCACTTCAGAAATATTTCTCTGAATGCCATACCAGCCCCAAAAATATCACTGTTGATATCCAGAGGCTGGATAGTCCAGATGACAGGGAATAACCTCAATTACAGATCTGGGCGGTAGTCTGTGCCATCCTTACCACACTCAGCAATACAGCATTACTATGAGTGGACCATTTCAGTCAGTACATACTCAGAGGGTGAACTATTCATTATAAGAACCCTTGGTGAGCAGCATAAACATCCCACTGCAGTATTTTTCCACACATTTCCCAGTTCACTAAAACATTCAATTTTTCTTCTCAAGAAAGCAGAAAATCCAGAAAGTGGTCTTTTTTCTTAAGGATATCAGTTTCATGGATTCTTTTTTTCCTAAATCAGGTCTGAAATTTTTAAGGCTACACAGGCTGTAATATTTTGAGGTAATGCAGATGGATGTGTGAAGCAGAGGTTATGAATACAGGAATACCAATGGTTATGAATAAAAAAGTCGAAGAGGCAAAGAATGGTTTTCATTCAGTGTGATCAGCCAGGCACAAAGCCTGATTCAGTGTGAAAGGGCAGGAGCGAAGCTGTGTAAGTGGAAGCAAATATGACTATCAGCAGAAGATTAGGAATGACAGGGTATTTATAAGCATGTCTGATTACAGATTGCAATGAGAAAGGATTTTTAATTTTTGTAGTACAAAAAGCAAACACATTCTACTTCTTCAGAATAGAAAACTCCACTTTATGAATGAGCCCTTTATCCCAAGGCAGAAGCATGTAGGGAAAATGCAGAATATTTGCAGGTATGTGTTTGAAACACATGCTTGTTTCAAACATGACATGTGAATGTTAGGTATAGTTTTGTAAAACCTAACTGAATGTGAATATTGATTGTATGTGTACAATATAACCTATGAAACAACAAGTAAATTACATGGCTAAAATTTAAATCTGTTTTTTAACAACAGTAAAAAAAAAAAGAAGAGTAAACAAGCACATTAGGAAAAATATAACTGCAGATAGATTTTTGCTCTGTTGAAATTTCATATCAGTTTCCAATACTCAGTATAAATTTAATGCATCTTTATTTTATGTAGACAGAATGAAACATTCTAAGTGTCCAGGATCCTAGGACTCTACTCCTTATTAAATTGGTAGTGTTTTAAGATGTCTTTGACAAAGAAATCTGAAATTGTGAAGCTTGTTTGTCCCAGAGGATTAAGGGGCTCCTCACTAGTGAGTAACATGCATGTCTTGATGTTTTGGGTAGAGGGGGTATCAAACACAGCTGTGGTCTTCAGGCTTTTAAGGGCAACAGATTATTTTTGAACAAATGTGTCCTCAGTGTTTGAGAAGATGATTCTGATATTATACCTGTATTCTTATTAATATAAATGAAGTTCTTTGCACTTCTGGAGGTTAAATACAGAGGATGTTTTTTACTTCTGGGCTTTTGCTAATAACCCATAGGTGAGACCATTCAGACTTAGGTCCAGAAAAAGTATGATGTGAAACCTTGTAAGGTTACTGGTATTATTTTATAGCCAATGACACCAGGGAATCAGAGTTCTTCAGTATCAATAACATACCTAGCAAATCTAGGGTCAGAGACATTCAGGGACATAATAAGACACTTTTACTTTAATTTGTGCAATTATTTAATATGTTATTTTATTTTATTTTATTTTTTTAGCCACTACACGGAGTAGATCTGAAAATGGAAAAACCTGTACAGAAGTTCATGTAATTATCTGTCTAATTTTATACAGGCTTACATATATATATATATATATATGGTCTTGAATAATTGCCCTATGATAACTTATTTTAACAGTTAACAATTACAGGATACAATTGATACCCTGTACTTCTGTTTATTATGCTGTGGTAAGATTTCTCTTTCCATCCATATGCACTATACATTGAATTTTTCCTTCTGTGTTCTCCAAGTACACACAACTTTGAACAGAAATTGGTTTTAACTCTGTTACTATTTCTATTTGAAATAGAAATAGAATTTTAAGGGCACATGATGTATTTTAATCACATTTTGATTACTATGGATTACAGAAGCTTCCACCCATGTTTGGGGAAGCATGAGCAAAATGAGGTTGCTTTTCTTGCCTCTAAAAAGATTGTTAGTACAGCCACCTTCCTATGTAATGTCTTTCTGAAGAGCAGCCTGTCTTATTCACAAAGATAGAAAACCTAGAAAAATACATTAAGATTTAGATTTTTAACTTGTGATCAATTTAGAAAACTTGATGCCACCTGAATTTATATTTGATATTCACATTACATTCAAGGTGCAAAGAAATAGGAGCCACAACATCAATAACACAAAGCTAATGTATATGTCAGCTTCAATATTATACCTGTATTATTGGAATTCTTGGTTCAATAAAATCTCAATGTTTAACCGTGATATAAGCCTTAATATGAAAACCAACTTTTCACAAAATATTTGAAGACTGGCACATCATTTATCTTAATCACCTAGATGTGCTCTGGCTATAGATTGAAATTAAGTCTTCTAAGGCAAGGAGGGGTTTCTCTAGAGCTGTCATTTTTGGCTCTAAGTAATCTCCACTGTTTGCATCCCTGATCCCTGATCCCTGAACTGACATAAAGACCTACTTGACAGGGAAGATGAGTTTCCCCTGTGACTGTGTCCTATATTCCTCCTCCTTTAAAACTGACATATGGTTATGCTTCTGATGTTAGAGAACACTGGTGCTCAAGAAGAAAGAAATCTGATAACATAGTATCTTCCCTACCCCTAGTAACTGGTGGAAATGCAGTGCTATAGGTATTTAAAATTTTACTATCCCTTGACACAAATGGATAAATGCTCTTTCATCAAGTATTTTGCAAATGTATATCCTTACTCAGTGTGACTTTTCCACAATCTGTACTTTAGGTACTCAGGACAGAAATGAAATGTTCCTTCCTTCTGTCCTCCCTTGAAGGCCTTTGACTGAAAAAGGCAAGATTAATTTGCTTTCACTCCAAAAAGGACCCTGTTCAGATATGATATTCTTGTTGCTCAGATAATTGCAATTAATCACAGCACAAATGAAACTCAGGTTGTGTTATGGTTACAAAGCCAGGGGCTGGAGTTTCAGTGGTGGATATTCAATGCCATTCCATCACAGCGGTGAGCATGCTGGGGCTGGGCTGGGGCAGGTTCCAGCAGGGAACGTGGAGCTGCTGGAAGCAGGACTTTAAGCAGAACTTCTTATTTTTCCCCATTCAGGGAAGGAGAGTAGTGTTGTGCCCTTTTACAAACAGGGAGAGAAAGCAGAGGGCTCTCTTTTTCTGGCCCAGCTCTGAGAGGGTCTCCCTGCAAGTCTCCCAGGGAGGTCTTGAGCCATCTAGACTTTTTCCATACTGAGTTTTTCGGGGGTTTATTTAACCATTACAGGTAGATACTGTGACTTTAACAGCAATAAACTTCCAATCTGGATGCGTATGTTGGCTCAGAGATTTAACTTTCACTGTCTAAGTTGTAAATGTTAACTAAGAATATCTTCCAGATTTCTGTCAGATGGACTGATGGTATATGCAGTAAATACAGGATGTGCAGGAATTAAATAATTTGAACTGGATGGCTCTTCCTGTTGAACTCTGAGATTTTCCTGGGTTTCAGATCATAGGTATCGGTAGTTTAACTTCCTGCCAACCACTTTAACACAATTAAGAGGTCCTTAAAGTAAAAAAAGTTGTTTGTTTGGGGGTATTTTTGAAGGGTGGTGGTGGAAATCATGCACCAAGTGCCAAAAGTTCAGTCTCTCAAGGAGCCCATTTCGTTTCTGGACTGTTCTTTGCAGACAAAGGTGGTTTTGCATTTTATTTGCTGGCTACAAGATGTAAAATAAGTTACAATATGTCTGTGCATGTGTCTGTTCATCTTTGTGTAAAATAGCAACTATCAATACTAAGGTGAATGCTTTTTTCATTCTTATCTGGGGCATATGTGTCCTTCCCTTGTGACACCATAATACTCCCATAGCAATGTCACAAGCAGTTTAGTTTTTCTTTTCTGTATTTTAATTGCTATAATCAGTGCAATACTTCCTCATTTAAATGCATTTCCCTCTGTGCAAGCACAGGTCTATAGAAAACAGTTTTTCCAAATGTAATTCAAGACACCAGAGTGAAATATCTAATAGAAACTGTAACTGCTGAAGTGAAAGAAAGCCAGAGCCTTACCTTGCCACAACAGACATAAAGCAGGATGGGAAGCACTGCACAGTAGCCTTTACTTTTTCTAGAATGAAATAAATGAGGAACTTCTGGATGCATTAATTTTTTTCAGATTTATTTTAGTATTATTTCATTCCTAATAGTGTTCAGCAAGGAAATAGCTGAGCACACAAGCAGCTTCAATGTTTATTCTCATTCAAGTCACCTCTGAAGTAAAAATTATGTTAATCCTGTGGGTGGGGAATCATCTCCATTTAGAAGGCATTTATCATATGTGAACTTAACTAGATAGCATGCTAGTAGAGAACATTCCATGCTAAAATGGGCATCAATACTTCCATTACAACATCGGGTCTTGTCAGTAATAATTTCAGTACAATAGCTACTTTTACTCAGATTTAATAGCAAACACCTTATTTTTGCAACATGAAGGTGCAATACATATTGATGTGATGGCTCTGTTTGGCCCCAGGTTTCAGTTCAGATGAATATTTTGCTCTGATATGTCCAAAAGCTGGACAAATGCTTCTTCTTTGATTCAAAAACTGTTGCTTACTTTAATTAACTCTTCCAGAGGCTGGCTCACATATCTGACTCTGAGCTGTGTTGCCCTATATTTTACAAAACATACTCAAAAGTAGTTACAGTGGTCTTTGTGTAAATAAATTTGTGCATTAATTAAGTGGAGTCCATGGTTTTTCCAGCTCACCAGACCCTAGTATGAGCTAATATAGACACACAGAATTCTGCCCCAAAAGGGGAGCTGAAAGTCTGTCCTGATAATCACCATGGAACTCTGTTACCATCAGCTGACATTTCTGCATGCCTCTTTGCAGTAAACCAGTGCTATTGCTGGCTTCTTTCATGTCCCAGCACTACAATAATTAGCTTCTCTTTGCTGGTTCTTTCTTTGGTTTTGTTCATTTTCTTCTTCCCCCCCCCTTCCCCCAAATTGGTAATTAAGAACACCAAGAATAGAACTGAGAGAGCTCTCTGTCCAAATGTGATATAAAAATTCTTAAACTATTGCTACTGGACATCCTCATTCAACATGGTGACTTTATTAATTTTTGTTACATTTATCTGTCTTTCTGCAGGTAGCAGACTGCTTTATATAAATGTTTTAATTTTCCTACGTACACAAGTATCAATTTTCCTAATTATTCAAGTAGCAACTGGGCTCATGATTCTACCATTCAGCAATGCCCTTCTATTATTTGACAACTGTACTGCAGTTTATATTTTCTGTCACATTCAGACAAAAAATGTATTTCAGCCCGTAGATTATTCAAATCCCATGGAAAGTAATGAATCTTTCAAATTCTGGGCTTTGGATCATATTAAACATGTATATTAGCTCTAGATTTTATGCTAGCAAATATGAAAAGAACAATTTGTTTTATTGCTGACTTACAGACTTAACTTTAATTTCATTCTTCCAAATGAGCAAAGAGAAGGAAAAGGGTAAAAAGAGAAGGAAAGAGCTTCAGAAAAGGTGCATAAATGCCTGTCTATAAGTGCTGGCATGATAATACATTCCCACACAAACAGTCCCTACATAAACATTTATTGCAACAAAAAGCACCTCCAAAGTGCATGGAAAAGCAAAGGGACTGTGCTACAAACATGGATGAATCACTTTGCTGGATTTAGCAATCATGTTTGTGAATACATTATTCTACTTACTGCCCAGTAGTAACCAAGAGTGAGATGAATCTTTTCGAAGTATACCTGCCTTACAATACAGCTGTGGAGAAATCTTCTTCCAGGTTTCCACATAACATTGAAAAAAATGAGAAAGAATAAACCAGAATTCTTAAAAAAAAAAAAAAAGTAAAAAAGGAGAGACGGAGAGACAGAGAACAAAGCAATTTTAGTGGGCTCTTTTTATATATTTATTTTGTAAAAAGGTCAAATACCAGCTACTGAATTACTCATGGAAATCTTATCCTTTAATTTGTCTTGAGATTACAGTCATGGTTTTCAGAACCATACAGTTCCACATTATGTTTCAAGCTATTATTATGACTATGGAAAATTGCACTATTTTCTTGGAAAAAACATTAGTGACTTGGATGTGGCTTTTAACTGTGGAGCTTAGCCCTGAACTGAGGACTTAAAGAAACTAGATCGTTTATAGGGGCACAGTTGGGACACATGCTGTTGGGATAAATTCAGTCTTCAGCTGAGTTTGCTTTTATTTAGGGCTACACAAGCTGGAAAAAACCCTTTGCATATTTTCAAATGTACATACAGTCCCTAAAGTGTAATTATAAAACCCTGACACCCCTAGAAAATAATTATTAGATTCTCTTCAAATAATTTGTCATATGAAAGATAATAAAATTATTTGTCTCAGGTCAAAATTTAATTGAAAAATCTGGAAAATGTAATATAAATCTAACTGAATATTTTAAAGGACTTTCTGAATACAACCTGATAAGCAGTACACAAAAAAATTAATAAATTCATTTTAGAACTAGAGCAAATACATAACATAATGTAATATTACAGCAGGTGTCACCAGGTGGCACTGTTACAAATATATTGATTTATCTTGTCAATTGATAACAGCTGGGTGACTATGATAGTAATCCTGGTGTTTTAGTTTGTTTTTTTTCCCCCCTCCTTATGATTTGCTCAGTGTTTTTCTTTTCTTTGTTTGGTTTGTGCCTTGGAATTGATACTGTCAGAGAAGGCAAGTGTGTATTTTTATGTGTTCTTACCTGTGTGGTTTTCAGACTCAATACCAACTTTTCCTTACATGATGTGCTGCAGTACTGGAATATTGGCAGATAAACAACAGCCAGAAATCCAATGCAATTTCACAGATTTATTTTACAGACACGTTCTTACATTTATTTATGGATTTTTCCTGCTTATGACAATCCTGTTAATTGCAAACCAAGGAAACTTCAGCGCTGTGTAACATCAGTTGACGTAGATTTGCTGTACAAAATCATTCCTAATCTAAAGCAGGTTAATTTCCAGGAGGTGCTTATGTCTGCTTTAAGCATTAGAGACATGGTTATCCTTTCAGGTGTGGCCTGTAGGCAAGGAGGATTAGCTTTTTACACAGATATGGTCTCTCTAGATGTACTTAGGTATAATCCCCAGCAAGCATGCTATGTGCCTTCTATCTGATAGCAGCCAAAGGGCTGCCTAGTTGGCATAGGGACCTTTCTTATTACCCTAAAATGGAGTTTTAATTCAGATTTTATACTAATGTTATTGATGCCCATGTTCCAGAGAAACAGGTCACCGAGGGAGTGGCCGCAGGCAGGTCAGAGAACAGTTCTGTTTTGTTTCTGCTAAGGCAGTAATTGCATTAATGCAAGCAAAAAATAGAGCAGGTAAGGTAGAAAGCAGGGCAGGGAAAAAGCACAGAGTGACAGGAGCAATAAGTCACCTCCCCTTCCACACGCCCTCATTGAACAGGCGAGGAACTGGAAGTAGAAGCACAAAATCCCAAGGAGCGTATAAACAGGATAGACCCTGAAAATAGACATTTTTGCTGAACTCACTAGGTCAGGAGATTCTGGGATTTAGATCATATTATCAAAGAAACAAACTGAAAATACTCCCAGTCCACATGAGTCTTTCAGAATGCTTTAGAAATATGGTCACCCATGAAA
Source organism: Climacteris rufus (assembly GCA_013398175.1). Classification (NCBI taxonomy): domain Eukaryota; kingdom Metazoa; phylum Chordata; class Aves; order Passeriformes; family Climacteridae; genus Climacteris; species Climacteris rufus. The sequence continues at coordinate 321,350 of VZRZ01003661.1, read as the reverse complement.
AAATAAAAGCACAAACAAAGAAACAAGCCCAAAATGCTGAATGATATCAGTTCTGGTCTCACCAGTACTAAGAAGAACAGCAGATGAAAAAAACCTGCAAGAAAATTGAGGCAAAAGGCATGAAATTGAGAGTCGGAAAATACTGAGAGTGACATGCTTAGAGATAAAACTCTGTGTCACTGATAAATCATGTAGGTAAAGATGTCTGAGGGAGGCCGATTTAGGAGTACAGGAAGAGATAATTTGCAGAGCTGCAGTGTCACACAAGCAGGGTTTGCAGCAGCCCTGCACTGTGAAATCAGCCACAGCTCCCACATCAACCATCCTAAAAAAACATGCAAGAGGATTTGAGCCAAGGCAGAAACCCCTCCACACCTCACACTGGGGTAGTGATGTTTCCTGTGCAACTTTTGTGCCACATGTACAGCATGTGTAAGTGATATTCTTGCTTTTCAAAACAACAAACCCCAGAGAAAAAAAGGCCAAAGCAAACTGCAAATCCTGACTGAACTCATATGTGAATAAAATCTTCTTGTGAGTGTAATGTAGGAAAATAGGACAACCTCTACAGCACATAGACAATCTGCTTGGAGAGTTCAAACTATGCACAGGAGCTGAGGTTCATTTTTCAAAACAGACATGATAACCCAGTCCAGATAAATGGAATGAGCTACCTGGGTGGTGATGCTGTTACGGGAAACACTCAGAAATCACCTTAAGATGGTAACAACTGAACAAAGGCTGACCTTTGACTATTTACCATGGCAGTTCCATGGCCAGTATAACTCAAACACAGCTAAAGATTTAATGCAAAGCAGGTATAATAATGCATGGAGCATCACTGAATACTGATCACAAACACCCTGAAGTCTTCAAGGAGTTAGCAGAATGTCTTAAGAAGTACACATGTGTCTGCATTCATTGCTCATCCCTGTCATGCACAGCTGTAAAATTTACAGTTGTGGTGACAGAAAGCAGCAAAGTAAGCAAGCAGCAGCTAAGGAAACAAGGGAATATAGGCAAAACAAATGTATTCAGTCTGTGGGCTAACAGCATGACAACAGCCAAAAAGAGAAATGGTGGAATTTGGATGTATCCGAATTGCAGTAACTGCAGAAAGGCTAAGCTGTGATAGCAAACGGTCAATGCCAAACGGTCTGCTAAAAGCAATCCTGGTAGGAAGGATGACAGGTCAAATTAGATGAAGAATGACATTAACTTTGAACTTTCGGCTCACCCTGGGGCAGGAACAAGTTTCATTGCCTACCTCTTGGAATAAGATCACCTAGCAAAGTATTACAACTTAAGAACAAAGACTATTCAGAATCCTTACAGCCATCTGGAAAATAACTGATGACACAGTAATAACAGCATCAATTCTGGTGAAACACTTATCAGTGCTGAAGACAAGAAATTAATTTCACACTGAAAGATCACAATTTAAGCAAATTGTGTCTGTAGTGATTTCAATCCTTCCTCTTCACTGTGTGGTTTGCATTTAGCCACAAAGTTTTAAAGAAGGGCCAGGTGTCTCCAGATCTTCTTCCTCTTACAAATCCTCCATGAAATTTTTACATGGAAATGTTCCTTATTGAGAGTTGTTTAAGTATTTAACACAGAAACAAGTGAGCATTAAGGGTCTATCAGCAAGAAATCAGAATTTCTGGGCTAGTTTTCTCAGAGATGCTATTTGAGAGGTAGTTTTCTTGTAGGCTTTTGGAAGAAGAAAGGCAGTGTTATGTTGTGACAGACTCCTATGCAAAATGTGTCACATCTTGTTACCAATGCTGTGATAAGTCTCTTAAAAAAAAGAAAAATATGTCTCATACTTTGTAAGGGATACCTTCAAAAGCTTTTGCTTTACTTCTTAGTTTCTAAGATTGTGTAAATAGTTTAAACTTTATGTTTTCACCCATTCCAGGTTCCTTCCATTCCCCATACAACTTGACTATGAATACTCCCCATGATGAAGCAACCGTAACTTCTCTGGGCCACCTGTTTAATTGTTTCACCTCTCTCATAATAAAACATTTCTTCCTTATCTTAAATCTAAACCCACCCTGTTTCAGTTTAAAACAATTGACCCTTGACCTAGCACTAGAATCCCTGGTAAAAAGTCTCTGCTTTTCTTATAAACAATATTTGTTCTATGGAGGGTCTTTTGAAAAAAAATAAACTTCTTCCTATTTATGTCTGAAATTCTGTATTGTTAAAAGGTCTTCAGCATGAAGAAACAAAAGGAACAGATGTTACTGTCTCACATAAAGGCACTGTGTGAGCCCCAGGAAGTTCTTTACATTGCTGTGCCTTCTCCTGTCCCCATAGGATTTTGTGATTAGTTTGCTCCCCAAAGTTGTTTTATGGTTCTTCTCATCAGTTTGGTGACATTTAAGAAGCAGTTAAGGAGGCAAAACAAAACAAAACAAAACAAACAAAACAAACCAACCAACCAACCAAACTAAACCCCAAACCAACCAACCAACCAAACAAAAAAACCAACCCCAAACCAAACAAAATGCCCCCAAACAAACAAACAAAACAAAACAAAAACAACCCAGCAAATTTTACCTGTACCTTCATTTGTTCACCAGGGGAAGTGGCCTGGAGAAATGACAGGGACACTGTGCTGAAGCAGCTCCAGCAAACGTGAGTCTTGGCTTCTGAGCCAGATGTCACAAACATTTAAACAGCTGCCAGAGCCTTCTCAACCTGTCATCAGGCCTGACCTTAAACCCAGCTTAGTTTTTAAATGTTAGAGGGGAAACAAGGTGGAAAATTTTTTTTAAAAGCCCCAACAGCGTAAAGTTACACAGCTGCCTGAAATATTAAATTAAAAGACTGAACATCTGTTCTCCTGCTTTTCAGACTTTAATGGTTTGGAGAGATATTCTGTTGTCTTAGATCCTTAAGAACATCTGAGACCCACACAGCTTCAGCACCTGTGAAAAATCCTCTCTCAAAACATTCAGGCTCTTCAAAGCTTATTGCTCCTGCTCTTTGCCAAACATATGTTGCCCAACAACACAACAAATTATTAATAATATTTAGGTCATACTTGACTTTTGCACAGTGAATTTCCTGAGCAAATGCCAAAACACTGCTTAAGCATCAACAAGCTTTTAAGGCATGGAGGCAGAAAAGACCATGACATGGACCAAAGAAACTCCTGGAGAATTGGTTTGGCTTTTTTTTTTAGCTACTCTTTCCTTTTAATTAAAACATTTAAACTAATTATTGTTTGCCAGGATCAGGCATATTGTATAAAGAACCTTCCTGCCACAGGATACTATTGACATAGCTAAGGGAATTACGAGTGGGCATGGAAGGGAAGTATGAGGCATCTATATGAATAACTATAGCTCCTGTAGTTAAACTATATTGTTTATATTGGCAGTCGAGCCCTCTGCTACAAAACACAGGATGTAAAATAGAGAGTAGAAAATCTGTACTCTAAACATCCCTGTGATTTTAGAGCTAGATGCTTGGACTGTGCTTCTGGGACCGAATATAAAGCACAAAGATATACCTGGCATATTTTTGCAATAGCAGACTTCAAGAGCAGACAGAAAGAGAAAAGAAAAAATAAAATGGTCAGCAAGATTTCTGTTTATATTTCTGTTTTCATTTCTAATGGGTTTCCACTGGAAGTATTTTTTGTCACTCCACAGGCTTTCCTTTGGTTCCCACAATTTACAGCTTCGATGCTGTGAAATTTCAGCTTTAATTCCACATCTGGAATATTAGGGTTTTGTTTAAAGATAATCTAAATGTGGTGATATTACTTTACATACATAACTTTAAAAAGATTACACCTAAAAATACATATAAGTGAAACTAGACTGGCTTTCTTGCCACTCATGCATTGCAATGTGGTTTTAATGTTTTATAAGATGATGACTCAAATGAAAAAATGCATCCCAGTAAAAGTAAACAGGTACAATTAATAATAATGGCAATGATAATAACAGCATTAATAATGCAAATCCAGCATAAGTCTCTTCAAATTCCACAAAAGATAAAATGCAATTTCTAAAACCCCCTAAAACTATTAATAAATCTTCATTAAAAATTAAAGCAATAGAATCAAAGCTAAAGATTGGAGGAGTAAAAAGCTATTGCACTTTATAAAAACCATTTCATCAGATCAAAGGGGAAGCATTTTCAAAACAAACAAAAACTGTGAAGAAAGTTCAGGATTTGGGTACAGGGAGATGTTAAAAGTGGAAGAAATCATATGAAGAAAAAGAAGAGTAGAAAATGTTACACATTGCTAGAAATTCATTGTTTCCTCTGAAGGAAATAAAATAATTCCTGGCTATTTATAGGAAGGCAGTAACATGATCAGGTATTGTCTTATGAAAGGAAAGCTAAATTGTGAATAGAGGATTCTGTCACCTTGAATTATTTTTGAATTGTGGTGTCTTGCATGCTCTCATACTGTCACACATGCACTTACCGTGTAGAGAACACTCATACAGAATGAAAATCTTTTTAAACTCTCATTTCCTACTTTAAACTAATTCAAAACCAAAAAATCAAAAAGTATGGCTTAATAATAGACCATTAGGTGCACACTGTGAAAATAATCCAACAAAGATAAGAAGAAAATTGATTTAGAAAGACATCCTTTAGGAAAGCAATCCATTGCTGCCTGGAAGCCAAGGCTTAGGTGCAGTAAATTTCAGATATTAGGAGTATTTCGGCCTCATGCATAGACACAGCTCTATGATTAGAGACAGGATGTCCTAATTACAGATATGGGCTGTATACTGGCCATTTGTTGAGCTGTGCAGTTTTAGATGCCAGTCCACATTTAACATTTTTGATGGAAGACCTATGTGATACTCATTACAACGCTGGCAGCCTCAAGTCATATTTCTTCCCTTGTCACAAAGTATTTATTTTTATCAGCAGCTTGCCATTCAAGTACATTTTTTTAAAATGGAGAATGGGCAGCAGGAGAACATCTATGTAAAACATGAAAATAATGTCTCTCAGTTTAGTGCCACTATTTGATTATTATACCTTCATAAATAATCAAATACCTGTTCAAAGACTGTAGGTATCAGAAGGGGGAGAGGGGATGGAAGGCATAGGTGATACTGAATTTTTCAATTAGTCTCACAAAACATCCTGTCAATAATCTGGCTCTCATCCCAACCAGGCACAACATGTTTCGAAGTTGTCTTTCTCCCTGACTGTGTCAGATTTGCCAGCTGTAACAAAACTTGGTTGAGGCAGGCTGAAACACAGTGCACAGGCTTAATGGCATGGGAGATCCTGAAGTCTGAAGCATAAAATAATAAAGTTAAAGCTGTGTTATATTCACTCCTGCTCTCTTTTGTATAAGCACTGAGGGAGGAAACAGAAGCTGCTATAGTAAAAATAACATTTTTTAATCCATATGATAGTAAAAAGAATTTTTGTGTATGTATTTGTGTGTATATATGTGAGGGGCAGTTAAGGTCTGCTACTCTCCAGGAAAAATGCCCATGATGATTCTTAGCACTGACTTAGCACCTCAGAATCTACCTAATAAGTTACTTACAGACTCTTACGCCATGCAACTTGGTCCTTACCATGTTTGGCAAATAAAATTTCTCAAGTTAAAGATGAAAATTAATTTTCTAATGGGAACTGGGGCAGGTGGGAATTTAGGACAGTCCTGGGATGATGATAAAGCCAAAGTTCTTTCTGATTTGCTGCTAATCATTCTGTAATGTAACATACATGTCTACATTTCCTACACACAGAGACTCAAATCCATCATACTCCTAATGTGAATGTTCAATTTGCCTCACTCCTGTAATTAGGCAGGAGTACACCTACTGTACACCTTTACTTGTGTTCTCATGCTGCAGGGATATGGCTTGGGATTTTCCATAGCTATATCTGTGGTCAGATATTCCGATATTTCACTTCCATCTGCATATATGTCTCTATACCAACCTCTGTCAGTTGTTCAAGCATGTCTAAAAGGAAAAATAGCAATGTGAGTCAGAACTTTGCCTTCAGTATCACAAGAGAGGCATTTCATTGCATATTTCATATACAGCATCTTCATATTCTGAAGCAAAAATTTTGTTTTAACAACATCACACATTTCTTTTTGCTGATGCTAAAGGCTTATCTGAAAAGGAATACACTCTCTACAAGTAATACATGTACTGCAAATAGGTAAGATCAGCAAGCACATACCAAAATGTGGTTTCATGAGTTATTAAGAATTGTAACTCCTGTTACATTCTATGAAAAACAGAATCGATTAATGGTATCTGTTTAAGTATACACTCTGACTAGTGTGGCTTTGTTGTGCACATTGATTATATGAAACCTTGTCATATGTATTACAAGTGATGATCTATTTTTTTGCAAAGCTTTAATCTTTCTTCATTAGGGGGTGCTTGACTTGATTGATCATGCAGTGATCTAAGCCAAAACCTGCTGGTTTTAAGCCTTGCAACAAACTGCTGCCCAGTTCTGACAGCCAAAGTTGGAAAATGCCATATTGCTAAATCGAGAGACATCTGACAAGGACAAGAACATTGAACAGGAGTCTGTGAGTTTCTGCTTCTGCTGTGCCTGAGCTGTGCCTCCTGCCTTGCCTAGGAGCCTAAAAACCAGGCACCTCTCTGCCTTTTCTCACCTGAAAGCCCCAAATCTAAGACTGAGGAAGCAGACCCATGGAGAAGCCCGTGGTGGTAGCTGGTGGCCTTCAATGCAGAGGATGCGCTTCTGCTGTTGGGGAAGATACAGAAATGGAGATTTCTCCCAGCCCCAGAGCAAGAGCTGGCTTGGGTGAAGGCACTTGCATTCTTTCCTCCACCCCCAAATTGTCACACTCCATAAAAAAGAGTTACAGAGGAGTGGATGGGAACGAGGTAAGAAATTCTCTCCTCTTTGGCAGTACCAAGTTTGACATGATAAATTCTGATAATACTATCCTAGGATGCCTACCTAGTTCAGTACATTGTGTAGGAGCTGTAGGTATCTATTCAGTGGCAGCTGATGATATGGTGATGAAAGCCACAATGTGCTGCTGGGATTTTTTGGGGGGGCAGTGGGTTGGTAGACTGCCTGTTTCTAAAGCAACAAATTGCAAGAACACCACAGTTAAGAAATTCTGATCATTCTTCCTTTATGATTAATTTCCCCTGACTTGGCTGTCCCATCTCCAAATATGCCCTGCCTACATTTTCATTCCATAGAAATCCCAAAGCATCCCACAACATCCTGATGTATAACAGGACACCAGGATTTGTTCAGCACAACTCCCTAACAGTACAGTACAAGAGACATTTATAGTGCTGTAAAACTCAGCTTATGTATTTAGTAAATCTGTTTTGGGAAAGCTTACAGAATGTCCTGCTTTTACCATTTTAGGTGATGCATGGCTGCTGTACATTTGACATTTTGGAGTGTGTTTTCATAGATCCTAAAAGGTATTTTTGTCATACAATTATCTAAAAATCAGTTCCCTTAGGAGAGCTGAAAATGAACAGCTTCTCTGTTCATATGCATCAATTTGATCACACAGAATATTGATCCTCATGAAGTGTTTCTTGGTCTACATCCTGCTAGAAGGGCTCATATATACAAAGGCAATGAGGATTGTAAATGACTTTATTTCAATGTATTCTGAAATGTAAATTTTGTGGATGCATTTGTATCTCCACTCTTTTCCAATGACTCATAAAGTTGTAAGGGTTTCACAGCCACCATGCAGATTTTATTTGTGTCTTTCTGGAAATATCAGGGGCATGTAATGGACTGCAGTCTGAGCATGTCTAAATTGATGTGTGATTTTATATTTGTGTTTCAATAACATGGTAATCAACACTATTTTGAGATACAAGCTTTGATCCTTATTGTTGCTAACAACAATACCCATACTAATGTGCAGTATTTTTAACAAAGCATAGCATAGGGCATTTTGCAATTCAAATACAATTAAAAAGCAATATAAAATAAATGTTTGATTTTGATTTAAAATATGAGTGATTCAGCTCTCTAAACAGGCAAGCAAATTAAGAACATTAGAAAACAAATTCCAAATTGTCCTCTCAGAGGGTAGGGTTTTCTGGAGCTTACAGATGATTGAGGGTCCTCCCAGACTGTGAAATGAGGATAGAATGCAGCTTACAAACCCCAAGGCTACCAACACACCTCAGGGACACCCCAGCACCCTCACAGCACCCAACATCTTCCTTCTATAGCTTGTTCTCAAATAAAATAAATTTCTTTAGGTAAATAATCTCTACTCCTGGGAAGACTGTATGGTTACCCCTCACAGTGAAGGTTTTATCTGATGGCAGCGGATGTTCAGGTTAGAATGTAGATCCCTGAATATTCTCTTCAAAAAACCTTACATAAAAAGTGTGACCTCAACCTGAAGGAAAAGCTATGAAGAAGACAAAAAGCTACTGTTTATTTACAAACTGAGTAAATTTATGCAGAAACTTCCCACAAAGCAATCACTGAAACACCATTGTATTCTGAGTATCACTATTATTTGAAATCTCACATTGCCTTGCCAGTGTTGCAAATGTTTTTCTTGCTTCTTTAATTCCCACAAACATGCAGAAATTCTGGTTCCTTACACTTATTATCTGACCCTCCTTTAACAGAGGGTCTGTCTGAAGTCTCTATACTTTAGACATCTATTTTATTTCTTAAAATCAGCTCTGCTTTTAAAAAATGAAACTTCAGAGTATTATATATATATCGAATGAAAAATTCAAAGCAGACTGTACTGCTTCACCCTGCTTGATAAATTATACATTATGATATGCTGTAACCCCTCCCAGTAGTACTCCAAATATTATATATTGGTTTTGCATATAATCTCCTCTTGGGAAGAATGCTTTCCACTTGTGAGTTTAGTCACTGCCTCCAGCTGAATTTACACAAGATTAGAAGAATACCAGAAAAGTAGAGATAAAAAAAAATTTGAAGAAATATTTGCATGCCGGAGGAAACGAATGGAATAAACTTACCAACAGGAGTTTACCTGGTAGACTCATACAAAACTTTTGATATGGACCACTTCTAGGCACAAGGAGGGAGGTTGAACAAAAACATGAAATGCCTTTGAACATATAACAGGCTACCTGTTCCTGGAATCACTGAGTTGAAACACTTTGCTAACTTTTTTCGGACCTCTAGTTTTTAAATTCAGTTTCCATCCTGGATCCATACACTCATGTCTAGCTTATTTGAACTTGTTCAGAAACAGAGTGAAATTCCCTTAGTGATAGCTAAAATATTTAAGGAAGCCATGTGTGCTTTGCTGGTCCTGTCCTTCATAAAAATATGTAATAAAGGAAGGCTTGGCACTGTTTAGATTGATTATCCCATATTCTCTCTAAGCAGGACTTATGGGGCACTTATGCAGGGGGAAGTAAGCCTGATGGAAGGAAAAGGGAAATATAGTTCTCCAACACCTGAAAACTGTTCTTGGCAATTTGTTGCTCTGCCCTATTTTACCCATAATTACATTTATCAACCTTTCCAGAATGAAGTGGTTCCCAGCTATAGCTGTGGTAAAGAGTATTATTTGGTAAACTATCAGATCTTAGGATGGGAGTGAAGGGGTCCCACACTTTTTATATTTAAAAAAGAAAATCTACTGTCTGGTGATTATACAGAAGGGTTGAATTTGCTGCAATGCCAACCTTGCCCATCCATGTTATGTCAGCTACTCTTAATTTTTTCTGTATACTCTACATCATTTTTCAACCACATCCAGTGCCTGGAAATACTGATGAGTTTTCACGATGTCTCCTTAGATGACCTGTGTGCAAAGAATTTTGAGACCAAACAATATGGGCCTGCATTAGTCACTGAAGGGAATTATGCCTCTTTTGGAGTGATGGTAAAAATAGTTTCTGTCTAAGTAATAAAAAAAAGTTGTTGTAGAATAAAATGGATTCGTTTTTCTTTTATGTCTTCTGTGGGGAAAGCAGGTACACAACTGTTAGCTGAAGTAGGTGAACCCCCAAATTTCAGCCTCTCAAGAGCTGGCATTCATTTAAAGAAGTTTAAATTTTTCCCGTTACAATAAACATGGCCTGACACTTGCCAGTGGGCAGTAAGATTTTTACTTTTTTTCCAGAATCCTTTTCTATGTGTTTTTAACACAGTGCATGCCTGGGCAAGGTAGCAAAAAAAAAAAAAAAAAAAAAAAAAACAAAAAAAACAAGAAAAAAACCCACAAAAAAACCAAGCAAAAAACCAGAGATAGATTTAGTATTACATCTCCAGGGGGTTGACACATTTTGAGTCTTACAAATGCAAATAATGCCAATTGCTAGTTGAGGCTGGATTAAACCATATTCTGCTTAAATTGATTCTAGCGACAGCAAAATTAGTATGTTGGGAAAAAAATGGGTGAGGAGAAAAGAAAATCTGATATAATTTGGGCCAACTACTGGACAAAAGCTGATGTAGTGATGTTAACTTCAAAAAATGTGTCTGGAGAGCCACAAAAGGCACATAGATAACTTGACTAAGATCAAAACAGATAGGAAATGTTTTCTGTCAGTGCTATGGGCTTTAGCACTACTCTTAATATATAACTTGAACCATTATTTAGTGTTGTACTGTCCCAAAGGTCTTTAGAAGATGCATTTATACAGTACAGTCGTCACATCCATATTAAATCATGGGTGGGAATCTATTTCAATTTCTTTTTCACCTTCAGCTGTTTGAGCACAGGCCATACAGACACAATTTAGAAATCTATCAGCTGCTCCTTGTATCACAAGGGTCAGACTAGTCCCTTGCTGACATAAATAATAGAGACTTCAAAATCAGTCTAATTTTTTCCATTAGCCCATTAGGCTTATCCCTGTTGCATTTCCTCTTCCATTCTATATGTGTTAAGATTTTGTAAATACGACATAAAAATTAATTCTCTTTGCATCATAAAGGGAATGTTCTCCTCTTCCAAATTCAATTTATTAATTAAAAGAGGTGAAAAACTGTGGAAAAAACTGCCCTTCCCCCTCCCCACCCTGCTGCTTCCAAACAAAAATAAAGAATTTGCTTCTAGCAGTCTTAAATGATGTTTGATGCTCCAGAGAGCCTTCAACATTCATTACAGAGTCAACCAGAGCTTCATTAAATATCAATCTAGCATGTGTATATGTGGTACTGAGCACTGGCCTCAGGACCTCCCTTAGGCAATTTTCTATAGGTTTCTTTCATCTGTCATTTTGCTTTGACTTGGGGCGATTATCACTTTTATCATTGACAATAAAAAACTCATTCCTGTGTGCATTTAATTTTCATTATTCCTTGCCCCATAAAGATGACTGACACACACAGATTCTTTTTCATCTTTTAAAGTATTGTAATGAATCATTTTAAATTCTTGCCTTGGAGTGTTCTTTTCTTAGCATTGGTGGATGAAATAAAATTAAAATTGTGTACTGGTGTTAAGAAAACTTGTCGTGTTGTTCTGGCCTAGCAGCAAAAGACAAACTCTCACAGATTCACAGAATGGGTCAGGTTGGAAGGGACTGCAGTGGGTCACCTGGTCCAAGTGCCCTGCGCGAGCAGAGTCATCCTAAAGCACATTGCACAGGATTGTCTCCAGAGGGTTCTTGAATATCCCCGGTGAGGGAGACTCCACACTCTGGGCAACCTGTCCCAGTGTGCGGTCACCCACTGAGTAAAGTGCTTCCCCATATCCAGGCGGAACTTCCTGTGCATCAATTTCTCCCTGTCTCCTCTTGTCCTACTGCTTGGCATCTCCAAGAAGAGCCTGGCTCCATCCTCTTCTATACTTATAGGCACTGATGAAGTCCTTTCTTTGTTGTCTCTTCTCCCACTGCTGCACAGACCTCTTACAGAAATACAACCTGTTTGGTAACAAGTTTCAGTAGCAATATTTGGCATTCTTTTAACATTTATTGAAAATGCAGAAAGTGATGCATTTTACTGTAACTCTTTTAAACAGTGCCTTTTCCAGTGCACATTGATTTATTTTAATGCCTAATTTTATGAAAAATGTGTAAAACATTAATCAACGATATTTTCCTAAAATAGCCTGCACACAATCCTGTTTTAGGATTAAGTCAATTTTGTTTTCTTCTCTTTGTCATTTCTGAGATGATGTGGAGATGCTAAACTTCTTAGTGTATGACAGCTTATCTTGAATTTTTTTGACTTCTCATATTTCCAATCTTTCCTATATAATATAAATTTTAGTTGTCTTCTCTGTATGAAAACTTGTAAAGTCCTGAGAACACAAACTACTCTTTTTGTCAGAGCCAGTCTGGTGAAGCCTTGCTTGAGGCAACTTTCTGGCTTCTCCTACGTGTGCAATGGGGATGAACTATGACCAGACATTACAGAGGCTCTGTTTCTATATCAGTCCAGTGCTATTTGGGTGTAACGTTGTCAGTCAGAAGTGAATGCTTTGCTGTAGATAAAATAATAAATAATAAAAGTCTCAAAGTTTTCCTTCCCATTATATACAATATCATATACAATATTAAAATATGTTGTCATTGTTGGTACTGATGATGTATAGGATGTACAAGGAATTATGTACAATGTCAAGATATCATCTTGACCTCTATTCCTTTTATTTAACAAAGCAAAACCTTTGTCCTTAAGAAAACCCAGTGACAGCCATCTGCTCCCACTTGCAGGAGACCAGAGAAATTACTAATGGCTCAAAACAACTGAAATGTGTGTTTGAGGAGGGTGCAAAAGGCAAGTTCTGTGTAGGTGGGGCATGCTCCACATTCCCCCCGTGCAGGCTCTGGTCAACCCCAAAGTGGCTACCAAGACACTGGCACACCAAAAGCCCCGAGTGGGGGGAAAGCCCTGGGACACCAGAGCAGATGAAAGGCTGTGACGTGGGTGTGATGCCACCTTACAGTGGCTGAGACCTCACTGGATCCAAGGTGGTTACTACTGATCTTTCTCTTTCTTCTCCTAAATTAGTCTTCTCAAAATCTGGATAACTTGAAATTATCCAGAAAGTTGGTTCAGAGTCTGCTAAGTCAATGTTTTGCGAAGTGTCTTATTTTGATTGGATGTTTGCTTTAAAATTTGCAAAGTACCTTTTTCTCTAAAATTTTCCAGTAAAAGTTTTCTATTTAACCTCCTGAGAAGCTTGTTATTCTCTCCAGTGCACTTCCAAAGTACCTAAGGCCCTATAAAAAACTCACTGAGTGAGCTCATGGCATAACATCACTTTAAATAACAAACTGCTTTAATATGTGTAACCATAAAAAGTTTTGAACATTTATTCCAATTTATTCTTGCCGATAATCAGAATAAAATTGCTATGTTATTCCAGCCATTTCAAGTATCTCATATTATAGCTACAGAATCTTTATTGTAAAATAATGGGAAAAACTCTGAGCCATGGCTTAAAGGACAAAGATCACCATTTAAAGCATATTTATCCATCTTAAATAGAGATGCATTATATCCTAGAATGCCTAAAATAGAATATTTAAAATTCGTGCAGCTGCATTGCAGAAATATGAATTCTTAAACTTACATTCTAGCTAAAAGGACTGTGGAATTTGAAAGAAATCCTTCAATAAAAGTAAAACATGGAAAAAGTTTTTTGATATTTGAAATTGTTTCCTTGAAGGAAATGGTGACCAAAGTTGCAAAACATTATGCCTAACCAAGTACTGAAAACAAGATGCATACCTGTTCAGTACAAAAAGAACCTCAGTTTTGCACCCAGTCTCCTCCAGACTACCAGGGGACACCAAATGAGTGCGATAATGAAGGATTTCTTACATTACACAGTTTGCACAGAGGCTGATTGCATAAATTTTATTCAAGGAAAATCTCACTTCTGAAGGTTTGTGAAGCCAGATGGTGCCCCATGAAGCTGCCTTGGAGCAAAGCAGTTCCTTTATCATTTGAGAAATGCCCAATTTTTGTAGTTACATATGGAATTCTTTTTGCTTTAAGGACAGCATTTGGCAAACACAGTACACCGTGTCTATTCATTGATACCAACTGTCACAATTATTTCTATTAGTCATAAGAAGAACTAGAATCCAGTAAGGAAAGTGGCAAAGAAAAAGCATCTATTATTTTTTTTAAATAGTGCATTAATTAAATTTGCCAGAATGTTCACATATCACTTTAAATTCTAGAAAATATAAGCCATACAGTGAGTGGTCCATGTCATCTTTCAGTGGCCATAGGCCATGCTTTTGAACAAAGCAAAGAAATTTAAATATTTAATGTTTTTTAACAACAAGATGTGTGATATCTACTGTGTCATTTCTTTTTTTATGATATATACCAATCAGCTGAGGTGTGTATATGGTGAAATATCAATTCACTGGAGATCTCACATCAGTAGCACTTCAGCGGAACTACATATATCTTAGAGAAGAGTCAAGAGGAATTTTTGATGGCTTGTAATTTTGGCCTGGTGCCTTGAAAACACAACCTGTTGTATTTAAATAGGTCAGCACTGCCAGACTAATAGTGTAATTAATGTTGATTAAATCCATGTAGGACGGAGGAAATATGAAGTAACAACTGGTTTGGAACTACTTTGTATGTGACATAAGTAATCAAGACACAGAAGTCTACATGTCTTATGGATGGCTAGGTTATGAGTCAAGTCTGATTGAATTTTACTTAATTGCTTGAATATTTAAACATTTTAATTACAGGCTCTTAGTTTTGCTGTGTGTGGAGGTTTTTGTTTTGTTTTTTAATTAAATATGACTGATACTGGTAACTCATTAGCTGAGAATTAACTGTTCAACAAATAAAATAAACTAAATGAATATGAGGAAATATTCCTAATATGAATTATATAATATGAATTAGAATGGAGCAAGAAAAATAACCCCAAACTTCTGTCCAAGCATCCAACCAAATACAACCTCATAAATAGGATAAATATTTGGAATCTATTCCAGAAGAAAAGCTCATTAAACAGAAGATTAATGCGACTGGAATGATTTTGTGCAGACAGTTCTATACAGCAAACACTCATGTAAAAGCTGATTTTCAACATTGCTGGAATTGGTGTCATACAGGAACTTTCAGCACTTATCTTCCAGAATAAGAGCTAATAAATCAAAATTTTTTTGTTCTCTTTTATATTCCATTATCTCTTGTTATACCAGTGCTCAAAGTATGTAGCATTGTGAGCCTGCATCCCCAAATTTTCAATAATCAGGAATTATTTTCCTCTTAACTGTTTGCCAGAACTTTTTAGCTCTGCCTAAATATCTCTTCTGCCCTTAATTTTCTCTGTTGTCACTGAACAGAGATAGGACCTACAAATCTTCCTGGTTTTTTCTTGTCTGCATTATTATGATACAGAAAGGATGTGTAAAATTACATGCTTTTCCACTGAAGAGACTATCAGCAAAGGTCAGCAGAAGTCCTGTTCACCTCTATCATTATGAGTGGGAAAAAAAGGACCTTCTGACGACAACGAACTTTTCCTCAAGTCTGCCATAAAGTGGAATTAAGATATAAAAAGATGTAAAATTCTGAGTCAAATTGAACCAGGTAGAGTAATACACACTGAAAGCAGAGTCGTGATGAAACATACCCACTTCAGTTCTGTGGGAGGTACTCAGCTGGTGCCCAAGGGGCCACAGGTTATACTCAAATCATTACTTTGTCAGCTTTGCCTTCAGGAAACCTCTCTAAGCCAGTTAGGGCTAACTATCATGAACTTATTTGGAGGTGAGTTCATTTCATTTGCAGTCTAAAGAACAGACACTTACTGCAATCTTTTTTCTATTATTTACAATGGAAATGAGCTCATTACTATTCCGTTTTACATTTCATGTTAATCAATTCATTTTTCTAGCTTGCAATCAGCTTATTAGTTCCAATAAGTACTTCATGAATTGTTAATGACAACATAAAACAACAAAACCCTGAATCTGGTTAAAAGCAACCCCCTTTGAACATTTTGGCCTGCTGCCACTATCCTGTGTGACTGGTGTGGGGTGGAACACACACCACTTTCAACACAATTATTTGTGAGGGTCGACCTGGCACCATGGATTACAGCTTCAGGATATGATTGTAATAAATATCATATGAGAAAACATCCATAATTTTAAAGAGCAGCAGTGCTATAATTTTCTATATGTGTGTGGCAAAGCCTATATTTTCTTAGATCTGTCTATCAGAGGTGCTAAAGGGACCTGTCAGTTGTTCTTAATTAAGGTCTTAAACTAAAAAGATCTCAAATACATGCAGATAGTGCCATGGAAATAGATATAAAATAGTGTCAGAATGGAAAAATAGTTATAAGGATTCCCATTAGCCTATAAAGCAGTTCAATAATTTAAAAATTTAATTTGAGCTTCCAAAAGTATTAAGTATTTTTATATAATAAGGAGGTATTAATCTTTTCCAAGGTGGTATTTGCATAGAAACATAGTGTTTGGTGATCAAAACAACCATTTCAGAATGAGTTCTGGAGTTGTCCTCTATAGACCTGACCAAAAGATAGTATCATTTTGTTTCTATTGAATTTATTCCAAAATTCCAACGCTCCTGAGGATTTTAATGTTGATTTAAATAAAAAGAACTATGTCTTAAAGAAAATGTTCTCTCCACTGAGAACCACTGTAAGTATGGGTATGCAAATAGTCTGTGATACTGTTTAAGATAAAAAACATTGAAATTATATCTTAAAAAAATCTCTCTTCCAACCTCTGCTTCTCTGTATAAAAGTTAATGTTTCTAAGTCATAGCATTGGCAACAGTCTCCATAAACAAATACTTTAACGCTCCAACTTTAAGAGAAATTGGTAAGAATAATAAAATTTATTCAAGTTATATAATTTTATCTTTATTTTGTTGCTATACTGACTAATACCCAGGCTCATAACATCATGCAGAAACATAATATGCACATAGTAAGACAAAATGAACATTTTGTCTTCGTAACCAATAAATCTCACCTATTCCCTCTCTCAATCAGGATTTTTTAGATTATTATTTTTAAAATTACTTTATTAATATTTTAATTTTAAAACACATTATAAAGCTGTTTGTTGTGTGTTCCTTCACAAAGATTTTATTTCACCCTTTTTCACAGACGTCTCCAGCCATCATTTATTCATATTTATTTCATACAGTAGTAATTAAAACAGCTAGCAAAAGCCTAAAAAAACATGAGACTGAACTGACCAGAGAATTTCATTCCAATTCAGCAGGCCCTGTGGTTTTCATGAAAGTTATCAACTTATAAGGCCCAAACCATCCTTATTTTGAAGGCAAATGTAATCTTCAAGTGGTAAAGAGTTCTTTCCCAGAAACAGCGTTATACTGTGAATTACCAAAAGATGCTATTCACCATCCCTCACAACTGGATGGCAAAAACACCAGCTGACTGCAGAGGTTTAAGGTCAGACCTCCAACTCTCATCACCCTGAGGGCCTTCCTTGCTATTGTACCTTCGTCTGCTTTAGGTAGTGCCCCATGAATGAAGGAAGCAACAGAAACAAACAGACGAGGATGAAGTCTTCTTTAGGCACCTGAATTTAGATTACACTTTAGAGCTGACAGGTGAAAATTTGAAATGTAAATATAAAGTCCATAAACAAATAATCTGTATTAGCAAGAAAGAAAGGCCCAGGTTGTTCTTCTCACTGTCACTTCAAAAGAAAGGCATAACATATTGCCATATGATATCCAAAATAACCTCTCTTTTTCCAGTTAACAGGATTGCATTAGAGGTTCAGATTTTCCTCATGAGAAACACTAAACTTAATTTCACAGGTGCAAATCAGATTCACTCTTTATCTGAATGCATTTAAGATTTGCAATAGTATAATTACAGAAATTGTATTTACATTTATTATGCTAATTTGCCTTACATGTCACCAGTTATAAAGAGTATTTCATGTAGTGGGTGCATTTCATGGTGTGCAGGTATCACACTTCTAGCATTAAAATGTTGCTAAAATGATTTCCCAAATAAAAAGGATAGTTTTTTTCATGTTTTCCCTAAAAATAATTTTGTAAAAAACCCTTTGCACAGCATGTCCTCACCATAGTGCTTTTTTTCCTTATTTTTCACTGGAATCTTTCATTTTATTAAATCTTGTTAAATTTTGTGGACTTCATTCAAGAGTGATTCTGATGACACTCAGCCTGTTAGCAGAGGAGGATCAATTGAGTGACATCAGGGTAGTATATCCTGCTTGAAGAGCCTTAAGAAGATGTTTTGTATATGGTCAGACGGTGTTTTAAAGTGCAAAATCAGTCCTAAAAAGGTCATTGACTTTTCAAATTAAGTGACATAATTGCTTTGTGTAGTTAAGCACTAATGTTACTCCGAAAATTATGTGTTAAAAGTTGAAAAGTGGTATTACCACTCATTTTTTTTTATTCTGAAATTAACACATACTCATGAGCTAACTAGCAGTATAAAATCACAGAGATAGTAACCATCAGGTCTAACTTAAGGCATAAGAAAATTTGGTCCTTATTTACGGTAGGACAATGAAAAAAGTGGCTTGCTTACTATGTGGGCTGTACAGAAGGAGATGGTAGTTGGGTGGATGACCAGTGTATTTTCTAAGGGATCCCTTCTTTTCCTCATTGTAGGATCTTTATCACCTGCTGCTTCCAATGGGAGGGTGCTCATGCCTGCAGGGAGGTCTGGGATATCTCCAAACTGGCAGTGTCAGCCCAAGTCCACAGCCTTTGTAAGCCTTCCTTCCCTGGCAATAGTCAGAGAAATAACAACCTCAAATTTCTTATTTCCTCTGCCTTTCCAGGCAGGTTTTGTGTCCAGAATAATCCCAGCAGCTAGACACAGGCCTCCAAGGTTCTTGCTCACCACCGTACTGCTATTTTCCTTTATTGCAGATTAGCCTTGGAGAAGCAATCCTTGTTCTCATTTATGTAAGAATTGAAAAAGGAATTAAATTATTAAAAAGGCCATATGGATCCAGTTCTTCTCAAAGTGGCTCTTTTCTGTTGAAATGCCACCATGGCTATTTTACATCGAAATGCAAATTATTAAGATTTGCTTGATTAACATTGGATACCGATTTGATAAAGACTGGACAGTCAAATAATACTTCTATAATATTAGCAAAGAATCTTTGAAAATCTGGACAGAGAGAGCATTGAGATTTGGTATCAGATATAAACAATGATTATCTTTATGTTAGCCTGGAAAGCAATAGTAACATGAACTATTACTTTGCACTAATAGTTACATCCTCTATACCAAATTCAAACATAAAATATTTCTTCTCTGAACAATCTCAGCCTACAGTGCAAATGAATATTGCATGAAAAAGTACTATCCACTGAGCACAAAAATGATATGGCACAAAACCTGCATTTACAGTGATTGTCAGACGTACAGTTGAAGCCAAATGAAAGCCACTTGGAAGTGGCTCAAAAATTTGGCAGTTAAAATACATATTTTAGGCCTTATGGCTGCATTCATTGCCATATGTTGAGAGCTGTCCCTCTCTATTTATTTGTATGTTTGGAACTGTCCACCCCTATTTATTTGCAATACCTTATTTAGGCATAATGGCTCAGCTACTAAAAGATATTAACATATTGCTGCAGATTGAAGGCAGAACAACAGATACAATTAGAGGTTCAGAGGAGACTGAACCATGTCAAAAGATCAAGTCTTATTTAGTCACACAATGATAACTACCCTACAGCCCTTGCTCTTGTCAAGGTTCATTTCAGCCTATATTCTATAATTTCTCTCAAAAGTAACACTGAAATAACAGAAAAGTCTGATTCCGACTGCAAATGTTTGATCTAAACTCACCTCAGTGGTCCTGACCAGGCTATTGATCAGTAAGACTACACCTAGATGTAAAAAGGGGATTGTATATCGGATACTGAAATTAGCATGAGTTACTATTCAGAGGCTAATATTTTGGAAAGGGCCCTGTCACTGCCTTTTGGAGATGGCATATGGACGACTACAGAGGTGTGAGAAATTAACTGTACCACAGTGCCTTTGTTATTCTGATTGAGAAATGCATCCCAGTAGGCTCAATGCAGAGGAGAAATTAAGTGGCACCTTCCCCTCCACCAGCTCCAACCAGTTCTGACAATACCTGGCACAACCCCTTGATTCCAGCTCTCATTGCTTCCCCAGCAAGTTATTTTTCTCCTGATTTTTCGTCTTGTGGTTCTTTTCCTGATTTCTCTCTAATATACATTGAGTTCAGCCAGCAAAGGCACACCCACCTTTTTGTAGCACTGCCATGGGACTTCCAGCCAAAAGCAATGCCTTAGACAACATAAGGCTGCTAAAAGTTTGCTGAGTTTCAGAGTGGCTGATAAGTCATCGCACTGTTCCTGTGGCATGCCAGCAGCAAGCCTGCAGGGGAAGGAAATTCCAGTGACACAAGATGACAGAGAGAAGCTGTATTTTCTTTTTTAAATTTTTTTTTCGTAGTTTGCAAGCTTGTTTTGCTTTAAAACAAATAGAATCAAACATGAGCAGCAAAACCCAACACTTCAAAACTACCTAAATTGCCTCCATCTTCTCTTTCCTCAAAACAGCTCTTAATACATACTGTCTGTTTAAACTATGATTTCACCTTGTGAAATACTTCAGAGCTTAAGGAGAAGGAATGATGGAAACTCTCCAAATTAAAAATCTTATTTCATTATGTGCAAGTTATAGATTGTTTTCTGGATAACATTAAAGCTGGTTATTAATAGGTCTCATGCTGGCTGTTAGCAGGACAGGAAATTGGCTACAGCCAGATACAAAGCTTGTAACAGCCAAATCATATCCCTACAGACAGCTAGGCTGGCCTCTTTCATCATGGGATCCATGACAGTGTGAGCTCTTTCTAAATGTATTTATCCCCATGAAGTTCCAACAATCCAGAGAAGACCTCCTCTCATCATTAGCTGAAGAATTTATGCACCCTAAGGGCAAAAACAAAGAAGAATTTAGGTGCTGAAGTCCAAAAATTTGGTTCCCAAATGCTCCCCTGCCTATTGAAGCACACAGACACTTGGCACCTGGTTGGCTTCCCCCTCTTTTCAGCTTCCATATAAGCCTCTCTTTTCCACCAGTACCGAAAAATTTAGGATTTCAAAGTTTTAATTGGTGTCTTCAAAAGGAGCCTCTAATAATTGCCACAGGAAAGATGGAAGCATGGCTAAGGAAAGTCAGGAGGACCCACATGTGCTAAGAAGAGTGATAGGGCAAAGAGTAAGTCAGCTTCAGCTTTGTATCACTTTCATATTCACAAAACAGCCATGGGTCAAGATATTTTTTGCCTGGATGCATGCCCCATCTAGAAATGTATACCTGAACCTTGAGATCAGTCTGGTCTTTTCTGGTAGGTTTGATTTGCACTCCACCTACTCTCTGCCTGTGAGGAAAACAGAGAGTTTTTCCCTTAAAATTCATATTACAGTTATCTGCTTTTCCCCTTTCCATCATGTTTTCCCCACAGCATAACATCTTATTTCATGTAATGCCCTGTAAATACTAACTCTGCTGGGTAAGGCTTGAGGGAAAACATTTCAACATTTGCAGCATAATGAATTAGAGAGAGACAGATAGCTTCTCTTTTTTTGAAGTTCCCAGACTAACATCTATCCCTCTTTTATTCTCAAATAAAAACTTTTTCTAAATCATTTCAAAGGCATGAACCCTCCTGATGGAAGTACTCATTTACCCAGCTTTGATCAGCAGGATTGTGAAGTATCTCCCATATAGCTTCTGGAAAGGATTAGGAAGAAATCAAACTAAATCTGAAATTTGCTGTTAATTGTGAATGTCTAAAAGGAAGTGTGGAAATTGAAGAGAAAGCAAGAGACAGTTCCACAGCTTTTAAATAAAATTGTTATGACCACAAGACTAGAGGCTCAGAGTCAGGCACCCTGTAAAATAACTCACAGAAAAATTTCCTGTGAGGTAATACATTTTATATCTTACATTTTCAGATTCTTGAAGAGATAAGCAGAGGAAATAGCTCACTGATGCATCTCAGGAGAAAACCTTTAAAAGAAACGTTAAAATTCAGTACCAAACAGAAGTATTGCAGTATAACCTAAAATATTCCACTTGGGTAGGGTATTTTATTGTCCTGATAGAAAAATAAAGTTTCTTCTGACTGCATAGAAGGAATTTAAAGATTCCAAAAAGCAACTGCATGAACAATGCTAGCCATGAAATATATTTTTTTTTTCTGTAGTGTTGAAATATAAATTATTAAAAACTCCATAAAGTTTGCATAGGTTTTCTCCTTTGGTGTTTGCATTGGGAACATGAGAATTTGTATACTGAATATACAGAACTCAGAAAACAGCAAGGATCAATCCTATCAGCTGATAGTGTTAGCCCATTTCCACTGGCACATGGAGCAAAGCATGGCTACTAGCAATGGCTGTACTGAAATCAGTAGCTTGGGAATACCCAAAAGTTTTTTTCCCTGTGATGTCCTGTTGTAGGCAGTAACTTTGCTGGATCAGTGACCCAGGCTTTCAGGGTAGGAGGTGTGACAGAGATGGGCAAGAAATGGAGACCTGTGCAAAGCAATGTTAATCACTATAAGTATCATGTGCCAATGCCACATCCCAAAGAAATACTGAACAATGTCATTTGAAAAGAGGACTGTGGCTGGCTTCTCTATATCTATTAATAGGCAATTGTAGGACTGAATTAATCCAGAAATATAAATCAGTTTCTAAACTGGCGTTTTAAACAGCTTTGTGCTTTCTTTCAATGAAAGTAATTGTTTTTCAAAAGCTAGAAACCTGTTGTGGTTGCACACAACTCTGGATTTTTTTTTCTGATTCTTTCCAGAAAAATATGTATCATAACTACATTTCCACATGCAGGTATCCTGCAGGACATTTATTGTTGAAGCAATTATGCAATTACACACATTTGTTCATTTACAAAACATGCATATCTAACCATTACTCTAGATGCATCTGATAATGGTAACTGTAGTGCCCTGAGCTCTTGATACTTCCTGAAGCAGGTTCTCTGAGTCTAATTTAAACATAACAAGTGTGTCACTGCCTTTATATTAAATTTACACTTGACACTGACTTTTAAGTCAGCCAACTCGGCAGCTTTTGCTAATATAGTTGTCTGTTTCTCACCTACAGAGATACCTTTCCTTTACAGAATAAATCTTATGCAAAGGTCTGCAGAAAAACCTGGAGTTTCTGTCAAAACAGAAGCCAGGGAATTGCTTGATTCCTGATTCAATCTGACACTGCAAGCCTTGATTTGAGGCTTGAAATAGATTGATTTACAAATAAACAAATAGAGCTATAGAACTGAAAAAAATGAATATACATCATGCTGCATCTTATCTTGGAATACCAAAGATAGCCCAGGGTAATGAATGCATCCAGGATGAATATATTCAGATTAGCAATACAATAAAAATTGGCATGCAGATACCTCTCAAGTATAAGAATCAAAGCTAGAATAAAAAAGAGTATTGGTGACAGCAACTGTTTCATGTCTTGTGTATGGAGATTGGAAATACATTTCTTCCAGAAATTGTAAGAAATACATGTGGTGTTGTGACAGATTAACATTTAAAGTAAATGTACAGTAATTAGATAAATTAAATAATGTTTTCACAGTGACTGCAATTTGCAAAACACGTGTCAGACCGGAATGGTTTGTTAATACAGTTTGTTAGTAGGATGACAAGAATGATTTAAATTGAATTAAATTAACACATAGGTTTCTTATTTAAACAACATCTAGCTGAAGGGGCCAGCAATCATGATCAATTTCAATATAATCACAAAGATTTCTCTGCAGTATGTATTGAAACAATATTTATTTTATCAATATTCAAGAAAGTTAAGACAGCAATGTTTGAAAAAGAATTAAAAATATTAGGCTTAGTTACTACTGTATTTCATCACCTTTTGCCTATTCAGAGAAAAAAAAAAGAAAAAAAAGTAGAGTTGCATTTTCTGACCCTTAGATTTACAATTTACTCTCCCAGTTTATTCAACATTTTTTCTACCTATTGCATACAGAAAATACAACAGCTGGAATAAAGAAACATTCTGACTGCTTTAACATCTACTAACATTCACCCTTGTCATATTTTGCACAGAATATTAAGCAAAAACATAACAGGCAGTTATTACAAGCCTGCTTTCTATTTCAGTGAATCTTTGTTAGGCAGGGACAGGAGAGCTAGAAAAATGAGCAGAGGTGAAGAAAACAGCAAAAGAAAAAAAAACCAAAACAAAACAGAATAATTACACTGTACCACGCTAGCAGCTGTAGTGAGGTTTTCAGAAATCCAATGGACTTGTTATGAAAGACATGATAAATGTAACATTAAAGCAAAACAGAAGAGAAAGACTTTAACAAACCAAACATAGAATACTGCTATTAAACCAGTAATCTAATCATAGGGATTGAACAGCAAAGGGGAGGGATCTCGTGCCAAGATGCACAGTAACTTTACATCACAGCAGTGGAGCCACAATGCACTACAACAAGGCATAAGGTGAAGTACATCTTCCAAGTGCATTTTACATACATTCCTGTAGGCATCTGCAGTATGTTCTCTTTCTTTTTTTCTTGTTAGTACATAGTAAGCAGCTGTACTTCACTGACAGCAGAGGTGGTACAAGCTCTGCTGCACCCCTGGGTCCCTCTTGGGGGATGTGTTGGTTGGATGGAAAGTGTTCTGTGACTGCCCATGGGTACCAGCACAGCCAGCCATGGGTCATTCAGCATCTGCCCCAGCACATTCTGGAAGGGGAATGCAACTGCTGTTTCTGCAAAGAATTTCTTCCCGTGCCCTTTTGCCTTTCCTTTCCCTTTTCTTGTCTCCTCTACTTCCCTACTCTGATCTATGAATCGTATTTAGCAAATTCTGGCTATACTCGCACATAATTTGGAGATGATGGAACTTGCTTTTTTGCAAATGTTTTGGCTGAAAACATACAATTAATTCAGACTCACATTACCTGCCACTGCTAAGGTGGCTTTCCTGATTTTAGTGTTTTACTCTTTTAAGATGGTGCCAGTCCAGCAAGATGAGATATGAACTATTGTCAAAGACTGTTATAGCTCTGTGAATTAGCAAAGAGATTTCAGGTTCAGTGAGATGGATTTGACAAGACAGGAGTAAACAAACATCTCCTCTTGCACAAAAAATGTAAGCGATGTTGTGAAAGGCCTATTCCCATGCAAGAAGATGACCGAGAAGTACTGTCTCACTTCCCAAGAGAACAAATAAATATTTTCTTTATTCTTAATGAAGTAACATGACTCTTAGTCATGTTTTCCAAATTAAAAGATCATTATTAATTTCCAGCAATTACATCTTATTGCAGATCTTTTGAAAGCTATAGTTTCACTGAAAAAAAGCACACTTAGTTGACACAAGAAAGCAGAAAAGCCAGTTCATAAACCACTGAAACTGCCATTAATATATACCTTATTTTGGTTGTAGATAAAGACTTTTAAAATACTAATAATTTAATAAAAACTCCTGAATTTTTTAAAATACATACATATACATCTGTATATTTTTTTATATCTGTTTCCATGCCCTATCCATATTCCACAAGGAAAAAAAAATATTAAAAATTAGGAATCACATTGCTTTCAAAATACACAAGAGATAGCAAATCAAATCAATGGTCCTTGTCTTGGCAGACTATTGAAATCTCCAGGAACACAAAGAATTTCCTGGCATGTCTTTGCATGAGAAATTGAGTATGTTTTTCGTACTCCCACAAAGGTGAACGATCATAACACATTCTTTAGCCATACCTTACTCACTGATAAGAGTGTCTCTGGGGACCCAGAGAAACCCATTTCTTCCTAGGTATAAAATAAAATGTCATCCAGAAAAGACTGTCCACCTTCACTACAGAAAATGCTAGCAAATACCAGCAACATCTTACCATCAGCCTACTGTTATTCCAGTTAGCAAAAATATATTTGAACTTATACAGGTAAATGCATAAAGAAAACCAGTTTCTGATCTTTTATAAATAGGGTTTATTGCTAGGAAAAATATGAGCTTAATATTTAATCTAGGGAGAGCCAGATTCTAAATTTAAACACATGGCTGGAAACATTGGACCATATATACCTTCCTCAGCTTCAACAGAGAGGTCTCTGAGAAAGAGAACAGAGCACACCGATTTTTTTGCTCTTGAATAGCACTGAAACTCATTTAGGAATTTCTTCTGTGATAAGGATTAAAAAAAAAATTATCTTTCCCATGTCATTCCAATTAATTTCATAGTGATGAAATGTTTCCTGGCTAAGCTAATATGTCCTGGTTCTGTCCAGAAAAGGACTAACTTTTGCAGCAGCTGGGAGAGGGCATGGTTAGAACACGGATATTCTATACCACCTCACATCATTGCTGGGGATGTGGGAAAGGGACACTCTCCTGGAGAGACAGAATCTCTGATTGAGAACTCATGGCAGAGGCAGATATCTCTTTTTGTTTGTTATTGGTTTTTTTTCTTTTCTTGGAGAATAGTTTCTTTTCTTATATCTTTTATAATTAATATTGTTGCTGTTAATGTTTGTTTTAGCTCATTGCTGTTTCCAGTTTCTTATCTCAGCCTGTGTGCTTATCTTTGCCTTTTGTGCCTCCAGTTGGAGGGGTGAGGGAGAGAAGGTTTTATTGGGAGTATTGAATTGGAGAATACTATTTCTAAACCACACCATTGTGTTATTTATCTATTCTTTTAAAAGAAATTCTGTCTTTAGCCAAACCCCAAGCAAAATAACAATACTAGAACTAATTTTTGTCTTAAATCCTTGTTTTCACAAATTAAAACAAATAAAAAATAATTCCCAATTAGAACAGACTTAAAACAGATTTTAGTAAACATCTCATCAAAGTTCTGGATGACATAATATTTAGTTCCACAAGAAAAGAAATTAGTTTTAGGGTTCCTTGAACTCAAAACAGAGATGATATCATGCAGACCAAATGCTGATAATTGCAATGACAGAGTCCAAAGAAAATTTTCTGGAATTATCACCAAAACCACTTAGACCTTCAGATACATGTTCCTGAAACTCCATTCTCCTGTTGGATGACATCCAGAGTGAACTGCACAGTGATATCACAGTATTATTTTCCCATTATAACCTGAGTGGTTTAATAGTCACACTTTAGAATTTTCTTCAAGTCAAGTCTAAAAGCAGTCACAAAAATGGAGAAAACATCAGGATCTATATAACAAAGATATGCATGGAGTTTTTTTCCCCTAAATACAACTTTGCTAATATAGCAAGATCTGTTTTCTAATCCTAAGGAACATGTGTAAGTCCCCCAGATTGTTGAGAAAAAAAATAGTCATGAATAATGGGACAGGGGGTTAATTGTCCTTATCAGTTTTTTCAGTTGTTTTGATTCTGGTTCTGTTTCACAACCTTTGCGCCTCCACTGACTTCTGAATGAGGTTTATCAAAGGGACAATTGGATTACAATTGTATGAGAGGAAATCAATAAATAATGTTGAGAAGTGTCACTTTCTAGAAAGGAATACTAATACTCCTTTGGGGTCTTACATAACAGTCTTCAGTACTATAAGTTCATTATTTAGAAGCCAACACAGTTTTTCTTCCCAAGGACAGGCTTTCAGATTTTTTTAACTGTATTATCAAGGGAAGCTTCAATTACAAACATCAAGAAGTATGGTTGCACTATTGAAAATATAAAATCCAACTGGCCTCAAAACACAGAGTGAATTTCTTATATATATTTTCCTTATGCTTGTAATATCATTCTGAATTAAAAATTCACTTGTGGGTATTAACAACCAAGGGAGATAAATTTATATGCTGGGCTAATTTCCTGTGATGACAGCAAGCAGTCCCCCACTGACAGAGGCTGACATGCAGTACGACTAACACAGAAGCAATGCGGAGTTTCTGTCAGTAACAAAATACGTGTTTTCAGTTGAAGTCAGTACCTGCTCGTGTGCCAGAGAGCCAGCAGCCAGCTCTGAGCACATTTGCTGCAGATTTTTTAAGACTGTCACATCACTAAATCAAAGTTGCTCAGTGGTTGCCAAATGTTAGCTTATTAAGCTGAAGGAATTACTGAGCAGCCTCAGAAAAGAAAACAAGTTCAGAGAGAAGTATGTGAACAAGACAATATCTGCTGACTTACTTAAATGGAGTATGGTACTTCAGCAGTTGTTCCATTTGCTCTGTCTTGGACAAGGTTTTCAGGTTTAGAACATTCAAAAAGCCTGAGATGCTGTTTTCTTCCCTACTGCTGGATCCTATGAAATGCAATGGCTTGCAACATTGACAACAAGGTAAGATTTTTTTTCCTAGAATCAAAACACAAAAACTGTCTAACTAAACTTGCTTCAGGAAAAAAAAAATCTATATAAATAACAAGAATTGAATTGTCAATCCACATGCCTAGGGAAGATTTGCGATGTACTAAGACCAAAAGAGAAGCGACTTCAAGTGCAATACCTAAAACTGCCATATTGCTATATTCCTCTTTAGCTTCACTTCCTGATTTATCATCCAGTGAAAATGATTATTTTTGAAAACCCTTAAAAAACAGTCCTAATATTGGCACAGATGAGGAGCCCCAGGAAGGTAGGGAACACAGGGAACACATGTGAGAAGTAAATGGGTCAGTGGAAGTGCAGAACAGGTACCTGCTTTCTGCCTTTCTTTCCTTTTCTTAAACAGATAAAGAAATCCATTTATCTGCTAATACTGTACCAAAAAAATACTATAACATCAACTTATTTCACTGAGTGTACAAGCAGTCAACATTAAGAAGATTTATGATTTTAAAACGTGTTTTATTGTGTGTGTTTGAGGAAATTTCTCTCTTCTAGATAAAGCTGTGCTTCAGCTACACAAGGAGCATATATGAGAACTGCTTTATAGGAACCATTTGGCACATGCTCTGCTTTTAGATTTGTACAAGTGAAATCACATTTGATGGCACTACAGCTATAATTTAAATCAGCTCTTGGCCTAACTGTGTTCCGAAAACAGCTGCCACATACCATGTCAATGGGGAAACACCACCTGACATTTCCAATGTTGGGATATAAATCTAGGGTATAGGATTAGTAGCAATCAGCTTCTCTGGACTGAGCTGAAGAGAGTGGAATTGTTGGGTTGGTAGACCTTTGTGAAAGCCTGAGGTGAAGGCTGCAGTGAGGAGTGCTAGGAGAGAAGACAACATGGGGATTCATTTTTGAGAGCCTGTTTAGAGATTGTGAATACAGTTTAAAAGTTTATTTTATTTTAATGTGACTTATTTCCATTGCATCCAGAAGGAATTGTGTGGTTTTGGCTCTTCTATAACCAGTTTTATAATCAATGGGTTTGGAATAAAATGTTAATTAATCACATTTAATAACAACACTTTTAAAAGTAACTGTTCTGATTAGGCAAGGTCTTATTGTTAAAGTTTTTCTTTAAAAATGTCTCCATGAAGATCAGACATAATTTTTCAGTTAGACCAGTTTCAGTCCAAATAAACGAGCAAAGATGATGACCCAAGAAGCAGGTTCTCTTCAACTTTACCAGACAGATTCAAAGCAGGATTTGCAGGAAGACTGCAGGAAGGTTTGCAGGAAGATGGCTCCATCTACAGACAGAGGCTAAAGTGGTCACGGCTGCACTGTAGCTCAGTGTGTGGATTGCAAAGCCAGGTGACCTTAGCCAGGCTCTCTATCCTGCATGAGCTAGCCAGAGAAGATTCCCTAGGGATGTTAGGCTTCAGGAGAGCACGTCAGCCCGTTTTTACAGATCAGATCTGGGCATGTCCATAGCCTCAGGAACAGAACAAGGTCTTAGCTTTTCCCAGAACCACACTATAATCCAAGCCTCACAAAAAGAGTGTGACAAAAGAATGAATCAAAATTTTTTAATGTATCCACGAACTGACTTTTCATTTCCCTTCTTTCATCCCATTTATTTCCTTAGCATCTGGGATACTTCAGAAACAGCCAGAATCACTGGATTTACAAACAATCAGATCAGCCAAACTGTCACAGGAGCAGACAACAGGTGGAATAACTATTCTGGAGGGAAACAAAATAGTTTAAGACACTGACATTTGCTAGCCCAGAAATGCAGCATGTCATCATCTCATCTGAGATTGTGTCTGTCAATGTGTGGAGTTCAATTCCTACTTAAACACGTGATAAGTCCTTTCTAAGTGTCTCGATCAGCTGCAGAACCTCTTTATGTCTGATTTGCCAGCTGTCTAAATCTTTGTCTGTGCTTGTAGATTGCTGTCTGTCCAAATAAACCCTGATAACTCACTCTGCTAAGCTCCTCCTCTGTGAGAGCTCAGACACCCTTACATGAAAGTAAAATGTACATTTCTCAAAGGACTCATTTCTCTGAGCTTCTCTTCAGTACATGCAGATTCCCTGAATATTTCTCCTGTGAAAGATGATATACTGCCATGTTCTCTGAAGCTGTTTGTGGAGTGGGCTTGGCTGAATTTAAACTGGAAGAATTTGAGTGTTGATGTTTGGTGCTCATGCTGACAAATTTGTCTTGGACTCTGTGCAGATAAAATCTACCCGAGATGGCAGGTCTTAATTGTTTGTTGTTGAGTTCTGGCAGAATTGTCTCCACCAAAGAAAATATTTGAAAAGCTTTTTACAATCAATTTTGAAATGTTTTTCAATTGCAGCTTTTAAGGGTGAAAAAAAAAAAATCATTACAATATTTCCAATAATAAAGCCCTTCTGCAGAGAAACAGAAATCAGTTCTGCCCTCCTACCAACAAGCATTCTGCACCAGAGCTATGACATATCCTAAACTGCTATTCAGTTTTGATTTAGAGTAGAGATCAAGTCAATCATTATTGTGTATCCAACACAGGTCAATGACAACTGTTGAACTGATGACTCAGCAGACCTGTTATTTTCAGATCTGCTTTGAGGTGAACCTGGAAATGTCACGCTTCTAGTAGCGGTGGCTCTATATTATATATTTCTCGTACACAAAAGGTAAGCATACTTTCCCAAGGCAGTCAAAAGCTGATTATATTTATTTTGAAAATATCCGTATCACCTATCTATTTGAATTCAAGCAAATTAGTTTAGTAGCAGAAATATTTGCTGAAATAAATGAATTTATTGTGGAAAGTTTACACAGTGATCACTTAAAATAGATAGTTATGAATGTCAACACCAGGAAACTGATTGCAACAGCAGTGCTCAACCAGTCATGATAAGAATACTTGTACATGCAGTCAAAAAGCCTAGAACACAAATATTCTCAGTGAATGCCTTGCCAGTTTGCTACTAATCAATAAATTTTTGCAATACTTGAATTTTAAACTCAGAAAACCACAGAGCATGAGCAGCTTTGAACACACACACACACAAAGACGATGCACAGAGAATACAGAAGCACTCACCCATCTTTTCAGAAATAACGCTTTTCATGCAGTCCTGTCCATCCCTGTTTAGACAATCCATTCTGGATACACAAATGAACACTGCTTTCATTTTGTCCCAATGAATTCCACCACATTAATACCAGATTCTAGACTGCCAGTCCGGCACTCTGTGATTTTGTACTTACCAAGAGAGCAGCTGAGAAACTCTCCAGTTCATAATGGTCAGGCATTTTGGCAATTGGATGAAACACTGCAAGACCCATGGAAGCGGCCCACTGTTATTGGTTGGTGATAACTTCCTTTACAGAGATTGATTCTTTTTCATTATATTGCTGGCTGAGTGCAGGTGTACAGAATAATAGCCTGTGGCAACAAAGAAGATGAAAGTCAATTACAACTGGAGATGAGAAAGAAAATTCATTTTTAGTTTGTGTTCATAGGGGCAACAGCTAACACAATGACATGCTTTTATCACATAAGATCACAGAAAGTCAATGTGTAATCTTTGCTCTTTAACCCTCTTTCTACTTTATGCAATATAGGAAGTATAACATTTAATACATCTATAAGTCTTTGGTGCGTGCTAAGTTGTCTGCCTGAAAAGCAACTCCAAAACATTATTTTATACTGAGTACAGATAATTTTGTCAGAGCAGATTTTCAGTAGGTCTGGATACAAATTTGAATTTAATTTGAACACATTGACCTTCCTGGTCACAGATTTTTATGATCTTTATCCATGTGGGAGGAAAGAAAAAAGAAAATAACCTAGAAATTTAAAAGCTTCCTAGAATCTCCCTTCCTTTCTCCAAGTTTTTAAATAACAAATAAATAAATAAATAAATAGAAAGGAAAAGCTCCCTAGCTGCAGGACACTGATAATGTACCTAAAAATTCCTCATTTTTAAGTGTCAATAGACAGCAAATGTCATCTTTTAAAAAGCTGAAATAGCATTTTATTTTCACTCCTGAATGGAATGATGACATGCCTACTTCCTAAGAGAAGTTATCACAGGAAAATGTTCTAAACTCCCTCTTACTATAGTGTATTCATGTAGTAATACACCAATGTAATATATTGTGCATGTTAACTTAATAGTAGAATAAATCACATTATTTGTATTACAGACTACATTGTTAATGTCCTACCCACATGCTTTCCTATTTTGTCAGGCAGTTCAATGAGTAAATGCAGCAAAGGTTCATGGCTTCTCCACAAGACAAAATATTTTGCTTTAATTATTAGTTTTTTGGGGTTTTTTTGCACATTACTTTCCCACATATTTAAGTAGTGAGCGCTCTTGTCCAAACTTTACTATTTCTCACATAAAGTAAATTTGGAATAAAATACATTATGAGATGTTCTGAGTAAGGACCTCTTTTCCTGTATTTTATCAAGAATTTCAGAAGAAGAAATTAGCAAACAGAGAAGCTAGGTTTTCAATTACAAATAGCAGTGGGAAATCATGACAATTATTAGAAATGTCAATGTTTCTGTGACTTTCCTTTTAACC
Organism: Climacteris rufus; assembly: GCA_013398175.1. Lineage (NCBI taxonomy): Eukaryota > Metazoa > Chordata > Aves > Passeriformes > Climacteridae > Climacteris > Climacteris rufus. Next base: position 288,470 of record VZRZ01003661.1, on the reverse strand, counting down.
TCAGTAACCATAATCTGTTCCCGAGGACACATGTAATGGACCAAACTGTATTCAGCAATGCTACAAATCAGCTACATAATACCAGGATGGGAGGGTGCAAGCCACTGAAAACACCTACAGCATACAAATAATACAGAGAGGGAAATAACTAACATCTATTGTGAAAAACACATTTTTATTTGGCTTTGACTTCTTAAGCAACAAAGTATGTCAATAATAGACAGCCTTTGTGTGCATGTATGATACAGACACAGATCTATCTCAGTTGTACAACTTTTTTGACATTCATAGAATCACAGAATGGTTTGATTTGGAAGGGACCTTACAGAACATCTAGTTAACCATGGGCAGGGACACCTTTCACTATACCAAGTTGTTCAGAGCTCCATCCAACCTGGTCTTGAATGCTTACAGTGATGGAGTGTCACAGTAACGACACAAAAGGAAGAGACGGAGACACCTGTTACCAGGAGGAGAGAGAAGGAAGGAAGGGGGGCAAGACCAGCCTTCTTTATTTTTTACATACATTTAGAAATCACTATTTGTTGGAGGAAATCAGTTCTTCCTCCCTCAATTACAGTGGTCAAAGGAAATGTCCATCAAAGTTCTGTGTTCAGGAGAAATAAATTTACATGATAAGATACAGTTACAATAACATGTCCATGTTTACAGAGAAAAGTGTGAAAAACTAACTACAGAAGAATAACAACATCCAGAACTGCAAAAATCAGAACAACAATGGAGCATCCACAGCTTCTCTGTGCAGCCTGTTTCAGTGCCTCACCATCCTCATGGTAAAAATTTCTTCCTAATACCTAATCTAAAGCTGCTCACTTTCAGTTTGAAGCCATTACTGCTTTTCCTATCACTTGTAAAAAGTCTCTCTCCAACTCTCTTGCAGGTTCTCTTTAATCCATTAATGTATTTTCTTTTTTCTACCTATGGTCTCTTTTAGACACTTTTGACTGTGCAACCAGGCTGAATATAATGACATACAGCTACCTAAACACTGAGAGCACTATGCTTCATTTTGAGTCTCAACTTGTGCCTGAATCACATCATTATATTGAGCAATATCACACAGGGGATAAAACTTTCCATGTTTAGTATTATGAATTTCATTTAGAAATAAGAGGTAAGCAAGGAGAGTTCAATAACCAATAAGAAATTGAACAATTCTGAAACTCACTTTATAAAGCCCTCCCCAAACTAAACTCTCTTCATTTATTAAGTATGTAACCTACTATTGTATTTAAAATTGGCACAAGAGTATGGCACTCCCCAATTTAGTGCCCCCTACTCTGCCCTGAGACTCTCCCAAACCCAGTGCCACTTACTCGCTCCCCCCCTTCCTGCTCCAGGGGTAGAGTTGAGAATTGGAGGCACAAGAAGGAGAAAATTACTGGTTAAGGATAATTTACTGGGAACATTATTGAGATAAGAAAACAAAGAGTAACAGCAACAGCAACAATGTTAATAACAAAAGTGTAGAAAAAGAGACATGGATTTATTTGCAAAAATGGTCAGTGCAGAGCCTGACCAGACGCAACCACAGCCACATTTTTTTGTGGCCAGAAAGGGACACCTTTCTTCCTGGAAGTGAGAGGAAAATGTCCCTTTCCCTTGCCCTCTGTCAATAAGGTAGAATAGTATGGAATAACTTTAGGGTCTTGGCCGTACCCACTCAGCACAGCACATGGCATCCCAGAACTCCTGGGCTTGAGTGATGTGGTGGGCTCAGCCTCCCTGGCAGCTGGGACTACAGGCTCACACAGTCACACCCGACTAACATACAAAAACTAACTCTGTCCTGGATGGAAATAGAACATACAGGAAAAAAAGGAAAAAAAAGTTTCCCACGTCAAGTAGTGATAAGGGAAGATGAACTGCCTGTGAAAACTTGCTAGCATGGATCTGGATCACTTGGCTTAATCAAAGTCACAGGGGAGCTGAGGGTATTGATGTGAGAAAAAGAATTAGGTAGTGGAGGAAGTGTATCAGGACAAACAGGAGTCATGATGTACCAACAGGATCTTTGTCCTGTAGTGGATCTCCTCTCAAGTTGCTTTGAGAGACATGCAAAGGCTTGGCTCTAGCTACCATCCTACAAGGATCCAGATCTCCACCAGGTCCTGTACTGTAGCTTCCAGTAACCACATATGGATCTTTTATACACCACATTATCTACAGTGGTGCTAGATACCCATATACAGGCAGGCAAACTCCTGTGAGACCAGTAGTGTCCTCTACAAGGCAGTTCACATGCTAAAATTATCCTAAATATTTTCTGATTACTTCAAAGTCAACATTAAAACGTTACTGAAGATCTGCTAATGACATAAGTCTTGACAGACTGCTAAGCACTGAAGAGGTAAGTGGAGACACAGATCAGACAGTCTTTGGAGACAGTAATTTAGGTTAACCAAAAAATGTCAGCTATACACACATACCAGGTGGCTGACTATGTCAGAAAAGAGTGATAAAGGATTTGGGAGCCACAGAAAACAATAAGCAGAAGGCAATGATTTTACAGCCAGCAATATCTTACTTGGAATGTAAACTTAAATATGGAGAAGTTATGTTACTCCTTTAGATATCACTCATGAAGGCTTCTGCTTTCCCATGCTTACCAGAACTTCCTTCCACCTGAGTTGGAACACACAACCCCTCTGAGAAGTTAATTCTCATTAGTTGCATCCTCCACAGCTATTTGCATCATAATGAATTTAAGCTGTAAGTAACAAAAAAATCCAGTTACTTTGACTTGTCACAAATATTTTCATAATGATAAGACTGCTTCTCCTTTGCCAAGAAAAACCTGCCCTTTGTCCTCGGAATATTTAGGAGAAATTGAACTGAAATAATGTCAACCTAGGCTTGGGGCCAAGAGTAAGGAAAAAACAGCTTCTTACTAGATAAACTTTTAATCTCTGGCTCCTTTTTCTGGAATATCTGAATTAAATTGCAAGTTCCAAACACATCAGCTGTCTTGGCTTAAGACATTTAATGGGGAACACACTAAAGGAATTCTTGCCCTTTGTTTTAATCTGTCCCTTTCCACCAAGAAGTAGAAACAAAATGTGAGTTGAAATAAGTGAAAAAAATAACAGTTTACAAACAAAAGAAACTGCAACAGGTAAAAAAAATAACATTAAATAACCACTAGATACAAAATTGCTAAATCTCACAAACTGAGAAACTTAAAATGGGGGAATACACCTCCCTTCCAAGATGGTGGCTCCCTCAGCTGACACATGGCTTGAAAAACAAAGGGAAAATGGCAACTGCTCCCCACTCCAAGATGGCAAATTTGCTGAATAAAATTAACCACTTCCACAATTTAAGCAATACACAAAACCTATGTAGATGAATCTCTGAGAAAATTTATTTTTCACAGTTATTTTCAATATTAAATATTCAAGATTCTTCTCCAGTCCTTGCTGAGTGAGCTCCATGTCCCGCCATCTTCTGAGACTTCAAACAGGGATGATTTCCTCTCCTGCAACAGAAACGGTCAGGTAAGTATCACTCAAGTGAACCGCTATTCATTTATGCAAAGATTTTGAGAATCCTCATAGTACTGGAGCTACTGGACACTCTACTGCCTGGAACTCCAGCTCTGCACCAGGGGCTGCCAGAACAGCAAATTTCTGAGTTATGCACGTCAGGTGTGATGCTGAATGGCTCTCTATGGCTCATTCTGTCCCATGCAGTAAGATTCCCTCACTTTGGATGGCAAAAGGATATGCCATATGTATGCAGGAAAGGCCTTCAGAGCCTCTCGTAGCCTTGGTATCATGTAGGTTATGATTTGGAGAACTTATCAATGGGGAATAAAGTGAAACTGAAATCGAGCAATTCATTAGGTGGTGAGACACTATTGTAAATATAGAAGGTAAAAAGTGAGAGATGAAAGTGTAAGGCCCCAAAAAACTGACTCAATGAAACTTTTAAAAGGGCCTATGGTTGTTCATGTACTCTCAGTTAGGTGCACAGGAGAAATATTGACATATATTTTCAAGAAGTGAAAACAACAAAAAAGATTTTACTGGCAACTTTAGAGAGTCAGAAAACTTTGGCAAAAGGTTTAGAGCAGCATTCAATCAACATAAAACACTTTCCAAAGCATTAACTTAATCCATAAAACTTCACAAACCCTAAGCCTGTTTGACTTTAAGTTACTTAGAAATTCCAAGAAGAAGGAATTATAAAAAGGAAGAGAAAAAGACAGAAAAGATATAGAAAAGCACAAATATAGCTACCAACTCCCGGGTTCCAGAGGTGTTCAGCTGATAGAAACTTCAAGAGGAGGGTTAAGATGTGCTTGTGTCATGTTCTGCCTTAAATACCCCTTGGCCTTCCTGGGCCATTCTCCCAGGTGGGACTTCCCATCATTTGGCCACTGGAGCTGGGTTAGGGGCTCCAGAGGCAGGTGTGGAGCATTGCCTCTGGTGTTCCAGGGATTGGCAGTCACTGCAGGGCAGAGATACAGGCTCTAGGGGATGGGGTGTACAGGGCAGGGCACTGCCTCGCCAGGGCAAGGCCCGACCTGCACCTCCCCTCACACACATGCACCCCAAAACATCTCGAGACATCAATCTTTCCAGGCTCTCACAGAAAGACAATTTAAATACCCTGTGTAAGGTCTCCCTGTAGAGGTCATATTTGTGGGCACCTGTATGTGTACACATGGAGATACCCCAATACTGATCCAGAGATTTGCAGGAGATAATCTAAATTAAAAAAAAAAAAATTAGTACATGGAAGCAGAGACTAAACCAGAAAAAGAAACATTCAAGGAAATTTAGTAAGGGTGACCCACTCCTCTGAGGAAAGACCAGACAAATGCAAAATCAGAGCACACTACAATAAAATCTGATGGTAAGAAACCTTCTGCAGACTAGATGGACACTCACGCTGAGAAGCCCTTTAAATGAACAAATTCTCTGTAGAGTAGGTATGCTCCTATACTGCGTAATTCTTGGGGGAAAAAATGGTATCAGTATCAGAAGATGAAATTCAAAATTACAGACATATCACAGAGAGACAACAACATGTCTCTACAGAGCCATCCCCTGAGAAATAATCCTTATTTGATTGTTTTCCATGTCCTGAGCTTTAGAGAACACTGAAAATCTACCCTTCCCTTAAGAAAGTGGAAGTCCACATTACAAAACATAAATGGCATTTTTCTTCACTACATCCCCAGACCTGACAGGTGCATCCCACAGGGAGTGCCAGGATAGGCAGGAGGCTGTTCACTCCTACAGATACCCCATGACAACCCTATCTCCTTCACTCCAGAAAGCCACTCCTATGCAAGATGCTTCTTAAAGGCATTCCTTCATGGAAAGAGGTATAGCCATGCTAAAACCCTCTCTCCACCACTGTCGAGGGGAATGTGGTACCTCCACAGGGGTCAGCTGGTTCACTCCTGCCCTGCTTCAGGGTACCTACTTTCTTCTGGAAAGTTCATGTATCAACTCATATTAGTGAATCCAAAGGGCTGCAAAAGGAAATCCTCAAATTGCAAAGTCAGTTCTTGATGTAAATGAATTGACTAGACTGAGGCGATACTTGGACCTTCCTGTTTGGTATATGCCATTGTATATTTTCAACTCATTTTCTCAGCTGGAAATTTGACCCGAGAGCTATGTCTGCCTTCTTTTGTTCTTATCTGATAACTCTTGTGAGAACAGGTTAACAGTTCACAGAAAAAGTTGGATCATCCTTTCCTTTGGATAACTACATGTAATGTTTAACAAGCCTTTGACAGCTCTGAGAAATCCTTATCTTTCCTAATAATTTTAAAGACCTAATATTGTTTTTTTAATGGTATTCCTTTAAAGAAGTCAATCCAAGACTCTTTCCTTTGGTGTTTTCTCCTATAAGTGGGGTAGTATTTTCAAAGCTATGAATTGGAGTTTCAAGGGAAAGGCTTTTTTATAGATCCTTTGATAACTTCATGTTTCATGCTAATAGGAATAGTGTTTTATTTGAGGATGGGAGGAATAAAAGCTCTCAAGAGAGTACAGAACACATGGAACACCTTACCTTCCTCTAACACATTTGGCAATTTGGATGCCACAGTCATTGTCATGATTTCCATGTTTGTGAGCATGCTTTGTGGGGAAATCAGGAAAGAGGTATAGATCCCTTCTTTGTACTCTCCTTAGTACTGCAATATGAGGCAGCCAACACCGGCTCATTATGACAATATATTTGAACTGCATTTTTACCTCAGTACTGACATTTCTATAATGTGAGCATGTTTACTAAATGGAAATGTATCTTTTTACAAGAGAGGACCACACATGCTTTTATAAAAATGTTTTTTGAAATACTTCGTACAGTCCTAACATGAGCAGAGATGTATTAATTCTTTCTCCTGAAATTTCACGTTGAATTGATATGCTACTTACACAGGATGTACCCTAGAAAGCCTGGGAATTATCTGAAAAGGCTCTTGACACTTGCTAAACTTTGGCTTTGTGCAATAGTCACAAAGGGTCTAGGTATTTTTCCTGTCAGGCATAGCAAGATTTAACACTACAGGGCTGATGGATATAGATGGAAAGGGTCTTTGGTAAGTGTAGTACCTTTTTACAGGTTGATTTTTTTTCATTTACTATAGCAGTTACTCAAAACTTTGTTCATAATATGAATTGAATTTGCTCCAATGAACAAAATAGATAAAATGTACCTCTTGTAAATTCATGACCTCTATGGGAAATAGATCCATCTAAAGGGGAAAGTTATAAATTCGAAGTAGTAAATTAAGTTTTTATAAATGTGTTTCTAAATTTCCACATCCAATTTTTAAAACTTGCTATTATCAAATTGCAGTCTGAAATGATTTCTTGCCTTTTAGGCAGTTCACAAATCATGTTGATGTTATGATTACAACCTGTTGGAGACAAAAAAATAGTAGTGTCTGGGTTTTCCTTTTACTAACCTCTTCCTAAAATCTGAGTTACTCTTCTAGTGATTAATTAGACACATTTTGAATGCCTGAGGAGCTCTACATGCTACTTTCCTACTTCTTGAAATGAAAGCTACAATCTAAGAACATAAGCAATTTGAGTGGCAGACTCTTCCTTGGACATAAATTCTAAAACATTCTGCAGCAAGAAGCTGCTAATCTGTTTGCAAGTTCACATTAGTTTCTTACTGTTACTTTCAATAAGTGAAAGTCACAGTGTAGGCTCCATAAAAATCAGATTTATACAAGTTTAATAATCCCCATTGCAAGTAGTTTCTCAGATTTTCATGGTCCTGTTATCTTGCAAAGCATGTAGGAAAGAAAACAAAAACCATCTCAAACCCCACATTCTTGTGGCAGCACAGAAAACAAAGGCAAAACAGTAATATCCTCCACCATGCTGTAGAGAGAAGTCAACATTTTTCTCAGTGGGGTATATTGAAAGCTTACATGGTAGGAAATGCTTCTTTGTTGCATAGAAGCTTCACCTTGTATTAAGAGATAAGCTTTTAATTAAAATGCACTTGCTGAGAAGCTGCAAAAGACTATCTCACTGCTATCTTGCTGCTGGGACCATCAATTGTGGCATTGACAGCAAGTGGTCCTATAGCTCAGAGCCACAAAGTGTTTGGGATTTCCCCAGCATATATTCAACCTATGCTTAAACCTACCATGCCATTCCTTAAAGAGACCAGGAAATTCATGTCAAAAATCAGTAAAGCTGTACAGCCTAAGTCAGCATAGGGAGAACATGCAAGTGAGGACTGCAGAATTAAGCAGTGATGCTGTTTCATAATATCAGTTTTTTCCCTTCATTCATCATTTAGTTAGTGAATGGAAAATAGGAATGTGGAAGCTATGACCAAATGTCAAGCAATTCTACTAGCCCCAGCTAGTAACTGTTACTGAAAAGAGGCTGTAAAGATCATGGTTAGATGATGGAAAACCTTGATGTTTCTTGGGAAGCTGTCAATATTGAGAGGCCTTGAGACTGGAAATCAATTACTAGTGTGGTACAGATCTAAACCTGTGAGGAAACAGATACCTAAACAGTGAATATCTCCACTAAACTACTCAGTTTGCAGTTCTCTTCTTTATGTTCCTTGTTCTTTGGATCTCTTTGAGTATTTGTTGAGGAATTTTCCTGCAGCAGGTGAGCACCTCAAGTTTATATGCATGACTTTAATTATTTTGTCAGTATTTTAATATCTTGATATTTGTGCCGACTGATATAAAACTATAGAAATAATAATGCTCACCTAATATGCAATATAAGCTGGTTTTCATCTTAAAGCCTAGACACTTTCTCAGTTTCCCTTTGTTGGCGAATAATTGTTACTTGCAACTTCTGGTTTTATTTTGAATTAAAATTTCTGTAGGAAACAGACACCACTATGTTTGTTTTTAATCTAACAAAACCAACATAACCAAATAAAAAGTTACGCAAATGTGAAGAGTGAAAGTTTGCGCTTACTTTTTCTTTCTTCTGAAAGAAATCCTCAATTTTGTAAATATAAATACCCGACTCTGGTACTGACAAACTCAGAAGCAAGTTAATTCCAGGTGCTAACAGCTCCTACTCCACAAAGCAGCCTATAGCTCCCCACTGTGCCATCCAAAAGTGCCTGCTTCCAAAACAGACTGATAATTACTGTTCTCATGGATGCCATACAGAGAGATGCATGCCTTGTTGTCAGTATGCTTTTCTAGTGGAAAAAGCCTCAAGAGATGAGGGTATCAATACTTTAGTTTTCTTTGGTGCATAGAAACCCTTGATGGTTAAATGTCCCAGTAAGACAAAAGTATACACAACCAAATTTTTATTGGTTGATTAATTTCATATTGTTTGCTCCAACTATCCTACCCCTTTCCATGACTACTGTACAGAAAGCTTTTTGGTTTTACTCACAACATTCTAATGCCACAATGGCCTTATTCACTATGCTCCTTAAATAATCTTCATAAGGCCTGACTCTAGTTCCCCCGTTAGGAAAATTGATATTGTCATAGAAATTAGTGCATGACTCACCATGAAAATAGACAGTTTCTTGACTGCAGAGGGTGCCCAGATGTTCTTAGGTAATAGATGGTTCAGATCTCTTCACTCCTTTGACTTTAGAAAATATAGTTGTCATGGCACACATTGACTTTACAGCAATGATCTGAAAAAAGCCAGAGAACAGTGGCAATATTTCCAATATTATACAGGAAGTATTCATAGGGTAGTGCTGAGGACTCCCAAGTCTAAGCCAATGACTTAATTTCTCATTCATTCCTCATCAGTAGGAGGTGGCTTAGAAAAGAACACAGTTGATAAAATGCTGAAGCCTTTTGAAATTGAAACAACTGGATTCAGAGCTAAGTAGTATAACCTTCCATTCCATCTTTTGCAAAAAATCCATACCAAAAACATTTTTCTTTTTGAAGACAACACAATGACTGAATATAAAACCTTTGGTACTTTTCTTACCTGAAATATTTACAGTTTATAACTGCTGCATATGTGAAGACTGTAAATGATGTCCAGTCAATCTCCAGGCAACTGCCATACATTATATATTTGCAGTGACTTTTTTTTAACAGCTTTGTCACATTCCAATGAATGTATTACAATACTGCCATCAGTACCACAACTGCACTGAATATGAAGGCAAATGTAATTTTGATAGGAGCTATTTCTCTGAAGGTGAGAAGAGTCTAATGAATTTAGTCTTTTATCTCTTAAGATAATATTCAATCACTGGGGTGAGTATGAGAAAACTATTTTGAAAAATGAAGTTTAAAATAGTCTGAAGTGCTTGGGTTTGGGCATGAAATCAAGAGATTGATACTAGAGAAACATGCTTTTAAAAATATGGATCTTTAATTTTTCATACATCTTTGAAAGCAGGTAATATTACTGTGAATTTCTGAAAAGTAATGAACGATACTTCAGGCTTACTAGCAGGTGTTTATTTGATTTTCCAATGAGTTAAATATTCAGTCTTTTAGTAATACAAAAGCATTCAGCATTCAGAGATTCTGAAAGTGGTTTAAAGCGTATGATTTAGGATCTCACAAGCTCAGGCCAGAAATCTTTGTACTACAAAAAGTAACAAAAATAGGCTCTGCTAATAATTACAGACTTGACAAGAGTTTAGTAGAGCATGTGGCATATTCAGTATTGTCATTTTGCTGAAACATAAAAAGAAAGCATATTTTTATTGTATTATCATTAAGCAAACACCAGTTGTCTTACCAGCCAATAATTTAATACTGTTACATTTCCATTAGTTTTAAGTAAATAAGATTTAAGAAACACTTCTTTAATGTGAAAGAGATGATTTGATGACTTGTGTTAAGTATCTGTGAAGAATGGGGAAGCACATGATATGTGCATGCATTTAAGATATTTTTAAAAATATAATCCATGATTTTTATCATACTGGAATCATATCCATTACCAATATTTCTCTGTTTGTCCCCTGACTCAAGTTTAACAAACAATCACTATCACTGGCTTCCTAATTACAGAAGACAAAAATCTAGTATAAGAAAATGCAAACCCAAGTCAATAAGGATGTAGCATGTGGTCATTTCCAACCCTTTTTTCCACTTCCAGTATGGCAAGAAAAACCTGAAGACAGTATTTGCTTTTTCATAAATTAATTTCATAACATATTCCTGTAATTTTTCATAGCCTGTATGTCACAACCATTCTTCTATAAAAACAATATAAAGTGGATTCCAAATACATCTAAGCGTTGAACTTTTATTGTATTTTTCTCGATTTCCAAACATAATTTTATTTCACAGTACATTACTCTCTATTACACACTTTTGTACTTTATCATTAATACCCCTTCATTATTTCAATAAACAAAACTAAATGTAGTGTTGGCTGTTTGGCTCCATGCTTCAGAAATCGCACCATGTGTCAGACAGCTGTAGAGCAATCAAATAAATGACTGCAACACACCACTCTTTTAATTTAAATATTAAATTCAAGGGTTTTTTTCTTGAACAATAATGTATTTAAGTCTATAAATGGATTAATGAATTGCCATCTTTATAATGTAATAACCAAATCTATACTTTATTAAGTACTGTGTTTCTTGTAGAAATTAACTACCTTATACACGCTAAACACATGACATTTCCCATTTAACAGAAGAAGCTGCTGCCGGGAAATCTTTATCATCAGCTCTTCTCCAGTGTGACACACCTGTTAACGTAAGAACAAGCAGGACATTTCAAAGAGGCAAGACTGCAAAATGCAGCTGAGCATCCTACATGGGCATTGTGTTCTGATAATTGTGGGGCCCTTCACGTGTTGTGCAGCATTGTTGTATTTTACATTACATCACACCAGTAGTGGAGACATTTACCTTTTTTTTTACTGAATACATCATCTTTCAACACAATTTCAAATAATGAAAATTTGATTTACAGTGTATGAAAAATAGATGCAAGCTCAGAGTCAGCTTCTAATTAATTCCTTCACTTGGACCAACTAAATTCAGCTCATAGGAGTAACTTCTTGACAATGCGATCAGAAGATGTGAGAAAAGTGATCTTGCTACCAAGGCAGCTCATTTTAAAAGCTTGAGAAAACTTGGCATCATTGCTTCCATAACTCCTGCCCATCACTGAAACAATTGCTGAATTTCAGAGAAAGGGGCAACTCTGTTTTGCAAAATCAAGAAAAAGTTCAATATATAAGATTTTCAGGTTTGACTCTCAGAAAAGCTCTTTGAAATCTTTATCTGGCCTTTGAACCAAATGCTGTTTATCCAGGTGCACAAAGAATAGTTAAGTAGATAGTGAATGCAGTTATTCCATAAATGGGTCATCCTGAATAGATTATAGGAGAAGAAATAAAGTAGAAAATCAGTCTGTGTGTCTAAGGTCATTGAATTACTACTATGCCTTAGATGTTTTATAATACAACATGAAAAGGAAAGAATACCCACTAATGATACTTAATTGGCTGTTCAGTGTCATTTTCTAGCTAAACTTTCAATGGATTTTTGATTGGTTGAAACACAAAAATTGCTTCCTCTTCATTTCTTACTATTAACCTTCTATACTTTGATGTATTTTGTCTTTGAAACCCTTATTGCATTTTGGTGGTGGGTTGTTTTTTGTTGATTTTTTTTTTTTTTGCTTTTTAAATTCCGAACACCTAATAGCGAAACCAATGATTTTCAGTGAAACTACATGAAAATAAAAAGTATGATTGCCATGCAATTTCATGCAAACAGCAAATTAAACAAACTTACCAGTGATTCCAGTGTGTATCTTAGGACAAGTATATTTAACATATGATTGTGGGTAACAAGCTCCTGGAAGATTCCAATTAGTTTCTGCAGTCATTATTCTTAAGAGACTATGCGGCATTATTCTACCTAAGAAAAGAATAAAATAGTCATTTGATAGGGAAAAAGATATCTTTGTTTGACTAGCAAAGATTAAGTAGTAGTAAAATACACTGCTGATTTGTTTTCACCTATTTTTGAGACAGAGGCACGTAGCTTTACTAGTAGTAGGCTTGTTGCAGTTACTTTTGAAATTCTTCTGTATGTGCCTGACTTATATACAACAAATTCTTCACAGACAAACACCTAGGTCTTGCAGCAGTGGTCCTTCACATTTGGTTTAAAAGCTGTCAATTCATATTTTTTCAAGTATATCCTGATTATCTCTCTAAGATTATTCTAGGTGACACATACACCTCTCATGAACACATTTCTACCTGGCTTTGTAGAGCATGCTGCAGAGCTTAGACAGTTCCAGTGGGTCAATGTTGTCCAGCAGCTGAGCACCCACAGCTCTGCTGGCCTCTCCCCAGCCCACCACCTCGGTGGGAAGGGGAGAGAATAGCAAGAGCACAAACCAAGAAAGCTCACAGGTCAAGAAAAAAGACATTTTAATAAGCAAAGGAGATGGAATAAAGTGGTGCAAAGGTGACCATTTACCACCTCCCACAAGCAGAACAGCACCCAGGCTGTTTATAAGAACCAACAGCTTCACGCAGTTCTTTGCTGATCATGGTGTGATCTGGCATGGAATATCCCTTTGGCCAGTTCAGGATAGCTGTCCTGGCACTGCCCCAGCTCAATTTCTTGCTCAACCCAGTCTACATGCTGGAGGGGACAGAGCAAGACTAGAAGAAATCTTTGATACTGTGCAAGCACTCTTCAGCAGTAGTCCTAACACTGATGTGTTACCAGCACTGCTTTACACAAATGAGCAGCCTGGCCTAGTGGAAGGTGTTCCTGCCCATGGCAGAAGGACTGGAACCTGGTGGTCTTCCATCCAAAACCAAACCAACTCATTCTGTGATTCTATGAAATCCAAAATGTTACACCATACTGGCTGTTAGGAAGAAAGTTAGCTTCATTTCACTCAGAACCTGAACAGTATTGCATCTGAAGACCTTGGCCCACTGTATTTGTTTACCCTGAATATACTACACCTACTTTATATTCTATAAAGTAGGTGTATTCTGAGACATAACATGAAGGCTTTTTTTTGGCTTTTTTTCTCCCTGCAGGCTCACTGTAAACTCAAAAATAAAAATTCTACTTATACATCTACATAATTTAAAAAACGCTTTTAAAAACTTACAAGCCAATGCTCAATTGCTGACTGTAGGTTTTACACTTCACTTTGAAAAACAATGACTATTTTTTTCCTATCCAGTCCAGAAGAAAGAGGGAAAAGCAAAAAGGTGAACTACCAAACTTCCCAGAGCTTCTGCGCATTTGTTTCCAATAGTTAGAACATAAGATTAAAACAAAGTTAGCAGCAACATTATACTTTTGCAGAATATAGTGTAACATACACAGGTAATATTAAAATACTTTCTGCTTTTGAACCAGCTAAAGCTGGTACACTTTGTTTTTAATTAGATACTGTAGCATTCTGCTTTTGCTAGTGTTAAATAAATCTTTGACATAACCTCTTCCTGACTGTAAACTGAATACAAACATGTTCTCTGCTAGGTACTAAAATAACATGGATTTTTCATAATACTTTTCCAAGGAGATACACAAGGTCCTTTAAGGAAGGACAGAGGAAAGCAAATCTTGTCAAACTTCAAATTCCCAAAGCATCAATGTGCCCCCAATAGAGCAGTGGCTGCCTGATGGGGTCCCTCCATGCCTGTCCCATGGGATGGGAGCTCCTGAGGTATGGGTCCTCAACCAGCAGCCACTTCTGCCTAGTGTGGAATAAGAACAGTCTGACTCATCTACAGACCTGGTCAGAGCCCTGACAGCACTCACAGTAGCTTCTCTTTTGATATAAAAATGATGGTAGTATTTCTTGGTTTACATTTCATTTGTTAGATTGAGTTGATAGTTTGTAAGACAGATGGTGTTTACCACCCTTTTTTTTTTGTTGTTGTTTTGTTTTTTCAGAAATACTTTATGTTTGGGCTGTACTTACCCTCTTCAAAAGGCAGGGACCATTTCAAGAGAAATGTCATGCTTAGTTTCCTGGGTGATCCCTACAATTATATAGAAACATTCAAATTAAATAGCTTGGCAACCGGAGGCATAATTTTCCTACTTTTCTCAGCCAGCTTAAAACCTACCTGCAGTAGTGGTATCCAGCATTCCTATCATGTCACACCTGTAGCAAAAAGGAAGGAAAATTATGAGAAGAGACTAGTGTGATACCCAAACTCACTCTTCCTATTTCTTCTCATGCTTTCTTTGATTAGATGGCTTTGTTCTGACTGATTCTTTTAGAGATTTTAGCATTTCTGCACCTTCTCTGAAACAAGAGTGAATTCAACTCAACAATAAAACAGACACAGAAAAGAAAGTTGAATTGCAAGGCACATAGGTGTCATTTAGATTTTAATTTAGATAAGATACTGATTACTTTCTTAGACATGGCGCTTCATGATCCTCAATCTGAAGCAAAATGCCAGAACAATGATGGAGGTCCTAAACAAAAAAATGCCACAGACTTTCAGAGAAGTCTTACAAACCTCCCAGTGTTATTCTCTCTTTTGTGGCAATGTTGTTAAGAACAACCCCACTGACAGGAAATGTGCTATGAATGAAAAGGAAGATTGCTGTTTTCTCACACATAAAAGGTGCCCTCCAGGCACTCCTGATTAGAGAGGGGAACCATATAGTTTTTCAGTAATAGCAAGGACAAAGTTATAAAATACTCATCATATAAAGATAGGAGAAACTCATCATATCTTGCACTTCCTCAACAGTTTAGAAGAATTTTGGTTTGCAGCATACTATCAGTTAGTTAAACTATCAAGACAGTTTCTAGTCATTAATTCTCAAAGTTATTGAAATTTGAAGTTATCTATCTTGTTGCAAGGGAAACACTTTTACACCACAAAGGACAGTAAATTTTCCCAAACCTTTAGAGCCTCTAGAAGAGCTAGTCCCCAATACACATAGCAGGTGGAAAAGGTGAATAGATGAGGTCTCTTTCTCCCCGGGTGCACCCGTGGCCTTAGAACACCTTTGCACAGAGCTCCTATGACCAGAAGGTCAGAAACAATAAAAAGTGAATACTGCAATGCAGAACAGGTATGCCACATACCTTCCCTCAGTGAGATAAGATGCATTAGATGCCATGTTAATACATGAAAAGCTCAAGGACTGTGCCTCTAGCTCTGGCCTCTTTTCCTAATCCCAGCTGCACTAAACCCAGGAAAAGTTCTTTATACTCATAGAAGGCTGGTTACAATTTGAGTAACCTTCAGGGGCTGTGTACTGGTTACCCAAGGTCACAGAAGTATCTCACATTATTCCCTCCTCTACCTTCCATGCCCTGAATCATGGACTGAAATTCTCCACCTGCCCTGGAGTCCTTTGAAATCACTCCACTCCCTGGAGAGGTTTAAAGAAACCATGTCAGGAATAACTGGAAATGAGTACATGCTACTCTTCCTACAGCATCTCTGAATGACCCAGATTATAGAAACAAGAACAGAAATCACCTCTTGTACTCCACTGTACCCAGTGCACTAAAGAAAAAGGGAAGGAGAAGACAGACAACACCACAGTCCCGACCCAGGGTTCTCACTAACCAAGGTGTCCATAATCTTGTTTTATCTTGCATCAAGGCTGAATGTGTCCTTTATAATTCCAGAGAGGCTTTGCTGCCTTTGATACTATTGCCTCAGATGAGATGGTGAACTATAGTCCACTTCCAAGACCTGAGCAAGGTAAGTATTTCTATAAATTGTTCACAGATATTTCAAGAACATTCATTGTTTATCTGGGAATGATTTTTTCCCCCAGACGCACCATAAAGAGGGTGTTTTTGTGTTTTTAAATACAGCTGCAGACAAGATATTTGTGTCATCTGCATTGTACCAGTCATAAGTGAATGAATATTGTCACTGAGAGACTCATACATTTATTTAAGTCTGGGCTTGGCTTCCTTCATTAATTGATTACAGTACCATAATTAGAAAAGTTAAACCACAAAGAGAAATTAATGGTATTTTAAAATAGATTCCAACAACTCCAGCCTCATTATGCAGCACCCTGCTTCTAAATTATTCCATGAAGCCACCTGAAAAACAAGCCATGGCAAAAACCAGAGCACACTGAAAATTGCTTTTGAGATCTGAATAGACATAAACATTAGTGGTAAAATTCAAAACTGAAAGGTGTTTGAATTTGCCATTTGGAATAACTTGTCCAAATACTTTACTGTAGTGCTTGTGCAATCATGAGAACAGGATGGCATTACCGTGGTTGTAGCAAGAGGCAAAATCTTTTACTGAAGTGATTGGCAGAGGTGAAAAAGATGGAATTCTAGCACAAAGATTTCTTAAATCTGAAGTAGAAGACATAAAACAAATACAAGGTTGGGAACAAAACTAAGTTAATTAGAGGAAGCAATTAAGTAAATCAGTATATGCTGCCACATTTTGACATCTCATACACTTAATTGTTATTTTTAGCAAGTGTGATAAAAATGCTGTAGAGCTTAGACACTAAAATTAATATAAATGGGCTCAGATGTTAATCTCAACTGCTTCTATTTTAATTGCTTTTTTTGAATAAGATACTATTTTAATTTTTTTGTGACAGTCACTGTAGAAAACAAAACTAATTTATCAGTGACAATAATTACTAAAGCTGTATAATATTATAAAGGTACAAACAGACAACCATTTAGCAGTAAGTCAGTACCCATATTAATTTTTTGAAAGCCAATATTGCAATATGCCAAATAGATTTCTGATTTTTTCCCAAGCATGAAAAATAAATGCATTGGAGGAAAAAATATTTTGATGATTGAATTCTGCAAAATGCAAACAGAGTCAACTGACATGGTATCTGTTCATGCAGCATCCGAGGCACTTTGTTAGTATCTGTTTAGTTAGTGATAGCTGACACTTCAAGTTAAAGTGTTGATAGCTAGGACGGACTTCCTTCCATTCTTTGGGGAAATGCCCTAACTTTCACATTTACACAATCATTAAGCCTTTTATACATTAATAAAAGTGTTCAGTTTCACGGTGTGAGCAGTGGGGTTTACGTGAATGGGGCAGATCTCTGGTTCTCACCCTTTCCCAAATATGTGGAAGGTCCTATAAACAATGACAAATATTGATTTTAAATTTAAGCCTCAGCAAACGACCTGAACCACTGTACTTGAGACAGATGAAAAAAAAATCTAATCAGGGCTATGCTTTTTTCATAAAAATAATCACACATTAAAATAAATAATAAATGTAAAAAATGCTTTGCTAATGCTTACTTGAATTTGGGCTTCACTTAATAGCCTGTCAGTTGCAAAATACAAATGTAAACTGAAAAATATATACCACTTAATATGAAGTTTAAAATGAGTGTGTCATATAAGGACATGAGGAAGGAGAAGGAAATCTATCCATTTCAAGATATATCTTTTGAAATATTACATGCAAATATCAAAATACTACTGTAGCAAACAAGGTAAATCTTATACATTTCCTCCCTTTTTGATAAGCCAGAAACCTGCTTTTTTTCCCTCCATTTTGCTGTCTGGGAAATTCTGCTTTGAGTCAATAAATCTTTTTTCTACTTCCTAGGCTAAAGACTTAATGGCATATATGTTCGAAAAGGTGACTGAAAGAACAAAAATGAAACATCAGCAATCCTATTCCCTGCTCGCTTTACACCACTCTCAGCTGAAGAAAGTTATTATCACCCTGGTAATATGTGAGATTAGTGTTAGGAAACATTTTAGGGTTGTAACCTCAATTCAGCTAGACTGAAGTTTTTTAAAGCAAAAGTATGTTTTCCAAGAATTTGTCGCAAGCAAGTTCATTCTGTAAAATGAAAACAAATCCTCACATTTCCATTAAGGTAGAGGTAATATACACCACATTTCTATCAGGCTTTAGCTTCCTTTTGTAAGTAAATATCTCCTGTATATGGGTTTATATAAAGCAATGTTTGTTCATAAAGGGTAGGTGTTTACCTTATCCTACTTATGAAGTGAAGTAGAAAAAAATTGCCCTGAAGAAGTCTCTGAAGCTCCTAGTGATATCTAGCCTGGGGTTTTGCAATCTGTTCTGCTATTTAATATGTCTGTAAAAATCACTTTGTTTCACCTAAAGCAAGACAAATTCCAGTCTCCGCTGCAATTGATGGCTGCCAGGGGGCACACAAAAAACATCAGGTGTGAGAGAGTGCTAAATCACGGGCCTATGGAATTAATGCAACATCCAACATCACAGCAGATGGAAGATACTGCATTAAGGCTCCATGCACTGTCTCCTCTCTCAAAGGTTCAGTCTGTGGACGGGACAATGAGCTAGTGATGCTTCCAGATCAAGTGCATGCAGCTATAACCATGTCATCTTCACCATTAGCCTCCTCTTTCACGCCCAGAGTTCCGTGATGCACTTCTACCACACACAGCCCCTTCTGACCACCTACATGTTTCCAAGAGACAGAGCAGTGCAAAGCATCATTATAAATGTTACCTTGATTTAACAGCACCAAAAACTGCAATCAAGTAAGAGCTTTATTGATTTCAATGCTAAACTACATAAGTATGGGGCCCCATGTTGACTTCTGTGCTGACCAAGTATTGCTAATTTTTCCAAGGGGGACTCTAAGTTCTAGACCTGCTCTGTTGGAACTGATCCTAATTCAGGATCAATGCTCAATGTGGTGTTTTTAGTTCTAAAATTCACTTCTCCAATATCTCCTACATCATGCAAACAAATGATAACTGAAGACTGATTTCTAGGAAGAGTTGCGTCTGTATCTTGGATATATGTTTTCTAAAATCAGTTCCATCAAGTGCAATTTGATCAATGTGTGTTCATAAAAGCTACACACTATTGATTTGAGCAATTTTTCAAATATCAGATAAAATTCTCACATTTTTAATATAAGTGGGATAAATTTTGAATCACTCCAACATTTAAAACAGACCAACTATATTTTTTTAAATTTTACTATTACAAAATAATAGCCACACACTTCTGATCAGATTTGTATCAGAGTTTTTCTGAATCTCAAAAGAGCTTGGAAGCAGAGTTTTTCTCCAGAGAAATATTTACTTGACCTCTCACCCTTTAACAATTTTATAATTACCACTTATGTAGAAATAGAGTTCAGAGGACAGATCCAGCTTAATTTTAGAGGTTTAATATTTTAAAGACTTTTTTTCGTTATTCTGTTGATATCTTGACATCTTTAAATACAGCTATTGCTGCACCAAGTTGTTTAAAGTAAATTTTTTCATTCTCAAATGGAATTAACTCCAGCAGGAAACTCTTCCACTGGTTGCACTCAAAACCTCCTCATGGGGAAAAAGGGAACGTGCCATAAAAACGGAGCCAAGAACTTGCTGTTTCCCTAATTCATGTCTTAGCAGCCTAATCAAAACACAGTGAGCAATAATTATTAGTCCAGTTATAATACTATCAACACCACACATCCTGATTGATAAAAGCTCATTAATGGCTATGTAAATTGTTGTATAAGAAAACCTAGTAATAAAATACCACTTATGGCTGGTGTCATGCTCACTTTCCAGATGTCATCTCCTGGCGCCAAGGTTGATGTCATCAGCCTTTCTCCAAGATGATGTGGATTTTTCACACAAGAGAGATGCTGTGTTTCCTTCACACAATGCCCATACGAGGTCTGCAGCCTGCACCAGCATTTTTCCATCCCCTGGGTACCCAGCCCCTCACCCCCTAACATATTGCACTGGGACCAGCACCTGCAGGAGAGGACAGAGCCATCTCACAGTCCTGCCTTGGAGGAATGCAAAGCCTGTGGCTTTTTGCTAGCAACAACAAATTTTATTTGCTGGGTGACACGGTTGATGGCAAAAACCTCCTTTATTGGTCCATATTTCTCCTTGTTTGCTTTGGTCTCCTTGATACTCTGTCTTGCACCCTGGTTGTGTTGTATCTGCTCTGTATCCTTTCCACTGCTACCAGATGTGTTACTGCCCTGAATCAGACAATCCATCTACATCTTAATGGGCCACCAAAACTGTTTAAACCAAATAACCACAGTCCTTCTGAGATCTACCAGTAACTGGGCAGCAATAGCTTTCTTTCATGTCCCAAAGCAGGAGGAGAGAGATGGGAATTCATGCTCAGAGGGACAGCCAGGGTGACATGCTGAGTATCTGTTGGATGAGATGAGGTACAGCAGAGCTATTTATTCCTCTGCCAGGCTTAATTCTCTCAATTTCCACCATACTGCTAGTGTGTACATTTACCCTGGGATGAATAAATTATCTGACTCACAGTATATTACAATTGAAAGGGGACTATCTAATTGCTGGAAAGCAGATGGCCTTACCCTTTTGAGTATTTCTGACAAGAACAAAAAAAATTACTGGCCTACAGACATATTCCCATAGGCTGCGATCCTGTCCGATTCCATCAGCCAGGGAAATTTGGATATGATGACTGGCCAGTAATAGAATTTTTCAAGGTAAAAACCCTCAACCAAACACCCCAACACACACTTTTTATTTTTTGTATCAGTTTAGTCACATCTGCATACCACAACAGGAAAGAAAGATGCACACCCTCCCAGGTCTTTCTTGCTTATAGCAGTTTAACCACAACTGTGTCAATTACCTCCATTACCTCAACTTTCCTTTCTGTTGCAAATATTTTATATCCTTCTTTTTACGGATAAATAATTCAATGGCAATATAAGAAATCAACAGAGCCTGTTAATGAGAAACTGGGCTAAAGATAAACCGTGAATATATGCAAATTATTCTAGTAGGGTTTTCAGGGTTATATTGCTATATTAATCCTTTAAAAAGCAGCATCTCCAAATAGTTTTAGAATATGCTAGTCTTTTCATAGTTATATTAAAAGTTGGAAATGACATTGTATAGTATATCAAATGGTCAAATATTACACAGGAGAATTGTGGCAAACCAGATAATTGAATTTGTAATGGGGGAACATAAATGGCTTAGGGTTATAACCACAAAAAAATTTTGAAACAGAAAAAAGCTGACAATCTTTTTACAAGAAATTCACTTAAGAGAACAAGATGCTATCAGCATAGGAACACCTTGGATAGGAGAGAGTCAGCAAAACAGCTTTGCACAAAACAAGACTGCTTTCAAAATACTTGGTAATTTATATAACATCTGACATCAAGGAGATTTTCTGACTGTTAAATATATACAAAAAGAACATCCCCATTTTAGTTAACATGTATGGACATAATTTAAATAAAGCCTCTTACGCAGTACAGGTTACTATTTAACAGCATGACAAATGTTCCTGTGGATTACACAGTTTAGGGCTGACCTTCCTGGTCCATTGACATATGAGCCTGCACATAATGTGAAAGAATCCAAAACAGTAGGAAAATTACCTTTTTTTTCAGGATCAGTTTCTGGCAGAGTTATCTCCTGAAGAGGCAAGGACACTGCTATGCAGTTGACTTTTTGTTTTGTTCGCATTTAGTCTTAGACAATGATTAATGTTCTTATGCTTAGGAGTTTCATGCCCCAGTCAGTGAGCATGAAGTCTGTGATTTGGAACTTTGCTGCCTCCTTTCTTTGCCCTCCCCTATATACCACCATCACACACCTAACTTGGCTGAAAGTATCCCTTCCATCCAAGTAGTAGAGAAGATGGGATCTCCCTTACCCAGTATGGCTTGCCCCTCCTCTCTGTGCCACAGGCACTCCAGGGACACCATCAGTTTGGTACCTCAGTGAGCATTAGTGGTCTAGAGTCCTCTACTAGGACCTAGGCAAATTATTAAAGGCATGGAAGAGAGGTAGAGAGAAATCCTTACCAGTGTTTTTTAATTGTTACTGTACCTGACTCCTTGAAATTAGTCAGACAGGAAAAAACTGCAAATAGCCCAGACACCTCTACCCTTGTGCAGTCTCAGAAAGCACAGGAGAATGCTGTAGCTTTCACTGTCAAACAAACTGTTATTGAAACAGGACCACTTGTGTGAAGCAACACTCCTTCAAACTGATAATCCTGCTGAAGTGAAATTTTCTCCTCCTGGGAAAAGACAGTCTACATTAATAGCAGCAGCAAAATGAAGCCCAAAATCATTCCAGAATGTACATTACCCCCAGCACAATCTCTGTGACATTTCAGGCCGGATCAAGAAGTCTCTAGAGAAGTGTTCAGATAATCTTCTGGTTTACAGACCAAGGATGCAACTTTCCATGCTGACACTTCCCCCTGAGCACTCTGAACTCCTTCCCCTGCGTCGGGCAAGTCCCTTGCCCTGTCCCAGGTTACTTTGGTGCCTATGCACAGCAGGAAACTGCTCCCACACAGTAATGACAAAAAGTGACTCAGTGCTGCTTTAGGACTCTGGAAGGGGGCAGCTCTGTGGAGTCAGAGGTGCAGATTCCAAAGATGTGGCAGAAAATGGTAAGAAAAAGAGAGGAAATAACAGGTGAATAATTATTCATAGTGTGGGGAACATAATACCATGAAAATTTGGGGAAGCTCAACAAATATACATAAATTTCTATTTAACACTTTTAAAAATGTTCCTGGTCAACAGACCAATATAATTAATGCTATTATATGCTCCTCCTTGCTATATTTAATATATTTTTTTCTTTTCCTATTTAAAACATGTTACTAGATAGAGAGAATAAAAAGAACTATGCAGTTTTAGAATTAACTATCCTTTTCTTATTCTCCAAAGTCTACTCTAAAAAACTTTTCTCAAATCCTGCTAAGAAATAGTCCTCTAGTCCTAATGCTAGGTGATTTTTTTTTTTTTTTTTTTTGCAAGGTAACACTAGATTGTAGTACGGTGTACTGATAATACATCAGAAGTGATGATATTAAGTGGCCACAGTATCCTTCAAATTAATTTTATAAATATTTTTAAAACCACTGAGGACAGTTTGGCTAATAAAACATTTAATGATTTCTGGATGTCACTGGTGTTTTATTGGTTGACCAAGTAGGAAACCTCTGTACTAAAAAATGTTAATCAGGAGCACTTTTAGCTAGTATTATCTTTTTCATGTCCATCTCACATAGTCTTTAATGGGTAAATGGTCTGCCAGAGCCTTTTAAAGCACAATATCTTGAATTCCAACAAGTGTTACACTCACATTTTAAACATCCTTAGGGGACTCAGCAGCTCAGGCAGCACAAAATCTACCTTATTTGCTTTCATGAATGTATTTTCTTGGGCCTCTTTTCCCTCACCTTCCACATGAAGAGTGGTGCCAGACGCCCCTCTCAACAGGTGATCTATGCTCCTCTCTAAGTCATGAGACCTCACCAGGCAAAATGCAAACACTAAGATAGCAATCATGTCTTGGAGTGATAAAATTGAGAGGATGAATCAAGATTTAAATTGCAGTTACAGTCAAGACACATGGGATGTCTTGTCATGGGGTTTAGTTTAGCCTTAAAGACTCCAGATACTCAAGATTGCAATAACATGGACTCTTATTTCTACCCTTTGAGTCAAGCATTTGACACCCACCCAAGTTCCCACTGAACAGCCATTTAAATACAAGTATGCAACCAGTGCAGACTCCAGAGAAGACTCAAGGCATGGATTTATCTCCTCTATAAATTCTGTGCAGGGAAGAAAAATCACAGCCTTGCCCACAAGGGGACATCACTGCACTCAAGCACATCTAGCAATGTGAACAAAAACATGCAGGTTATCAGTCTGGCATACCATGGCCAGATTTCAGGTTTCTGTTTTAACTCACCGTGGAAGCTGAAAGACTCCTCATAACCTGTTAATACTGAGCACAAACAAATCAATAGAGAGGAAAATTATAGCCTCTAAATTCCAGCTAGTGTTCAGACAAGCAACTAACATTCCAGAAAATCAAGTTTTACTTTGAGTAATGATTAATTGCACTGGCTAATATTGCATTTACAAAACATTACAGCATTTCAATCAATCATTCGCACTTGTAACAGCTACTGCAGATTATAAAGTTCATTTATGAGTTCTAAAACCTGCAAGATGGTAAATAACAAAAATTTATTTATAACTACTCATTTAAATAAAAGCACTTAAATAAAAGCACTGTATCCACTTCAGTGGAACCTCTAAACTGTTTTATTCATTTCTCATGAGTAATCAGGTTAGTGAAATTTTTTTTGTGACAGACTTGACAGAAAGAAGTCACATAATTTGAATATCCATATAAAAGAATTACTAGCTATAAAACTAATCAATCTTTAATGTCCTTTGTGGCTTTAAGAATCATCCTTCTTGGGAAGGGTGCTAGTAACATGACATTTTAACAAAGTAAAAGCGTAACAAAAGATTCCTGAGAAGTTAATAAAAGAAATGTACTTTTAAACTTTAATTGAAGGGGTTTTTAATTGCAAAGTTTTTTTTTTTTAATTGTTATGTGGAGTCATTATCTGAACACCACCACACTTCTACCCAATGAACATACTGCTTAGTATATATGCAGTGGGAAGCTAAATCTGCAGTAGGTGAGCAGTTGGCAGAGCTGCTTTTATTCAAGCCCTTTCTGATTTAGGCACTGAAGAGGTCATTTTTCTGGTGTGAATCACAGTTGTGCACTGGTATCCTCCTGAATCCACATAACTTTCTACATTTCTGTTCTGCTTTGCCAATATAAGAGTCAGATTTAAGTGGTATAATAAATCTACATCCAATAGCCGAGCAATTACAGAAAGTAGAAATATTTTTCCAACACTGAAATATCTTCACAGCTTTCTAGGTAGGTACAACCTCTATTCAGTAGTAAAATTCAGTGTCTTCTAGCATAAGATGAACAGAAAAAAAACCCCTAAAGAATAACATACATGATCATGACTACTGAGGCAAGTCTAAACTTAAGACTGTAAGCCTTTACAATTAACTGGACTTGTCCAGGATAGAAAGATATCCAAGGCTTCAATACAGCAAATTGAGTCAATCAATCAAGATTCTTAGAGAAATCCATTGTAATAATGAATGCTCAGTAGGAGACATTTCAGCGGCAGAGCATGAAGATATTGTTACCCCAAAGGATTTAGTGAGCATTATGGAACAAGATAGTAGTTGAAATCTGAACTTAGAAGCATATGAGAAAGGCTGATTTCTCAGTCTTTATAAATGGAAGCATAACAAGTTACATTTGTGCCAAAAAACCTAAGCAACAAAGACGTTATCTCCATTAAAATTTTCAGAAAATGGCCATGAAAATTAAATGTTCAGTGAAATATTCCTAGCTCTAGGCTGTATGCTGCTTTCCTAGGACAAAACATGATGTTGAAATCCTGTGACAGTTGACCATTTTGAGTAAAGGATTTAATAAACCAACTCTCATCCAATACCAAACCTTTCAAAAGGGGGGTGTTGACCTTGTTTCACCAGAGTTTCATTTCATCACCAGTGCTAGCCAAGTCATTTAATAAGCCTGGTAATAGCACAAGGACTTACAATGATACAGTACCTTAAGCATACACTAATACCAGAGACCCAACACATTTGCCTTAATAAATGAATCAAAGCATCCAAAGAACATTATTTTAATTCATTTGTTGAAATATAACCTTTGGCCAAGATGATGACAGCTGTCTAAAATGGGAAATAAGTTAACTAAACCCATGTTGTAGACAACCCCAAACTAAAAACCTTTGGTTTTACCTGTGCTTAAGTTCATTCAGCATTTAGTGTGCCCACCACTCCAGACAATTTTGCCACATTTTTGAGCATCACTTTCATTATTATCTTTAGAAAGATAAGGTTAAAAATTAGCTTAGAATATTACAAAATATGAGACATATAAAGAACAAATATTGCATCATTGCACACATTTTGCTCATTATTTTAATTGTTTTATACTCCAGGTCCCTGCATAAACTAAATAAAGAGGCCAAAAATCTCTAAAACAAGTTTTATTAACTTAAAATAGAAAAATCTTAAACAGGATAGATTTACAGAAAAAAAAAAATTAAAAAAACGGAAAAGCTGCAAACTCCTTGTAAGTCTATTATACTAAGTTGAATAAAGAAAATGGTGCAGAAGAAAATTCTTTACAGTAAAGCTTGGGTAACAGAATATTAGGATTAATAATAAAAACACTTCTTACCTATTAGGTAAGAAAACACCACATCCACTCACCAATACAACATACCCTACAATTAGATGACGAGCAGCTTACTCTAATGGATCCAAGCACCCTCCTTCCTCTCCCAGGAAGCTCAGTAGCAAGAATCACCCTTACCTCTGCAAGGACCAAGCTCCATGTATGTCATAAAGCACTTGTTACACAGGGTTTTTGGGTCATGGGTGTAGGCTGGGGCTCACCAGACATCATGGCTTTGTGAAGAATGGGAGAGCCATCACTAGGGTGGCAAGCAGGTCCCTGGGAAAGCTGAGGGAGCACTGCTTAGGGTCCAAGCCAGGAGAGCATGGGGAGCTCAGCCATAAGTGAGGAGACATTAAAAGGAGTGGGGACAGCTGGTTCTTGTTAATGAGTTCCAGCAAGCTGGTCTGAATCACTCCCAGATAAGTCTTGCTAAGAGGGTGTCCTGCAGGAATGACTACAAGGAGATAATTTCTGGCATTTGACATGAAGTCTTATTCTGGTTTCCTTTTTTTTTTTTTCTTTTTGGTCGTTATGTTAAGGTGATGTAAACAAGCACTTCACAAAATTTAGTTTTGGAAAGCACTTAACCCCCACTGAAATTAGTGATAATAAGCATCTGAGACTCTGCCTTGGTACTTTGCTTGAATTTCAGGTGTAATAATGCCTTAAAAAATCTGGTTAAATCCTTAAAAAAATTAAAAACTAAAAAATATGTTCTGTCTTATTAACTATATGCCATTCTACATACTTTAAATCTACTCTGGAACAAGCTTTCTCTCTTTTCCTTGGGAAGCTCAAACCTTCTGAATTCCCCAAACACAGAACACACAATAGTCCCTCTGAGCTCTGTGGAGCTTAAAATCTGCATTGAAGACAAATATTCCAGTGACAGAGCAACCCATATTCTTCTTGAGGAAGTCATTTTATGTTCTCTCAAAACAGGCACATTGTGGAGATGGGACCAAGACTGGCCACAGAGCTGTCTGCTACCTCTCTCTCCTACTCCACCTATCTCTAGATATCTCTGTGAGGTTGCTGTGCACATCATGTCTGTTTGCTCTCCTTGTCCCTAAACTGGTTATACTCTTTCATACTTGAGTATCGTTTCTTTTGTAAGCTTACTGGCTTTACTGAACCAGATGTAACATTTTGTAAAATCTAGGAAAGCTGCTTGATTCAGGTTCTCTTACCACATAATGCTCAAGATTATTTGGAACAAAGTTGGTTTTTTTTTCATGTTCACTGAACTTTCAATTACACAAAATCATAGGAAGAGAGTTAGAAGTAAACTGTCTTCCAATTCAGGCAACAATTAATTTAAAAACAATAAAATTCCCAAACTTAAGAAAATTATGTAACCCCTTAACTACTAGTGAATGGCCTTGGACATAAGAATAGAGTTTGGATTGTTATTTGGTATGCAGGAAAACAGAATATGACTAAATATGTGCTCTGGAGTCTGGGGTGCTTGTTTATAGATTACTTTGCAATCAGCTCGGTATTTTTGATGGAAATGAGTTTGCATCAACATTTACCCTTTCCAGCCTTAAACATAACAGCAGGACTCGTGAGAACAGGAACAAAAACTTTGCAAATGTTAAAGGAATAAAGCATCTGGCAGAGACTTTTAACATGCTTAAGAACATATCCCACTGGACATGACCATTTTGTTGCTAGAAAAAAAATTGTTAATTCTTCTTTTAAGGCATTTCGTAAGACTGTAGACACTTGTATTGTTTTACTAGAGAACAACTAAGACTTGTTCAAATATACAGTTAAATATAAAATCACAGAGTCAATAAAGTAGGAAAAGACCTCCAAGATCATTGAGTCCAACCTCATACAACCATATAATTCAGAAAGAGGTCAAGCCATGCCAACTCAGATTGTATACTCCATATCCATTAACAGACAACTTCCTCCAAGTAGAGATTTCCCACCTTCACATGAAAGCAGAAATCAAATTCCTTTCATCTGCTTCTTCCCGTTACCTTCCTCAAAACCCTAACTTATGGTCTCTGTGAGCCACACCAATGGGCAGTACAAATGCTAGAGAAGGTGGGAGGGATTCAATAGCTCACCCTTTTCAGACTCCACAGAACATAACATATGCAGTCAAGATTGCATTGATTTACATCTGGGTGCAATTTGCCCTTCTCCTCTTGGACCAGTTTTCTGGACAAGACTGTTTTCAGCTGACACCTGAGGGGAAAAAAGCTGCTCACTTTTCCTGAAGTGCAAAGGACGAAACACAGGGTAACTAGAGAAAACCCAATGTGAGATACAACTGATTTGTTAGCCAGCTACATATCCTTTGTATTCTACTTTCCTAGGATAAAGGAATACTCTCAACCCAACAATCACAAAAACTTGAAACTTGTTTTTTGTTTTAAGATCTTGGGAAACTACAATTACTATTATTACCATGGTAACACTGGTCAAAGGTTTTAGTGACTGTGGCTTGATTTTGCTCACAGTGTCACAAACCATAAATAAAGGACAAGAATCATGCAAATTCCTTTATGCACATTAGCAGTGCTGTAACTACTGCTCCTGTTGGCACCCATGTAGGAAGGTTATAGAGCATGATTAAGAGACAGTACAGTGGAGAAATACATAGTGGAGAAATAGCAGATAGCTACAAGATAGTTATAAGAAGGGCAGGATGCACTTTTTTTCTGATTTTAATTAATTCACATGAACAAAAAATATTAATTATTAATTACTAACAGGTCAGTTGCTATATCATAGTCTTTATAAATCTTCCATAGAAATCGTGTCCCAGATAATTCTTCAAACGTGATTTAAGAACTAAGTAACACTTAAGGAAATCCTTTTGGGGAAATACTCTGTTAAGTCACTTTAGAAGTGTTAATAGTTTTTCCTATGCCAAAAGACACCTAAACTTCACTTTAAAACACTGGGCAGAACAGGTATTTGAAGGCCATCCAGGCATAAAAACTCAGTAATCAGCACACAATCAGGAAATTCAGACTTCATTGCCTTTTAATTAGGGAGAGAACAGGTCTGTGAATAGACATTCCTGGGAAGCAGGAGAAATGGCAGGAACCTGTGGAATGAACTCATTTGTCTATAGTTTAAATAGTGTGAACAACTCATTTACTTCAGGGTCTCTGTAAAACTGTTACTGTTCCTTTTCTTTATACACTGAAACTATATAGAGAGATATATATCTGGAGGGAAAAAAGGAAAAAAATAGGAAGTAAATATATTTTGCATGCATAATTTATCATAAAGTCCTAATTCGACAACCATTTATGAATGTAAGTAGAGCAAACTATTGGACTGGGACTAAAATTGGCTAAAATATTTAAATGCATTTTAAATACAGTTTTGGATGAAGAGAGTAGTGTGAAACATAACTGTTTGAAAGTTTATATTTCAAAGAGGAAAACTGGATTTTTGATAATATTTTAGCCAAAACTATTGTCACAACCTCTGTCAAAGTAGTTAGTGACTTTTACCTTTCCTGATAGTGACTGTATTTGTGATTAAGCATGTGGAATTTACAGTTAGTTTTGGATTTTACCACATTTCAACAGGAATAGAGGATTATCACTGTTTTTGTGCATCAGAAGTTATGGAGGAAGTAATTAATGTCACCAAGTTCATTATAATTTACAAGTTGTTCAAGATAATTAAAAATTTAAATCAGTGGGAAAAAAAGACCACTATGATAAAACAGAAAGGTACAAAAAGCTGTATTTCATTCTTGATAATGAAACCTTCCTTTATAGGGCTGGGGCTGTCACTGATGACAATTTCATTCTTAGTTCTGACATGATTATCTTGCATGTTGTGAAAAAAAAATTGGTTAATGTGGATTGAGGAAGCAGGTTGTGATCATACTAAATGTTCTGCAAAGTTAAAACATTGAATTAATCCATCAAACCATCATAAGTTCTGCTAGAGCTTTTGTGCAAAACAGTAATATTTGATTTTAGGTAAAACGCAACTAAACCTTACGGCGTTTCAGAGCTCTGAAGTTTCAGAGAGTAAACAGCTCAACTCACTTTTGGAGAATGATATTTTAATGCTTAGATGAAATTTCTCTAATGAACAAAGAAGAAGGCTGGTTCCACACCAGGTCTCTGGTGGTGACTCATCTGAAACTACTGGTGCTGACTCTTCTGACTGAAGAAAATCTGGGTTGTTCCCAGAGGCCAAATCTACCCCAAACTAGCACAGAGCGTTGGCACTTGGCACCTGTGCTGGTTGTGAGGTGTCAAAACTGCACAGCACATGCTGATAGTGGCCATCTGCTATGTACATGGATATTCCAGTGAAGGTCAGTGTGGGGGACAGCCCTGGTTTCCAGCCCTGTGATTTGAGTGACAGATCCAGACTCACCTTTGCTGTGTCTCCAGAGCATGAGCAAATTTTATGCTGTGAAATTCAATGAAATTTCTGTTCAACTCCTCTTCTCTGTGTGTGGAGACATCTTGGCATGTGCTGGAATGTTTGCATTAAACAAGAAAAACAATATTTTGGGTATGCATTGAGAACAGAAATTATCTGTACTGTTAAATTCCTCTTTAGTAATTTGTTATAAGAAATGTAAAGTTCCTAATATAAGCAGCATACCATATGGTTGTTTTTTTCAATTGAGCAAGGCTATTTTGAGTTATTTTAACTAATGGTTTTGTGTTCTGTTCAGCCTCCTAATGTATCTTTATGATTAACAGCATTGAATGCTGTAATGAAGAATAATTTTAAAATTTTATTTGTTTTATAACATCCATCATTTAACCTTTCCAGTAAAAATATTGATGCTTGAAACCTTATCCTAAAAAACCAAAGGAATCAAGGTAAATATGTTTCCTTTTATTGTTTAAAAGTATTACTTTTATTTCTTGCTATGTTTTATGACTTTATATTTAAATTACCTATTAAAAAATATAAAGAAATTAGGTAGACTGAAGTAGCAAGTAGAAATCTCTAACTCTACATTTAGCACAAACTTCCTGTATGACTTTAGTCATAATTTTACTGATTTCCTATCCGTGAGTGGGGATCAATATTGGGTACCTAGTGTTTGACTTCTAACATTAGATATCCTGTCATGTGCAAAAGAGGACCGATACATGGAGCCAAGAATTCATTGCTTGTCCGATAGGTGTTTAAAGCAACTAACAGTGCTGATTGGGAAGGAAAGCTTCATTAATAATGTAAATTAAACCATTATGTAAGAAAGCCTGCTCATGACATAACATTTTTTCCTGGTGTCATACTCACCCCCAGGTACCCTCCTGGCCATGAGGTTGATAGCATCAGCCCTCCTCCAGCATGGGTGGGAGGGAGTTTGTATCAAACTGCCATTGTCCCAAGGGCACCTCCAGAAGGAGTCACCTGTTGTGACAGGTCCTTGTCCCCTCATTCTTGGGTTTACTTTGGTTGATCAGCCCAGAAATATTGCCAGGCATGTGTGATTATGAAATAAGAAAAAAAATTCCCCTTAAGAAGGTAAGAAGTGGAAGACAAGCAGAGAAAATTCATCATGTTTCTGTTAAATACAATAGCTAAACGAAGTTTGCATCACCAAGAAACCTAAAGGTCCTTGGCACCCTGGAATGAGCCACTCTGATGACAGAAGTATGTACTTATGTCTAAAGTTGAAAAACAGCTTTAAGACTCTTTGTTTTTACTCCTTCAGCTGTTTAATTCTCCTGATTCTCTTAATCATGTTAAACACCCAGGGCCGGATTCAAATTTAGGGATAACCTTTTACAGGCCTCATATTCACAGGAGCAGAAAGAGAAAAAGAAGATATTTTAGCATTTTGGGGAGGCTCATACATCACATAGTCTTCAGAACAGAGGACCAAAGTATGTCTATACCTTGGAGAACAAAATCATATCATTTTTAATGAAGGACTTGTGAGTTTTTTTCCTTTCAAAATTGAAAGAAAACGTAACTTAGACTTTGCAAGACTTACATAGTAATGATAGCCCGATGGCATATTATGAAATAGTCATCAGAAGTGCTCCCACAGTGTTAGCACTGGATTAAAAGAAATTTCTAAGAGATTCTTCAATTTAACAAGTCAGATCAATTCAGTAGAACAACTGTTTTATCACTTATAGTATCCTTGTAGGAACTTTCTACTTTCACTAATTGCTGCATCATTGGCTAAATGAAAGGACTCAGGCAGGCTCTTTTTCACTATGACAAATACTCATTAACAGTAATTTTCATAGCAAGTGAATTCCAAAAGTTCCATTTCAGATAAATTAATTTTTAAATTCTTGTATTTGCTACTGATATTCTTGGTGGCATCGATCCAGGAGGAAATTTGAAAAAAAAAAAGAAACCATTGACTTACATTATCAATCTGAGCAAGAAAGACTACGGACTGCCTTTCAAGTTCTACATACTTTTAAATCTAGAAAATCTAGTAGACTGAAGTTAATATACTCTAGATATGATTCTAGAGTATATTGTTCAACTTTTTGATATTTACTTATTCATCGACAAATGATTGCTTTCCCCTAAAGCACGAATGAATATTTTATCTTATTTTCAACCAGAGAACATTGTTGTACCTTAATCTTAGCAGAGATACAATTTTAGTTGTATTATGAGCTGCAAATTTACTATTTCAAAGAAACTAAGAAGAAAATAATTTCATCTGGTCAAAAGTAAATCTAGTTAGTGTGTTCTCATTGACAGTTGCTACTCATGGCTACACAGGGAAGAATATGAGGACAAGAGAACAGCAATACAGACACCAAATAGTCTCCTATGCCCTGGAAAGCTACAGTTCAAGGGGTGTTTCTGAGACACTTGAAGGTACTTGCATTATTTTTGATGACCCTCAAATGGGTTTTCCCTTTTATGAAATTGTTAGGTTGCTTTCAAACATGTATTGGCTTTTAAAAATCAGAGCATGCTGAGCAAAAACTTCAACAGCTTCTTTGCTCTACATGAAGAACTAGTTCCTTGTATGGAATATGTTCTCTCCTTTCTTTGGATGAATCCTAGTTATATCTCCTAAAGCAATGCAAAATACTCACATAAATTAAGACTTACCAAGTCACATTTCTCTCTAATATTTTAGTGAAGGTTGATTATTGCTATTTTCTCAACTAGGAATAAGATAGAGAAGTGTCTCCATTATTTAACATATGAAAAATTTGTAAATTTTAAATAAAGACAAACATGTCTCTAGATTTTCAGGCTCTCAAACATTTTTACTAGAAGTACAAAAATTATATGGATACACATGGAATGAAAATAAAACTCATAACCCTTTGTTTATAACTCTGACAACAACTTTACACAAATTGCATTTCATAATACTAGACATGGCCCTGCTAGTTTGTTCTATGTGCATCTGAATCCGTAGGGAGAGCCACAAACTTTTGTTTTCTTAAAAGCTATATACTAAATCATGACTTTAAAAACAATGTTATATTGGAAAGATAACATGTCACAAAAATTAGGAGGAAAATGGTGACAAAAACCCCACAGGAACTTGTGATGAATTTTTATTTTGCTGTAAACACTTTTTAAATGAAATATTCAGGATAAAATGTCAAAATAAATGCCAGTGAAAAGCAGACTACTATGGGTAGTTATAGGAAGGCACATTCAAGATGTTCTAATGTTTTATTCTCCAAATATGATCACAGCTTTCATAGTGATTGCTTTTTGAATAGTAATTTTGGTATTCATTGGCTGAGCATATGTAATTTCCATCTTCTTTTGAACATATTCCTCAGGAACCACATCACATAAACTTGCTCAGTGCTTCTGCTGAAAATTGTCTTTAGTCATTCCTCCATCTAGAGCAATCTGAAGTAAATTTTCCCATTCCAACATTTCCTTTGTGCATTGGCTCTGGCCACTCTTTTTACAGTGACTCCCTGTCCTAAACACCAGGTGTGTCTAACTCAGTTTCTTGCATAAAAGGCAGCAATCAAAATCAGACACATCACAAAGGTAATTGCAGGACTTAGGTCAAAATTTTGTCTTGTGAGTGAGAAAAATATTTTAAGATTTTTTTCTCCAACAGCCTTTTTTATGCTCCCCCCCCCTTTCTAATTCTACTGAAACTATTTTAAAGCACATTCAGGGTGATTTTGACCCAAATGTAAACGTTTTGAATTTGGGGAAAATTGTTCAGATTGGTCCTTCGAAGTTTTCATCTCACCATGGTCTCCTACTACATACATCTGAATTAATTTTCCTTCCATAATCTGAATAATTTCATTCTCTGCTATCACAAGGTTTGGGTTTAGTTTCTGTGCTGAAATGTTTTTTGCAAAAGCTCTAAGGGACTGTAAAGAAATAATAAACAACAGAGTTGAAAGCTCAGCCCAAATTGAAAAAGAGAATCTAGATATTTAAGGAGAGAGATTATAACAGACAGACAGGAGCCCAGGAAAACAATTCTTGATAAGGCCCTCCTGGTGCATAGAGAAGGAGCTGTGCCTGAGAAGAGGCTGTGTGTAAAAGTGCTAGATTTTGATCCACTGGTCAGTTTCTCACTCCAGACCCATTTTTGTGGTGCTGCTTCTCTGCTTCATTCTCATGACAAAGCTCTAACAATCAACTTCAGTCACATTCACATGAAAACCTGACAGAAATACAGAAATGCCAGAAGTACGGTCACTACTTCTAGCTCCATCATTCTGACTATTGTTCCAATTCTATTAAAAAAAAAAAAGCATCTTAGGATCTTGCACAAAACAGCTAAAACCAAAATATTTGAAAACAAAGATTTCCTATGCAACCACACATGGACGTAGGTGGGAAACTGTTTTATCTTCTTCTTTCTAGATTTACTAGTCAATTTCAAGAGCAATTTTAATAGAATTCTTTTCATTTTTTCCTCCCTTTATTATTTTTGCTTTCAGAAAACAGAAAATAAGTAAACACAGATGAATAATTATCTTTTGCTTTTTGTGTCCCTGAACACAATTCTTTCAAACATATACACTGTTTTTATCTTTTACCTCATTATATAAAATATGTTTTTATTGCATTTGACTTTTCTTTTCACTATAATTTCAAATTTTGGTGAAACAGATTGTGCACAATTGGATTGAGCTCAACAGATGTTTATGTTGAACACATATGTCTAAAGTATTTAAGGTATTGCTCATTAAAGCTATATAAATGCCTAAGAGATTTCATGGATCATGGTTTAATGATAGTTTCTCTCACTCTCAATGGATTCAGTAATAACACTTACACACAAGGTCAACAGGCACTGCTAATATTCACTGCCCTGTTTGCTTTATTCATCTTTCCCCCTTTTTCAGAACGAGCTGTTGTACAATGTTCCTTCACTCTCTCCAAGAGCTCAGATACAGTTACATATGCACAGTAATGATTACAAACCCATGCCATCCTTCTGCCTCATTAGTCAGAAATCTGAGGGGGAAATGCCACTACTAATATGGCTTAAAACTCACTTGGCCTGATTTTTGTCAAGTTTTAATCCTATTACTTCAAGTGATTATTAATTAGCATTGCATTTAGTGATAACTCTTGCATAAATAAATAAAACACAGCTGTTTGTGACCCTCTGAAACACATCAACTCTCCTAAATTATGTTCTCAGTTATTATGTATGTTATTAACTGTGATTTTTCCTGTTAAATCACTCATCACAATTTATTTTATATTACCATCATGCTGCCAATCATCCCAAAATGAGTATTTTTCCAGAAAAAGCAGTGGTGGCCATGTTTCCTTTCCTTTGTTTATTGTTTACATACTAATTGTCCCTCCAGGCTGTCACTCTAATCAATATCTAAGACTGTACAAGAACACATGAGGAAAGCTTTGTCCCAACCAGCCTAAATTATGAACAATGAAATAAAGGGAAAAGTTATTATTAATAGTTGTCATTAGCACGTTGGACTGAAGCTGAAGAGTGCAAAGTGAATTAACCACAGACTAAGACTTCAGTCTTGTTCAGGTCTTCAGGATCATTCAAATTTATGGCAATAAACCCCCTTTCACTCTGAGTGGCATCCTAAGAAATTGTCCACCACTTCAGACTTATTGTCATCACAAACCAGTGCTGGTCTCTGAGCAACTCCCAGCCCACACTGAACAGTTAACTAAAGAAAAACCATATCTCCTTGGGAAATGGAAGGGGAAGAATGCACAGTGCTCACCATATTTTCTTTTTTTGGACACTGTTTTCTTGTGCTAATTCAACTTTTTTTTTTTTTTTCAAATGCTAGAAATGTTAACAAAGCCAGTCTTGACTTACTAGCTTTACCTTCACCTTCCTCTTCAGCCTACCACCATTTCAACTGTTGCCCACTCTGCCCATTGGCAAAATCAGATATAAGTGCCATCAAATCTTTTTATGAGTGCAAGTTGACAACCCTTTTCAAAACTGGTAATGAAGACCTATGTTTTGTGTCATCAGATCACACAAAAGGTAGCAGTAAAAATGCTGAAGAAATTCCTGCATCTCCATGACACCTTCCACTAGACCTGTTTGATCATGCCCCATTCAACCTGGCCTTGAACACTTCCAGAAAAGGGGCATCCACAATATCCTTGAGTAATCTGTTCCAGTGCCTCACCCTCATAGTGAGGTGATGAAGAGTTTCATCCTGATATCTAATCTAAGATTATATTTCATCCTGATATCTAATCTTTCAGTTGAAAGCCATTCCCCCTTGTCCTGTCACTACACACCTTGTAAAAAAGGCTCTCACCAACTTTCTTGTAGCCCCTTTAGGTACTGGAAAGTGCTATGAGGTCTCCCCAGAGCCATCTCTTCTCTAAGCTGAACAGCATAAATCTAAAATTATGTAATCAAATATCTTTATATGAAAGTAATTTCAAGGGATTTTAAGTGTACTACCTTTCCATTTAGGATCAAAATTTATTATGCTTATGTATCTGTTCCACAAATGTCTCTGTGGGTTTAGGATGGAAAAAGGAATAGTCCAATCCTTAACTTCAGTCTCAGAACCAGACTTACAGCATTCATACAAGACAGCTATTGCTGACTGCTATTAATTAGGTATCCCAGGTTTTGTAATATTTCCAGTCTGAAAGTTCCTCTCCTAAGGATCATTAATGAGGTCCCAATTATGCTGCTGTGGGGCAAGTGTGAGTAACAGAGTCACACAGGCTCCACCTTCAGGAGGTCTGCAGAATTTAATGGACTGTTTGACTTTGGCAAAATCTTTTCACTCTGTGAGGGGCAGACAGGAAGGTTCAGGTGATTCAAGTAAAAGCTTCAATCCTGACAGCTGCACACACAATTCAAAGCACAACAAAAACGAAAAGTAAGACTTTAATATCTATGCAAGTCAGTGGGTAGCAAATATGAGATTTGTTTTCATGTAGAAAATAATCCAAATTTTCCTAAATCTTAGCCAATGTGATGATGGCTACATTCTTAGTGTGTTTTCTTTAGAAAGCCAATCCTTTCTTTATTTTTATCTTAAACCAGATAAAAATATCTTTATCTTCCCAAATCTATTATTTAATGCACTTAACAATGAAACAAACAATAATTAGTAATCAGTCACAGAGCCAGTTCATGGTTCTGAATCTGCCTCTACAGCTCTGTGTGGTTATTCTCACACTTATAATAGCCCTTTTCTAGCAGCTGATATTTAGGAGACTTCGAATAAGATCATGGTCAAATTGAGAAACGCTGATTTACCCTGTTCAAAATTATTTTGGTAAAAGCACAGTGGAGACACTGGACAAAATTAAAACAAACAAAAGTAACAAATGACTTGATTTTGTTCTGTAGCTGTACTTCTGTACCTTCAAAACACAGTCTTTGAAACTTTTTCTCCTGCACCTGTCCCATTATTATTTAAATGCTAATAATGAGTATAACAATCTGTTTCTTGTAAGTCATCCTGCGTCAAAAGCATCTCATGTGATAAAGAAATGTTCATAATGGTAGGTATTGGGCAGAAGAGTTTTTTTAAGCACCTGACTTGAGATACTAAGTAGCCTGTTACAAAAGTCAATATTCAGGGTAACATTTTGATTGTCTTACCTCTTTGAGGAGTCAAAAAGGAAATCTCTGTAAAAGATGTAACATGGTAGATTTACATATTAGTCAGAAGAGAGTAGTTGAAAAATTAATAATATTGCAAACAATTATAGATAATCTATTGTGATAGATTATCTACTTTATTAGCCTTTTGCACTGGGTGCAAATGGCAATGGGGACAATGGAGATTTCAAAATCCCAGGGCCAATTTATCTAAGCTCCTGATCTTTTCTTATCTGTTGCACAGCTGTCTCTCCAGGTGCCATCACTGATGTTTTGAAAGACATCAGTGGAATTCTCAGACAAACTGGCCAGGGAAGATAATCTGTTGATAATTTCAGACTCAGATATGGATTTTTTTTCATCATTGGCAAGTCAAGAGAGAAGCCACTTCTAGCCACTTCTTAGTTGTATTTGTAAGTACATGCAGCTTTGGGAAAAAAAAAAAAAAAAAAAAAAAGCACAGTTCTGGTACTGTAATGAGTTTATTTCATTTGGCAGATTTTAATTTTGCTCATAGCTCCTCCAAAATATATGAGAGCCTGATTCATTAAAAAATAAATTATTTAAATTTGTCTGATATCACAGTAATATGCCATTACTACAAAAAAGCCTAACGAACCAGGAAATTATTTTATGGCATTTAAACACAGCAAGTAGATATTTAAATACCAACTAAGCAACAAAAATTTGACCACTGAGGGAATGAACCTGGACTTGTCCAACAGCTCTGACATATGCTAAAGCATTCAGAGAAAATGCTGACAATACTGATCCAAGTGTACTGAAATGTTGTGCTAAGTCTGGAATATAGCAAGCGGTTTCATTACTCAGAGAGGAGGAAGATATAACTACAGACTGGTCAATTTTGGCTAATGCTTCTGTATTCATCATTTTACTAAAAAGCTACAGATGCAATTTTTTTTAAAAAGGCATCCAGTAGTTTAAGCACTTTTATACCTCTTGAAATCCACATCTCACTTTACTCTGATAATAAGGATAATGAATAGTCTCAAACCACGTCAAAACAGCTGCACTTTTAGTCTTCACACAGAGAAAAGAGGAGGGGTGAATCAATTTTTAATTTTCTAAATCATGGAATCAAATTTGTAAAAGAAGGTAAAGCAAGAATAATTTCTTTATATTCGTACAGTCTTCAGGACTGTGCTGAAGAAAAGTTAAGGAAGTTTTCCTTATGCGTTCATTGTAAGCCACAAAATTTCGGTCAGAAATGTGCTCAATTCTAGCACCAGTTACCTTTTTTTCACCTTTCCTCCCCTGGAGGATGTATCTAAACCACTTTAAATCTTCTGTCAGCAAAAGCAGGAGAGGTCAGAAAACCTCTTAGGTTGTAGGAAAGGTGTTCTTGGCAGCAGGGATCAGAAGTACTGGGCAGAACAGTAACAGAATATAGGAAAAGAGGGAGAGCATGAGAAGAAGATGGCTACAGAATTCTGTGACACATTTTAAGTTCTATGGGATTAAGTAAAGTCACTGTCTAGTTACATTTCTGGTTTTTTTTTCAAGTAACTCACAGATATTTTTGATTACTAACAGAACCACCACAACATTTTATTGAATATATTTACACTTAGACTGCTTGCATGTACCCAAGCCATATTCAAAGCTAACCACTTAACTTTTTTGTCATTCATGCAAGAAATTCAAAATCAGTGTTGCAAAGTGATTTTTTCTGCAAGAAACACAAGAAAGATTATCCAATTTCTTGAAGAGAGGAGTCCAGCACGAGAAGACATATGCATATGGAGTCCTAATAGATAGGAAAATGACCAAGAATGAAAATTAAGATTGAATTCAACAGAATCATTCATTAAAATACTGACTCGATTTAAATTCTGAATTCAATTTTACAATGATGTTGATTAATTCTTAGTAGATTAATGTTATTTATGGCCATTTAGCCTTATTAATATTGTGTTTCTTTTTGTTGCTAACACTAACGAAAGTAATAGGGCTCTGCTATTTTTATGTTCACAGTACAAGAATGACCTTGAAAAGGTACTTAAGCAAGATGATTTACTTGAGTTACTCCTACGTGGTTCCTGTAAAATTGGATCTTTAATGCTCAACCAAGAAACTTTCTGGCCTGATGACAGTACCAAACAGAGGTGCAGGACTGAAGCCTTATTCTCTCTTTATCATTCCCTGGTCAGTAAGACAGGGAAGTTAATTCTCTCAGGCTCTGTGACACTCTCAGAATAAAAACATCTGAGAACTAATAAGTGTCCTGAATTTGGTGTTTACATTAGCAGTGAGCAATTTCCCTTTGATGTTAATCAATCATAAAGAAATCTGCAAACAGTTGAGTAGCCATGCACTGTACATCCCTCATTCAAAAGAATATGTGGAAGTGAGGACTAGGTGTTTACACCTCTTTAGAAAAATTCTACAATAGCCTATAAGCCTTACTAAAAGTTTAATAATTTTTTAATGAATTTGTACAGTTTTCACTCACTTGATAGCAAAGCCAATTGTGTCTATGGGATCTTCTAAATACATACAGGAATGTCTGCCAAAGTTGTGAATTGGTGAAGCAGAATTTGTTCAGAATTTATTACTGAACACAACATTTGCGTATACATCTGTGTGCATCTTGTTCTGTTTGTGCTACTTCACTTAAAAGGTCTAAGACTTTTAACT
This sequence comes from Climacteris rufus, assembly GCA_013398175.1. NCBI lineage: Eukaryota > Metazoa > Chordata > Aves > Passeriformes > Climacteridae > Climacteris > Climacteris rufus. Next base: position 247,278 of record VZRZ01003661.1, on the reverse strand, counting down.
TCATCCCTTGGTATTCATATGGCAAAGTGCAGCTCCTGTTTGCACCTGAGTAAATGGGAGACAGTGAGGTGATTATTTCTGACAGTCAGTAAGGCAAGAAGTAAACATACTGACAGAAATCAATGTGCAGCACTAAGACATGAAGAGGAGCAAAAGGTAACCGGCCTGAAACAGCCAGCCAAGGTGCTTTTACCAAATGATAAGTAAAGGATAGTAACTTAAAATGTTATTTTCAAATAACCTCATGGTCAAATATGTCAAATAAATCAAATGGTAGCAGACAATAAAAATTACCTTAGGAACCAGTGTGCATTCAGCTTCTTCACGAAGTGACAGTGAAAGATAACACTTACTTAATACAACCTATCTGTTGGTACAAGGAGAATGGCAGTTTATTCTAATTACGCTTTTATAAAGTAACCTTACATTTCTGCATGTGTATTCCTCTGTTTACTGTACCTTGTTTCAAAGGACTGTGGCCCTATAAATGCAAAGTTTACACTCATACAAATCATATGTTTTTTGTTTAACAAAAACGCTGCTCTCCTCATTGCAGTATTACCAGCTATGGCAACTTTACTAAGAAAATGTAGCTAAAAAGCAGAATCTCTACTTCGACATAGAAAAAACAATGAAAAAATCATGCTGTGTTTGTTTCCATCTCTGATAGCTCATAATGCATTTTAACCACAGGAACCTTCCCATCGCATATTAATTATGGTCTACAAATAAAATCATTATCATTATATAATGAAAAATGTGAGTAAATTATTTTTAATATCAGGTGCACTAGAAATTCAACAGAAGTCATGCAATTTTTATGTTGGAATTTCTCATTATCACTTTTGCTCCTACCTGCTGTGGATGTTATTTGGCATTTCTTCTCCCTTCATGACAGGCAAACAGAGGTTTACAGTAAGGTCTCTCAGAATAGTCATGCATGGCTCTTATGTATACTAAAGAATAGTACATCAGCTCTCCAAAAACGATCTCTTATTGCCTCTGCTCTCTGTTCTCTTGCAAGAGCCTTGGAATTTCTATTTGTGCTCAATTGCTCTACTTGAGTGGATAAAATAGCTTGGCAAGCAGGGCTCAGTTAAGCACTTCTACAGCTTTTGCTAAATAAAATTCCCTTTCTTCTGGGAGTCTGCAAAAAGACCATTGAGTGCAATTCTGTCAGCCAATATAATCTAAGTGCGTATTGACATACCTATGGACGTTTTTGGAGAAACCCTTGTTTAGAAATTTGCCTTGATTTTGCAGCTTTAAGGATCCCTTATGATTCCCTGAATGAAGTGGGCTCAATACATTTAACACAAGACTGAAAACTCAGTTTTGATCTTGTCAAACATCTCCCAGCAAATGTAAGAAAAAATGGGTTCCAGAGCAAATATTAATCAAATATAATGATTAAATCACACCTTCATGAAATATATTGTAACTGGTTGCTGCCACAAAAAGGACTACATGGAGCTGGCAGCTCAAATGCCACATGCAGGGATGCCATCTCTAACAAGAAGGACACATTCAGAGGGGAGGTGAGGAGGCACTGTGTTTGGTCTGTACACATCAGAAGCCTAGACTGGTCTATAATCAAATTTAGCAGTTGGCCCATAAACAAAGCAAGGCTTTTTACACAAGTATGCGTGGACACACACAACATAAGAAGGAAGGAGTATGGGAAGGACTTTGTAATGGATGGGACTAGATGATTCAGAGCATCCTGTATTCCTCTAAACTAGAAAAAAAGGAGGTATTGGCTGCAGTAAATGATCTCTGTGCTCCAATGTAATTCATAAGGATCACTTTATTTTATTTATTTTTAAATAAATGTATTGCTGTGTCACAAATAGTTAATGGTATGGCTGACTTTACATATAGCCTGAGAATGTAAGCTGATCACGAGACATCAGCTTAGACTACATGCTTCCATATTAATTTGATCTCAATTCCATACTTTGCCTCCTCTACCTCGGCTAAAGGGAGAACTTTTAATCCACAGCCTGACATATTCCTTTATACATGTGCATGGGTACATATTACAGTGTAGCTAAGGATTTATTCATGAGATAAACAAACATTCCTCAAGAATCAGAAAAGAGAAATCAAGGCTCTGGATGACCAGAGAAGAAAAATATGAAATAGACATTATTGAACTGAAAACTCCTAGAAAAAGAAGGTTTACCAATATCATACTTCTAAAGAACTCCCCTCTGGTACACCTGTCTAGTTACCCATCCTATAATTCCTTTACTGAAAAGGACTCAAGAAAATGTTAATTAATAAAGCAATCTATTTCCTAAAAGTAGGTCAAAGTGTTACTCCATTAATAAAAACACAGGGCCGCACTCTCAGCCAAAACTTAATTCCTTTGCCTTCAGTCATGGGGGATGTGAAAGACTCCTGCCTGGCAGAAAAATTTGCTAAGTTGCTTTTGGCCCTACTGGAGTCGGAGGAATTTGCCAGGAACTTTGGGCCAGCACACCCTTTAAAATATTGTAAAAATTTGTCATGCTGAAAAGCCCACATGACATAACACAGCTTTAGCCTCCGTATCCACAGTACATCTCTCAGCTCCTGCCTCTGCATTCAGGCACTCTAGGACAGGAGGAACTTGAGGAAGTGTGGCAATAAAAAAGGTACTGAAGATCTGACTCAAAGCACAGAAAACAAACGAGCCATGTGAAAATTTTCTCTTTGTCATAACTTTTCAGAATAAAATTAAAGATGAAACACTTGCCTGGCTCTACTGCAGACGGTTTGATAAAATAATGTTTTAAGAGATCCTAATCACATGACTATAGTCATTATAACATAAATTGATTCAGAAGAGATTTAATCAATTTAATAAATTAATTTAATGCTTCTGGGTGTAATTATTATTCTGCATTTATTATGTAGGATTTTTATTAGCTTAATGGTTTTATACATTTATCAGATACTCACTGAAGAAAATTTCAGTTACTCATAAAGAATCTGAATAAATTAGCAATTATTTTTTTCTCTTAAATGGTTTTATTTTAAAGATTTGCTATTTTGGCTCTTAGGAGTCATGACAAATTTCTTCAGCTTCATTGAGAAAATACTCTATCCAATAACCACTAAGTCGTGAAACATTCAATGGATTGCCTTGCTCTGTAAATTGTGTTTAAATATCTTTATAATACAACAATTCCTCCTGTGCTCTAATGTAATTCATAAGGATCACTTCCATTTTATCTATTTTTACATAAACAAGTCATTTTAACAGTTTTAGAATAAATGTTAATGCTTTGACAAACCTTTTTGTTTTCATTTTCTCACTGTTCTAAAGCGTGCCTTCATCTCCTTTCCAGTCCTACATGCATACGGTGAAAACATGCAAATTCCATTATTATGGGCCCATGACATTCTAAGATTTGCTTTGACTTCTCTTCAAATACATAAGCATACCCTGTAAAGGGAACCTATGCATTTTAAAAACTTGATGGAAAAAATATCCAGAAATTTATAGCAGAATATTAAACTGATGTTATTTGTTGAAGTACCAGCATTCACACTGTAAAAAGTCCACATAAATTTTGATGCATTCAGTTGAACTGAGGTGAGCTTGATCAAACTGCATTGCATGGGGGGAGTCACTCAGTAAAATTATGTTTTTCTGTCCTTCAAACTCACTGCTGTACCCCAGACTCTACATGTCCAAAGACTACAGCTTGCAGGAGTTTAGCAAAATGTCTTTTCTACTATCTGCACGCATCTTTGTGAAATGCCTATGGAAACCAAATAAGAGCTGTGGGAGCCTGCAAGCTTTTGGAGCTGTGAGAGGAAGTACTGGCAAGTGATCTCTCTTTGGTTGTTTTGCATTCAAAAGCAACCTGTCTTTCTATGGATTAACCTTGCCAGTTCATTATTTATTGTGGTAGCATAGAAAGGTAAACAGAAGCTTTGAGTTAGTGGAGCTCTATTGCATTTTGCATTCTGTACACACTCTGTTTTGACACAAAGTTCTCTAAATTAACTGACAAAAAATTACTTGAAATGGGCTTTTGTAAAAAGGTGAGTGTTCTGAGGTATTTCTTCCTCTTAAGCCTGGTTCAGGCTTTATGTTTTCTTAGAGGGTTAAATGGTTCTTTTAGGACTATTTCTATTTAGACACAATTAAAAGCATTAGTAACTTTCAGACACCAGTTTTAAGAATATTTCTGACATAAAAAGGATTTGTTTGGATGCAGATGAACTCCGCAGCAATCTCATCCATTGCAAGTTACTATTGCTATAGCCAAGGACAATTAATTAGCAATATTAAAGTTAGGATTAACTCTTGGACTTGATTCAAAAATCATTAGAAAGCTTGTGGCTCTGGCACACAAATAATTTTGATTTTAAAAAGTTAGCATTATAGCAACAAAAAGTACTTTAAATAATCCAAATGGCTTAGGAGAGGAAAAGTATAAAAAGTATTAAAAAATGTATAAAACATACTATAGAAAGCTCTTCTAGCTTGTTCCAGATAGAGTTAAATTTTTGTCCATTTATTTATATTTTCTTTATGCAAGAGTATATAGTTTTCATAGAGCCATTATCTTCATTGTGTAGCTTTCTGTCCTACCAGCATAAGCGGTTTTTTAACTCCTAGTTTTGTGGATAAATGATGAAAAATAACTCCACTCCAATGCAACCAAGGCAAGAATCACTGGAGATTGCCTCCAAAAATTCAGGAAGTTGGAAATTTAAGTCTGGACCAAGGTTTCCTATAGGGAGGTTTTCCCAAAAAACGCTTCTGTGAGATTCTTGATAAACAAGGCAAGAGTTACCATGCATATTCTCAAATATCCAATGTCAGCTTTCCCAAGCACACAATGTGAGACACCTCAAAAGACATTTTTTCTAGAAGAATACAAGCACTGATCCATTTTGGAATAAAACTGCCTGATAAAATCATAGCATTTTAATTATAACCAAGGTAGAAAAAAATTTGGGATCTTCAAAAAGAAATAATGGAAGAGGGAAAAAATTGGCTTGTTACAATGACTGGCTAACAAGATTATGAAGAGAAATAAGTGTAAGAGAGTAAAGCAATCTGATCACGTTACTAAAAATGTCTAGCAAAACAACAACAATTAAAACCTCTAAGCTATAGTTTAGGATTCAGCATATCCAGGAAAACTGTGAAAGGTCTATGAGCAGAAAGTACTGGAGTAATTAAACTACTTTTATTATTAATTGGACCAAACTGGAACAGAGTAGAAATGAGTGAGCATGCGTAAATGGAAAAGGAAGAAATAAAGGGTTGGGGTGGGAAGAGGACATTTTATTTTTCAATTTTTATTCTTGAGAAATCTTGCAGACAAAGAAGAACTACTTAAAAGAAAATTCTGAATTCTAGAAAGACTTGTGACAGATGGCAATTTTTGGAAGGTTGTTTTACACCCTTGTCTTTTTTGTTATATTGAAATTAGATAAGTCTTAATTAAGACTTTTTCTATTTGTCTTGACCAATCATATAACAGTTCTCATGAAAAGTCAAAGCTTTCTCTTAGAAGGAAAATATTCTTTGTGTTGAAATCAATGTAATTTTAGAAAATAGGAACACATTAAGGATTTGCTATCTCAGTTTCTTCAGAGTAAGGCAGTCAACAGATGGAAAGCACCAAAGGATAAGTCATAAAACTTGCACTTCATAAATGAAATTATCTAATTCACATTCCAAGGACATACACATGATGAAATTTCTGATACATTATCATGGACCAATACCAAATATGTCCCATTTATTATCTCATTTCCAAAATGAGGAGGCCTGACAAAAGTTTTGTTGAATTCTTGTAGGGTCATAGTCACTACTTAAATATAAGAACCCTTCTATCAAACAACCAAATTCACAGATGCCTCAGTAGATTAACCTCCCCCTTGGATTTGAACAAAAGTAATTTCTACACTTTAACACATCATGGCAACATTTTGTATGTTAGCAAAAACCCTAAAATATTAAAAGAAAATGAGTCATACCTTTGTCATGCTCAGCAATTGTATCCTAGAATGAAATACCTTGTTACACAGGATATGGTAGGCCTTAAAAAAATCAGAATTTCAACAAAGTAGAAAAAAACCTAATAATGAAGACCATAATATGACTTTGTACCAAATCTGAGTTGCCTAAAATACCAACCACACTGCAGAAGAGTTTGGCAAGTGTCAGGCGCCACATTCTACCCCTATATCCTCCTCAGTGGTGTTAATTTGAGTTGGACTGTATTTTTAATTAGGTTAATATAATTAAATGAGAATCTGAGTTTGGGTAGTTACTATAATTTGAATGTGCAGTATGTCTCCAGCTGAATTACCCATTTCAGCTGCCCTAGAACGAAAAATATTACATTGTGCAAGAGATTTCTGGATTTTTTTTCATTCTGTACTATTTTTATTCCTAGCATGTCCCTAAATATTTCCTCTATTTTACCTTTATCCACCATATAGTAACATACCACAAATTTCTTTCTACAGTTTAATTATTGCACAATATTTCAGTTAAAAAGATTTGGCTTGTATCCTCAGGCAAGGAGAATTGCTGGTTTTATGAAATATTATCCATCAACTTAGATAAATTTGTTCATTTTGCAAAGTTCTCTTTGCAAAAGAGTTAAAACAGAGGCATTTATGCTCTGTCCTAAATAATTTTTCAGCACATTAATACATGGCTTGCTATTTTTGAGCAGTCTTATGGAATTTATTATTAACTGTGGGTTTGTTTGCTTTCTATATTCATTGATGCTTAGACCCCAAAGTTGGTAAAAATCACAGGAAACCAGGCAGTCATTCATTTTAGTAAATACATATGCCTGAATTATAATTGTACACTAACTCAAAAAGCCAGAAATTTCCAACAATAGAAAATTAAATTCACTGTCAAAAGAAAAGAAAATATTCAATTATGATAGAGAGAAAGAGGGCTCATGCCTGTTTGTCAGTGCCCATGAGAGGGCAAGAGCAACTTTGAATTTTCTTTGGCTTGGTTTACTCTAGCTCATATGAAACATAATTTACTGCCAACTTTAATAAAAACATGAGCAGACTATACTTCTACACATAATAAAACATGACTAGACCTCATATTACTGCACATAGTTAAAGCACCTTCTTTTTGGACCTTATTTTTACATGTAATCAATTAACACAATCAATGACGTGAAGTATTCGGAATTTTTTGAACCTAGATATACTACTGGAGCAGCATCTCACGAAGAGATCAAAATGATCACAAGCTCTCCATCCTCAAGAGGAATTCTTGAGAGCAGAATCATAGCCCTGCATACATCCAGATTTAGAATCCTAATCTAAGCACTTAAATCTATATAATGGAATGAAAATATGGGTATAATGTCTCTACACAAATATGATATGAACTCCCATGTCTAATAATGGCCAAAGACTGTTTTTTCACGTGGAGCTCATGTTATATCTGGGCTTGTACTGCCTAATCAGTTTTGGTCTGATAGGCACTTACTGTTATCCTTCAAATTCAATAATAAGGTGAAGAGGGCTAGCAGGATTGAGAAATGACTGCTGCCATTTACCTTAGATGCAGAGCCAACTTTTAAATGAAAGAATTACTCTGTGAATCACCAATTTAAAAGGATCATTTTACACTCAGCTTTTCTTATACTAATCTTCCAGTCCTCAGCCACCCTATAAATGGTGGTTTGCACTCACAAATGTAACACCTGACAGATCTCAACCTATCTTCCCAACATGTATCCTTGGGAAAATATTAAAATTTTGAATTAATCATAACACGTCAATTTTTTTGAGGAAGGCCGATGGAAAAGCCACACAGAGGGATTTCTAATCTTTTCAATGCTAACATTTCCAAACTCCTGATGGTTTCTGAATAATTAACCCTTTAGAATTTTAATTTAGAGCTAATTTAAGTGTTCCTTTATGAAAATAGTCTGAAATTACAAGAGATAATTTTTGTGATTTGGTTTACAAAGAAACAATCTAGTTGGATTCTTTTGTGTTTCTTAAGAAAATCTGAAGCAATATGTAAAAAAAGGGATAAAAAGTTTTTGTGCTACAGATCTAAAAGCAGAAAATACCATAAAAATTGAACATATTTGAAAAATGATTAATACATCCCCTATTAGGTCACAAAAATAAAGTACAATTATGTGGAAGCAACTGCTATACACTACCTCTTGAGGAGCTCACCTCTGGATTGCCAGTATCACTCTTACAACTCATGGATATCAACCTCTCAACATCCTTTTTACCACTCTGTCATCCATTAGTATTTCATGGTGTCCTACAACCTTCCTTAAACCACTAGATATCCATATTATTTGTGCATGATGGGTGCACAAATAAAAACAGAACAGGTACATTGGCAGAATGGTTCTCTTGCATTCAGACAAGAGGCTTGAGTATGGAGTAGATATTGTAATTTCATAAATTATAGATAAGTAAGACCAGCATGTAATACAGCTATTTTCAGTCTCACATCGGTAAATGTGGCATGAAAATGAAATGAAGAGTAAATGTATTTACTTTTCCTGATGTCTTACTACATAATTTATTAGGCTGATGCTACTCATTATATTTCATACTCCATTATTTTTCTGTATGAATTCTCTTAAAATATCAAATGAAGAAAATATATTTTTAAATTAATAATTTCAGAGTGAAACATTAATATTCAAATCAAATATGGTGCTATTGTGGGGCTTCAGGGACAAAAAGAACTTTTGTGATGAGCAAAATGAAGGATTGATAGGCATTTCTGTTATCTCATTCATTAGTCATTCTGGACAGTTCAGACAAGTTCTTCCAATAATAGAGAGCATTTTACTTTCTAAAGGTTAATTTAAACTCTGTTTTTCACTGAGCTGAACAAAACTATTTATATATATTTATTGATTATGACAAAATAGATATTTTTCTAAAGAAATAAGTAATATTCATGCAGCTGTGGACAGAAGTCTGACATAAGATGTGATAAGCAACATATTCTGGCTCCATGGGAGGATGATCACCTAGGTCAAACTGTGCACTTGTCTAATACATTTGTATTACATTCCAGAAATTTATAGAGCAGACAGGAAAGAGGAGAATTCTTATGACTGGCTTTGCAAATCTTTTACTTTCAGCTCCTACCTCCATCACTTTTCTGCATAATTACCCTTCCGAATTTAAACCCACCTCTTGTTTGTTCCCTTAGAGACATCTTCCAAATGTCTTCATTGATAGATCCAATAACCACTGCCAAGCACAGATAATTAATATATCACTAAGCACAGGTACTATATCAATCTTACACATCATTTTGCAAGCTCTGAGCAGCCACATCCAAACTTTCACACATTCACTGTAGAGAGTAACATCACAAAAAAAGTTAAGTTCAACAATTATCAACTTGTTGACCCCTTCTGATTTTTTTAGTCTATATTTTTTCCTTCAAATTATAAAAACAAAAGCCAAACTTTGTGTCAGCAAATATTTATTCATTATGGTTTTTTTCCTGTTTCAGGATTTTTCTACACTGCCCTCTTTAAAACAAGTATAAAATATTTTTTTTAAAGAATGAATGTGTTAATCCAACCAAACATTTAAAGAAAAAACTCCCAAATTCTCATGAAGTTTAAGTATGAAAACATATGTTTGCTACACATAAAAAAAAATAGTTCTATAGAAAAAAAAACAAAGTCTGAATATCCTAAATATTCATGTTCATCTAAATTATTATAGCATCAATAACATCTTAGCACTATTAATAACTTCCTATTTGTAAACGAACATCCAACTCACTTGATCAGAAGGGAGTGAAACACCAGATTTAGATGGATGGCAACATAAAATTTGGGAGGGAATGAACAGGCCTGTAGAACACTGGCTGTATCTGACTCCTTCCCTTCCATATCTCTTCTTCTTGGCCCTCCATCCTTTGCTGTTAGATCCCATCCGAGCCGTCCCTCATGCCAAAGCCACCTGTTTCATCTCCCAAATCTCACACTGGCTCCTAACTTTCTGAAGAATTCACAGGAGCTTTGTTTTAAGACTAAGGTTTCCAAGAAACAAACAGACAGACATGGAAACTATTCCCCTCACCCCTGTGTGTTAGCCAGCAAACTAAGCCATCCATTATTCTGTTTGTGGGGAGAAGGCAGGATGAATGTTTAATAATTAGCTGCTTTGGCTCAGCAGTCATTCCCTTGTGACTTTAAAAGCTTGAGCTGTGAACTCTGTTCTTTAAGATGAAACCTCTTTTTATCGCTGTTACAAACACACTTGGTATTATAACCAAAACCCTGGAGAAAATGGTCCTACAGCTCTCAAGCATGCACTGATTTCCTTTAGTTCCTTTACCTCAGCCTGACCCTGCGGATCCAGGTGTGTGCATGCACGCACACACACATATACACCACGAAAAGAAAAAAAAGGGGATGCCACTGAAAATCAGAGGCTGTGTGTATGTTTGGATTCATACTCAGAACAACAGGAAGGCAACAAGACTCAACCTTCTGCTGGATGTGGTCATTGGAAGATTGCACATTTTTCCTGGCACCACTTGAATGGCTCAGCAGCATGAGTGGACCTCGGTAAGTATCAGGGGCTGTGGGGTAGGGATGGAGATATCTCCAGGCAAGAGTGCCTGGGGCAATGCCCCCCCTGCTTCTTGGGAAGAGACTTTTCTACACAGATGATAATTTCTTATGGGTAAAATTTAATGTATTTTATATGTAACTCCTGTCTCTGAACTACTGTACTGAACCAGGCAATGGAGCCCTTTGTGTGGTACTAGGCTACAAATTTGCCACAGGGGGGTTATGTCCCTGTTTCACTTCAGCCATTCCTGACCTCCAGAACTTCCTTCTGATGCTGCTAAGATTTAACCAAGGCTTGCAGGTGTGGGATTTTTCTTAGAATAAAAATTGCATAACTGCTTGAATATTGAATCTAAACTGTTGTGCATCGAAGGACGCTGGTGTAATTTGTTGGACAGAAAGACCTTTTTAAGATTCTCACACAGCCTTGGGTAGTTTGTTGAATTGGTAGGAAGTATCTAGTACATCTGTGACACACTTGATCTTTCTGCAAAAATGAAAGAGAAGAGGTTAGATTATGCTGAGAGCCCCTTGAGGCAGATTTTAGTATGTAGAGTGGGTACGACTTGTACAATCATCTTTGGATCACAAGGGCACAGCTCAACAGACTGAATCCTCAAAGGGATGGCATTTCTAGAGATTTAGGATGTTTTGCCCATTTTATGCCTGTTTCTAGTGGAAAGTGAAGCCTACTATTTTGACCTTCTCCATATCTTGTATAATTTCTTGTGGTTTTAGTTTGCAGCTCTCTCATATTGTTTCCTCACAGATCCAAAGTAAGGCTATGATGGCAAAAGAACACTGCTAATAAATATTTCTGGCATTTACTTTTTATGAATAGCATCTGCAATTATACTGCTCTCACTGTAAATAACTAAAGCACTGATGCTTTTAGGATGGAAATGAATTCAGGAGACTGAGTATGAATTAGTATCTTTCCTTTAAGAGTATATGACAGCAATGAAAACATGCAATTACCAGAAATATCTATAGTGATTAAAATGGTAATTGATGGCAGCCCCTCTTATTAGCAAAAAATAAAGGAAATTACAGATAAACCGATTATTTTATAAAACATAGGAAGAAAGTGAAGGAAGAAAGTGCTTACAGACTGATGGTCTGATGGTCTGTCAGTGACAGGAGGTGTAAAATACTGAGAAGAGCTGCAAATCTTTCCTTATCTTTCACATAGGGACACAGAGTTATTTCCAGAGAGGAAAAAAGGAAAACATTAAGACAGTTAAAAAGTTTAAAATCAAAAATAATTTCATGAAGATAGCCAGTCATTTTGTTTTCCTCACAGACCCATTTATGAGGTTTATGTCCTAATTCTGCTGACACCAACATCTGGAGGCAGAATTAAGGCCTTATTGTACAACAAATCAGGAATTTAATTTATAAGAAAAATTACATGTTTTCATTTTAACTCGGAGTTTTGAGTTGCTTGCATCTTTCTGAAAACAGACACATAAATCACACATAGAGACATTCATGGCAGGCATCCTGCCTTTGCTCAAAATATTCACTAATGTCACCAAGAAAGCCTTTCTTAAAAGGTAAAGACTTCTGCAAGAACTCAGCAAGCCGAAGTAACTTTTATCAAAAATTCCTGAAGAAACTGTGAGAAAAAATTTGTTCTTTTAAGTCAGATGCTCAAAAATTGTGTTTGTCAGTTTACATTCAAAAAAATCCCTGAAGTAATTTTCCTATAAGTTTTAAATGCAAAGGCTTCCAGGATGCCAATACAAGTTTCAGAAAGCTGTGAGTCTCAAGAAAGAGGCAATCAAAATATCCATTCAAAGTTCCTTACAGATTTTCTTACAATAAAGGAAGTTTTGTTTTTAGTGTGGGGTGAATGTGGCTGCCTTGCTCAATTACTGCAGTTGTGTAGGTGAATTAAAGCTGCTGAATGTGGAGCATTTGGGAATGCAATTCTTAAAGCTAGAAAATATTAAATATTTTGTGTGCAACTTGAATTTTTTTTCAATCACTCCAGTCTCTTCCAGCACAAGGGATGGTGAGCAGTCCTGAAAGTGACTTTTAGGAAGCCAGAAACCAGCATAAGCCAAACAGGCTGGCAACGCTTTGCTGTTACAGAGCTTTCTTGGGAGAAATCAAACACCAACTGTGTGATTTGCATCTTTCAGAAGAAATTTCCTGCAAAGTGCTTCCATTTAGTCCAAAACATGGAATTTCTCTTCATGCTCTCAAGTAACAGTTGGGTGTTGCTGTGCAAGATCACACTTCCCCCAAAAGACAATTACATATTAAACCCAATTTCGACTGTCTATCTACTGTCATACCTAGAGATAACTGAAAGGCACATAAAATCGGAGAGTTAAATATTGGAACTTTCCAATGTGTTTATGTCATTAAGCTCTTGAAAAAAATATGGAGGTTCAGTGCCTTTTTAGTTTTTGTGTCACAATTCAAATGAGTAAATAAATACTCTGAACAACATCTTGCTTTTGGGTGTAAGCAATCAAAGAATTAGTCTGACAAAGAGTCTTGAATAATGTGAGGATAAATTTTGTGAAACCAATATAAGAGGAATCTGCCCTCCTAAAGCAGAATGCAGAGAGTTGAATTAAATACTTGGTCTCTGTCCAGAGCCCCGAACAAAAACTGCACAGTAGTGCTCAGAAAAATCAACATGTTGAGTGGAGTAACCACTAGAATGTATAAAATACATCAAAGCTGAGTCCTAAAATGCTGTACTACCTAATAACCAGCCCTGGTTTCAAGATGGAAACTCTGGATTTCAATTACCTCCTCTTTAATGCTGAAGCAAGCATCCAAACCATCCAAGTGGCTGATTCACAGGCTGAAAACAAACTGGCAGCATCATCCCTGGGGGCTTCAGTTTTATATCTGTGGGTCACACCAAGGATGAAACTAACCTAAAATAACTCCCTTTTTACAAGGGTCTATAACAGTAAATCTAAAACATTCATAGAGACCTGAAAGATTAATAATTTTATTCCTATTCCACCTTTAGGTAAACATCAAATAATCACACCATCTTTAAGATGTGACTCCCAGGATTTCCAAGAACCTGCATAATTCCAAATTGGTATCAGTCAGTCTGATGCTAGAAGGTGCACTGAGTGCATGGCCAGAAGTAAACTCTGATCTATTCAAAACACACACACAAAAATCTGCAACTTCTCCTGTCCTATGCTCTACATTCACATAAAAACATTACATAGTGGTATATAGATTCAAAATCCTCATTCTACACAGCTTTGCAGTCTTCCTCCAGTAACTTGTTTTCTGCCCAGAAAACACAAAGTTAAATAGCCTGGTAGAGGAAATGATAAGAATATCATTTAATGAACCAAATCACAGAGCTGACCTAAATTACATTTTGTAACAGGTTCAAAAAGCTTGGCTGAAGATTTCACTTCAGATAAAAGTACTTAGAATAATTTTCAGAGAAAATTAAACATGATAAGGGAAATTACTGTCTTAATTTTTTTTTTCTTGGTGCATTGCTTCTTTTTCAAACTAGTATTAAATCACAGGTAGTTAATAAATTTCCTACAAGTAAGTTGAAAAGTTATGAAATAATTTCATATGGCTGTAATGGAAGACATTTAAGAGATTATGCTACAAGGAATTTATTAAGTATCTGAAATTTTTTTTATAATTTCTCCAATACCTTTGTAATTTACTGAAGTCTGGACTTTTGTTTGTATAAAAATGTAATCTGTTACTTCTTGGAAGACATTCTTTATAAACTGGGATAAAGTGATATGTAGTGAGTTGACATTGGCTGGATTCCAGGCACCCATGAAAGCCACTCTCTCACTCCCCTCTGCAGATGGATGGGGTTATATTTCATTTTTGCTAGCTTTTCAATATGATTGATGCAGACCTTTAATGTGTTAATTTTATAACAAGAATTCATATTCAAATAGATAGTCTGGTTAAGAAACATGAACATCAAATATGCAGCAGTGAAGATCTGAACCCCTACCACCAAACTCTCATCAAGAAAGAGTGCATTAGTGAAATTATTATTCCTTTTGTTTTCTGAGTCTTTTCTAAGGAAGTATGCAAAATGCAACTGCAACCAGAAGTGGGAAAAGCAGACTGGAAAAAACTCAATAACTAATTAAAAATTGTGAAGCATCTGTGACAAATTTCCTTCCCCCTTAAAGAAATTAAAATTAACTTACCCTGTAAAAAACAGTAAACATGCTTTACCTAGTCTGTTGAACAGATTGTACTGCATTATACAGCTTGCAGACTAATGTTGGTATTTCCATTTTATAGGCATGAGATGTGCACAGGAATGGAAGTCGTAACTAAGCAGCGTTTAGGCAGAGACATCTTACACCTGAGACAAGGGCACTCAAACAGGTGCTTAAAATTCCATTGGTAGAACATGGACTGTACCTCCCCACCACTCCCAATCACAGTCTGTGTCCTTTCAAGAGCTCCCAAACCCTATCAGACCACCGTGGGCTGTATCTGACCTAGGTGTAAAAAAGCACGGTTGCAGAGAGGCACAGAGCTACACCATGCTGAAATGGCAGCTTGCAGGAGCTTGCCAATAGTTGCCTGCTAATAGCTGTGGTACAATTAGTACATGTGCACTATTTTCCACATCCTGCCTGCTTGTCTTATCAGCAGATCAGACAGCTACACAGCATGCCTCCAGACAGGCACTGCAGAAAGCTCCAGCACTGCAAAACGTGGTTCTGTGGAGCCCTGGAGACAGCCATGCTGCAAGATGTGTGTTCACAGCACTAGAGCTAGATTCCTGGTGGGCCTGGGATACACAATTGAAGAACCCCATCCTCAGCAGGCACATGTCCATCTAAAGTCAGTAGAATGAGCCTTTAGTAGATCAGCTGGGGATCTGAACAGATGTGTTTGATGGGCAGTGAAAACCTGGCAAATAGGCTGGATCAAATGTGTTTGTCTCTAATGAGCACTGTCTTGAAAAACATCCTACTTTTGGAGCTATTGTACCTTTCTGCTGTGGTTTAACCCCAGGCAGTAACTAAGCACCACCCAACTGCTCACTCAGTCCACGGAACAGTGAGGAGAATTGAAAAAAAGGTAAAACTCATGGAATGAGATAAGAACAGCATAAGAAGTAAAATAAACATTAATATTATTAAATTATTATTACTACTATTATTTTTTTTTTAAGAGAAAGAGAGGAATGAAACCCAGGACAGAGAAGTGATGCACAATGCAGTCACTCACCACCCACCAATTGATGCTCAGTGATCAGCCCCTTTCAGGCAACCTGTCTATTTTATATAGTGGGCATGATGTTCTATGGTATGGAATATCCCTTTGTCTAGTTCAGGTCAGGTGTCCCAGCCAAGCTTCCTCCCAGCTTCATGTGCATTTCCTCACTGGCAGAGTGTGGGACACTGTCTTGGTTTAAGACAATTTGAAGAGGTTGGCACTCTAAAATGAATAACCTCCTGTTAATTCCAACCAATCCCTTTTCACCAGTTAGGAACAAAATACGAGTAGATATAAGTAAAAAAAAAAAAATAACAGTTTCCTAACAAAGGAAACAGCATCAGGCAAAAAATAACAGTAAATAACTTCTAGACACCACACCGCTAAATGTCGCGAACCCCATGGGAATAAAGACAGACCCAAAATGCGGGAAATACCCTTCCCTGAGATGGGGCCCAGCAGGGGCCACAAGGAGGCTTGAAAGACAAAGATGAGATGGAGTCAGATACCTCCTGGGAAGGCAGGAGCTTATGGAGCAGTTACTGCTGGCACAATGCCTTGACTGTGTACAGCCACCTGTGGAATTCACCCTAAGGCAGCTCAAAAATGCTAACTGCAGTCTCTCTGAAAAAACAAAAAAAACAAAAAGCCCACAACTGAAAAGAGAAGCCAAAGAGGGAAAAAAACTTCTGTGCCTAAGCAAAGACCAAGCACCCAGCAAAGCAAAAAACACCTGGCAAAAAGGTCAAGGACAAGGGCAGGACAATGTGCCTGCTCCAGAAGACTTTAAAACTGCCTGTGATAGCACTCCCAAAACTTGCTATTTTGCTCCTAGATGCATCACCAGTCCTTGGAGACAATAATAATTTTAGATTACCCATGACAGACACTGAAAAGTTCTTCATTTAGGGTAAGCACTTCTGAACACCACCAAAACATCTGTTATCATTGTTCTCATAGCTAATCCAAAACACAGCACTGTGCCAGCTATTAAGAAGAAAATAACTCTAGCCCAGCTGAAACTAGGCCACCTTCTTACACATATGGTAAACTATTCCAGTGTCTCTCTGTCTAGCCTCAGCTAAAGTTAAGCTACAGGCTTGATGGCTATTGAACACAGAAAAGGGAGCTGTCGCAGTTTTGTGCAAAAAATGTGCAAATCCCTTTTTTTCCAGACATCTCTAAGGCCCCAAATAACATCATTTAACGAGACACTCAAAAGGGCTTACAGTTGTTCATGCACTCTGAGTCAGACACATGGGAGAAAGCCTGACAAGATATTCTCAGGAGGTCGAAACAACATAAAGACTTTACTGGCAACTTTAGAAAATCAGAGAACTTCTGCAAAAGGTCTAGAACACCATTCAATCAACATGAAACACTTACCAAAACATTAATTTAGCCCATTCAAATCCATAAACTCTAAGCCTGTTTGATTTTAAGTTACTCTAAAATTCTGAGAAGAGGGAATTAGAAGAGGAAAAAAGAGAAAGACAAAAAAGACATAGAAAAGCACAAATATAGCTACCAGCTCCTGGGTTCCAGAGGTGTTCAGCTGTTAGAAATTCCAAGAGGAGGGTTAAGATGTGCTTGCCTCATGTTCTGCCTTAAACACCCCTCAGCCTTCCTGGGCCTTTTTCCCCCAGGTGGGGCTTCTGGTCATTTGGCTACTCAGGAGCTGGGTTAGGAGTTCCAGAGGCAGGTGTGGAGCATTGCCCCTGGTGTGCCAGGGGTTGGCAGCCACTGCAGGGCTGGGATACAGGCTCGAGGGAATGGGGTGTACAGGGCAGGCCACTGCCTCGCCAGGGCAAGACCTGACCTGGCTCTTCCCCCACACACGTGCACCCCAAAATGTCTCGAGACATCAATCCTTCCAGTGTCTCATAGGTATCTCAAAGAAATGTTCTGCCAGGGTTAAGAACATGCCTCTGTCAAGAACTGGATCTGTTGAGAGTCCAATACACATCCCTTTCTTGGCTGCATCACTTTTGCGCTAAACTTTGCCTTATCCCACCCAAGAGCTCCACAGGATATCTTGCCAAGAGCAGGACACTGTTCCCATACCAGGATAAACCAGCAGGACCTCAGGAGTCTGTAGCTAAGTACATCAGTCATGAGGAGATACTTAGCAGTGTGAGGGGACCAATGTAAATGAATCAAGTTCTGCTGAATCTTCACTTTTCTCCTTCTCCTCATCCCATATCCACACATAAAACTACTCATTTGGAAACATTTCAGTGCAACTTCTTCTTTGCCACTTTCATTCCTTGAAAATTCACTCTTAGCAAGAAGACTAGAATGTCCATCCAACAAAAATACAGCATATTAAAAAGGTCAAAGTACTACAGCAAAATAGCATAAATCACAAAACGTAATATGCCCAGTCTGACACCTCTTTGTCATCACCAAAATTGTAACTAGAGTGAGAAATTATATGGAATTAGCTTCTTACTGATACGCTCTGAAGACTATAATTTCATGGTGCCTGGATGTCATTTTCAGAACCTTCTGCCTCTTGCAGTCCTGTAGGCAAACATACAGCTATCATCTGGGGCAATAAAAGTAGGAAATAAAAGTAGGAGTAAAGGAGAGATACATAAATGTTTTACTTGGAGCAAGAAGTCATGACAGTTTTCAAAACTACAGTAATCTTTTAGTATTGTTCTTACTGAAGTCAGAAATCTTCAGGAGATGCCTGATCTCTTCCTGTGGGCTGTACATTATTGAGTCTCACTTGAGACTCAATAATGAGAGAACATTATGCTTTTGAAAAAAGTTAGATCTCAATGTTAGAAGTTGAATTGTCTCGTGTTGCTTCCTTTCTGTTTAGGCCAACAGGGCAAATAGGACAGAGCAGATCCAACTCATTAAATCCAAAGGCGTGTTGTGGATGACTCCTAAATCCTTTAACTGACAACATGAGAGCTGAAGTACTAAATGACCAGCAGTAAATCTCACTTTTTGTTAAAGTGATGTCATTTTTGAGAATCATTTGATTTAATTAAAGCACACAAGGCGAATTACTCTGCTGACATCTTGTTGATTTAGTTGACTTCTGTTAATATAGTTAATGAATTATAGTTTGTTTGCTTTTTTCCCTGTTTTATGACTGTCTTTCACTTCCTCTTCCTTGTGTTCCTTGTGCCAAAGAGGCCAGGAATTGACATCAACATGACTATACCTGAATAAAGGGTTTGTTAAAGGCTTGCAACACTCCTTTACACCTTCACTTGGCAAGTACAAAAGGATGGAGGCGAGTCTGAGGTGAAATCTGTATTCTTTAACCTCTCAGACAACAGCTGGAGCTTGAAGAAGTTGGATTTCTCCAGAAGCATAACAAAGAGATCAAGTGTTAGCGTTGGGTCTTGAAAATCACAGAGCCTGAAAGACTTACAAACACAATGGAAGCTGGAGTAAGAGAGAGAAACAGAAAGGATAAGAGGCAGAATACATTAATTTAGGCATCCCACCCTGCTTGCATGGTGCTTCTGTGCTGGAGCTGCCTCACACACAAACTGCTGGGAGCAGAGGCGGAGGAGGTCGCGGTCCTCCTCTGTAGTAGACATAATCTCTCAGTGTTACAACAATAAGGTTACTGTAATGGGAGAAAGAAGGAACTTTGTCAGTGCAAAAAGCAGAGAGAATGAAAAGTAAGTGAACCTGACAGGGAGGAAGAAAGTAAGTATAGGTTTTGGGTTGCAGCAGGAGTGAGAGGAGAGTTTCACTGTCTGTGCTGCTGTGGATGTGAGGTACACTGCAATTGCTTCACTGTTGGGTGAAAACTTTGGCTATTCTGTTACATTAGAAAGTATAGAAAGAGGGTAGGGAAACAATTTTCCTTTAGGTGGAGTGCTGAGTGAGGTGAGTAAGAAAGTTCTTGTATTCTATAATAATTCATTTTGTGAAATTTGACTTGATTTTGGTGAATGTAAAATATTTAAATGCTGATGAAAGGATTTGCTTTAGCTCACAGATTATTCAGCCTATAAAGGAAATAACTTTCAGTTAAGCAAAAAACAAAAGTAAGTCAAAACTGACTGATTTTGAGCACAGCCAGATATATTGCTTCCTTTGTGCACGTTAAATCACACAATGGTTTGGGATGGAGGACACCTTAAAGATAATCTCATTCCAAACCCCTGTTGCCCATTTTTCATTTTTTTTTCTTTTTTTTAAATGAAAAATGGGCAACAAACCCCCTGTCATGGATAGGGACACCTAATGCTCAGTTACCTCAAGGTTTTTGTAAGAGACATTTCTACGTCAAGATTTCCCTAGCTTTGATAATTCTTGAGCACCTAATCTAAAAGAGTAACCATCCTACAGAGAAATTATACCCAACAGCTTTAAAGACACTGTATTGTTGTGTCTCTTCAGCAGATGTATGTACCACACCGCAAAATAAACTGATGCATACCTGGGATTTGTGCAGAGTCATATCACTATCCTGGCTTTTCCTCAGGCCACTCAGGTTCTGGTGAAGATACAGCCTGTACCTAGCACAAAAAGATTCAAACCCCACATGAATGGAGCACTACTGAGCAAAGATTTCCTTTGTGTTTCACACTCACAAGAAATGCGGTCATCTAATTGAATAGTTGTCAAAAACTATTTACTTAAATAATTAATTTGAAGGCATTTGTTTTGCATATTGCCAGTAAATGTAATGTGTCAGGAAAAATGCCAAAAACAGAAGGGTATTTTCTTTTTTTTTTTTTTTCTGGTATCCATCTGTGTCTATTCTCCAGCAGTACAACTTATAAGAGGTCACATTCTATTACATTATTTCCCCCAGTTATTACACTCAAGCAGACTACAAATCACTTCTTTAATTTCTGATTAAGTTACTTTGTTCTAAGGAAGATTTTGAGAATAAGCTCTTTGCCAAATGTGACACAGTTCAATAGAATCTATAGGTTATTTATCAAAACCACATACAAGTGGTAAACCACAATCATGAAAAAGATGAAGCGAAGCTTTGCAATCCAGTGTCCCAAAGGTATGATAATCATATCTCTTGATAATCATATCTCCCTCTACTGCCTTATTGCTAATTAAATTAATTAATTAGGGAAGTCTTTCCCAAGTGGACTTGATTTAATATGCTGTATGTAATTAGCAGCTCTTGGAAATGGAGATGAGATGATTTCTACTCTCTTTTTGGTGTCACAAAGAGCTCTCACAAGCTTTGCAGAGAAAGTGAGTGATCAGGCTTCTCATTTGGTCCAGTGACAGCACAGACTATAAGATTAGTGTTTAAAAGTATTTCTTTACAGAAGGAAGAAAAAGGGAAGAATAAAACACTCAATATCATTAAGAACGATGACATTTTCAGTGATCCTGTCACATTTTTGTGAGCTGACCTGAACAGTCTTCCAAATTTAAAAGAATAACATAGAAATACCTATTAAGAGTAAACACAATTGCTATAGGGATGATACTGCAGCAGTGGAGATCTGTACGGGGATTGTGTGGTGGGTTGACTCTGTCTGGACACTGAGTATCCACCAAATTCATTCTGTCTCCCCTCCTCAGATGGACAGAGGAGAGAAAACATAATGAAAGGCTCACGGGTTGAGATAAGGATAGAAAGATATCCATTAACAATTCCCATCATGGGAAAAACAGACTCTGTTTGGAGAAAAGGGTTTAATTTATTACCAATCAAATCAGAGTAGGATAGTGAAAAAACTGAATCTTAAACCAGATTTCTCCCATCCTTCTCTTCTTCCTGGGCTTTAACTTCACTCCCTAATTCTCTACCTCCTCCTGTTAAAGCCCATTATTCCTGAGGTGCTACCATCATCACTGTTGGGCTTGGCCATGGTCAGGGATGAGTCCATCTTTGAGTCAGCTGGCAGTGACTCCTTTGGACATGAGGGAAGCTTCTGGCAGTATCTCACAGAAGCCACCCCTGTAGCCCCCACTCTGATATCTAAACCTTGCCACATAAACCCATTACATAAAGACAAGGGAACTGCTCACAGACCTGCCAAATTTTGTGAAAATGAGCTTTAGTATAAATGAAAAGGAAGGAATTTAAGAAATGTTTCATTTTTTCTAAATATATTCCAAAGGATAGATTAACCTCCTAATATCACAGAAAATACAAATGTTATCTAAAAATAATTAGAATAGCTTTGAATTTGTAACTGTATCATTAGATCAATCATTTTATTTATAAAGTAAATTATTTTCTAAAGACACAGGCACACATCACTTACAGTTGGATAGAGTACAGAGGAGGAGACAATGTCCAAGCAGCTGGTCAGGCAGGTTTTCCATTGCTCAGCCTGCCACCATTGCTTTATCACCTACCTGTGACCTCTTCTTCTGCCTCCTAACATCTTCCTCAGGTTTATTCTGGGATGCCTGACACCTTCATATCTGCCAGTGGCTGACGGTGATAAAACTTCAGTGCCAGAGGAGACTGCTTCTGCTTTTATTCAAACATGTTTCATTTTGTCTCTAAAAGCCCAGGGTGGGGAAACCTCACTGCTAAAGCACAGACAGATAATCCATGCCTAAAGAAAGGAACTTTAAAAGCCAAATGTTTTAAAGGAAGTACCAAGATGAAAATATTTTTAATGCTGTTTCAAAATAGCAATTTCATGGTTTTCATAGGCTACTGACTGCCCAAAGATATACAGTCCTCCCCTTCCCAGCATTAATGTAGTGCCAGTTAGAGCTGGGAAAAAGACACTGAGGTTGCCAAACAATATAATAATAAAAAATGCTTCTTTCCTGTGTGTGGAGGAAGCTTTTCCCTTTGAATTTTTTCATGGAAAACAAAGCCTAGTGGTAAATGCACCTTTCTGCCTCCAGAATCATTAGCGATGGGCTGATAATTCCAGCTTCAGTGCCTGCTGTCTTTTGTTCTGTGCAAACCACAGCCCCTCCAAACAGGCTGTATATAATAAATGCAATAGTAATATAAACAACAATAAATCCAGAAACTCTTTTCAATGTGCTCTTCAGCAGCAAGGAAGTCTTCCCCGGTGAATTTCTTAGTGACATTATTTACAAAATGTTCAGTATTGCCAGAGCAGTGTTTTCACCTGTGCTTTATAAATCAGAAAGATTCTGAACTGTTCTGAAGCTATCCTGTAGCTGAAAAGAAATAAGGAAAACAATCAGTATTCATTGTTTTAGTATTTGTGCTTCTCTGTTAAAAATTCAACTTTTTAATTAAATATTTGGGGGAGGGAAATTCTTACTATTTTAACAACAATAAATATTCCTGCACAAGAAGCCTTGAAAACACCAAACAGCAAAATGAGACACATATACATTTGAGTATATGAAATATCCTTGTGCTCTGTATTAGAGAACTTTTTTGAAAAAAAATGTCCTTGAGGGATTTTTCCTCCTACAGTATGGATTAATGTGATACAGATATGGGAAAATAAACCCAAGTCCTAAAGCTTAAAAATCACAAAACAGAACACAAACAAGAAGTTGGGCAGGGTTGAGAGTGGGAGGTTGGGATGACTGACAAGCAGTTGTGGCTTGCAGATGCTATTACTACCAAGAACACAGAGTTCCTCTTTAAGAGGAGTAATCTCTCAGAATATTCTTAGCAACCCAGGACTTGTAAACCATACATTGGGGAATGTAATGCCTTACTTTTTTGTGTGTGTGAAAAGGCCTGGGAGGTTAAGATGCAGTGGTATGCATCTGCTGAGAGGTCATTAATCAATCATGGAGGTCATTAATCAATCATGTCAATAATTAAAAGTGTCCTAGGATACAATGAAAAGACTATGTCAACAAAAACTTCTAATGTGTCTTCTAAGGGCTTTTGGTACAGATGCCATCACTTTGATCACGCTTTTTGGTACTTAGGACTTGGAGAGAAATCCCGTTCTATTTCCTGGTGGTTTTATCAACTTCTCTTTGGCTGGAGTGAGCTGAGCGAGTCCTCACTGATCATTGAGCCCCATACTCTGTCCTCTTGCCCAGAGCCGGTGCAGGGATCTGTGAGAGCAGGCTCCAGGGTTGAGGAAAACCTTCCTGGTTACAGCATCCAGTGCATTCATCACCAGAGGGCACTGCAGTCTGAGGCAACAGTCCCTAAGTAGAATTTAAAAAGCCCACACATAACAAAACAAACAAAACAAACAAAAAACCCTCCACCACCACTAACAAAAAACCACAAACCTACCAACCAAAGAAACAAAGCCAAGACCCCACTAGCACCCACAAAGCTAATCTCTGTCCAGACTGAAGATCAGGATTTCCAAGCCAGCCGAGGAAGGCTGTTGGTAAATAGCTCAGACATTTCCCAACATCAGAAACGCTTACCAGGGATTGCATTTATTTCTTTTTAAATGCATCAAATACAAGAGAGAAGAGCTGGAGGATTCAGTGTTTCAGCAACAGGATCCAGATAATCTCAGCTGGGTATCAGCTGTTTGGGTCTGAGCAGGGTCAATCCGATCACATGTAACCAGTCTCTGCTGACTGACCAGAAAGCCACTCTGAAGTTTGTGGTCTCAGTGCAGTAATTTGACAGATTGATCAACACTAGAGCAGAGTGGCAATATCAATAAAGACAGCAAGAACTAAATTGGTAAGGTTCAAAAATCAAAACACTGTCAATCAAACCTCAAAAATTCTCCTGGGGCTACTGAACTCTTCCAGCAGTACCCAGAGCAGAGGGAGAGCTGATAACTTTTCTAAATTTCTCACTGCCTGAATTCAAATCCTTGAATGAAGACCCCCACCAATCTTTTAAATTTTAGCATCTCTTATAGACATGAAATTCAGAAGAAACATCTAAAGTATCAGAAAAATGGAGGATCAAAAGAATGCATTGAATAACTAAAATATATTTCTTATATAAGGAGTGGGCTCAGGGAACATTAAGAGTCAGCAGCAGTAGGACCAAGCATATCTGCTCCAAGCTTTCTTAGATCCTGTCTAAGATAGGACAAGGGGGAATAGCTTTAAAATGAAAGAGGGAAGGTTTAGATTAGATAATAGGAAGAAATTCTTTGCTTTGAGGGTGGTGAGACACTGGAACAGGTTGTGCAGAGAAGCTGCAGATGCTCTGTCCTTGGAAGTGTTCAAGGTCAGGTTGGATGGAGCTCTGAGCAACTTGGTCTAGTGAAAGATGTCCCTGCCCTTGGAAGGGGAGTTGGAATGGTCCATTTCAACCCAAACCATTCTATGATTCTGTCAGTATTATCAATAATTTGTGTGTGTGCTCGCCTATGCTGACATGCAATTAACATCACCGATTTCACACACATTCAGGGGGAATCAGAAGCAGTGAAATAACATGTCAATAAACAATAGTATATGTACTTTTCTTATACTTTTCCTCCAATTCCTATTTCTAACATCAGGGAGCTGTTGATCTTTCACCAGGCTCTGTGATGGCAAACCGTCCAAGTGGAACTGCACTGAAATCACATAAACCATCTTGTGGAAATATGTGTGGCTGTGTCTCCACTGAGCTGAGGCCACAGGGAGAGACAGATTAGATTCATTATAGAATCATTAATTAGTTAGGTGGGTTTAAAGTTAGTTAAGCATTTTTTCCCATGACTGGCACCTTGTTGATACCTGTGTATCTAAGAATGAGGGTGCTTGGATGAGTGTTGTAAGTGATACAGGAAAAATTACTAAATAAATAGTGTATTTGCCTCTGTCTAGCATTGCCAGAGAAAGGACAAGGAAATAAATGGTGTGGTTCTCTATTGTCTTTTCCCTATGCCTATGTTTGCAAGCTAAATGTGTAAAACAAACTAGTTATTTTCTATTCATGTTTGCATACAGAGTTTTCTCTCCAGAAGTGTTTTGCCTATAATTGAGCTGCAAAAAAATCTACCTCTTTTGAGAGGACAAATGTTACACTGCTGAAGTAAACTACAGGTATTTGAAGAAACTCTTTGGAGCAGGAGGAGAACAGTAGGGAAGAATTTTTTCCTAGGTATCGGTCATAAAGGGTATCCAAACCTTGAATCTGTAGTGAAGGGTATCATCAAGGCAGGTGAGAGAAAAGGAAGACTCTTGCAGAGAGCAGAAAGGCAAATTAAAGGAAAGAATCAAGGAGAAAATTGAATGCTGTAGAGTCTTTGGAAATTGCTTATGCATAGCTCTATGTATGCATGTATTTTACCTTCCTTAATAACTATTTCTTTGACTTACTAAGCATGTGAACTGCAAATACAGCTGAAGAAGCTACCAGAACTGTACTTTCATACTTCTTTATTTTCTTCAGTTTGAAAAGTTTCATCATGGTCACAGAGATTTTTATAAAAATCCAACTTATCTCTATGACACAGTGATTATTCCTCATGAATAAAATAATGATTCTGGCTCTCCATCTTTTTCAGAACAGTAGTCTTTAGAGGAACTAATAACTTCATACAGTCAATGCTTTTTGTGTTCTCTCAAAAAATTCAGAAACAAAACAAACCAAAAGACTTTACCATCTATTTTTAAGGAATCTCTCCCAGCATTACACTTACATATGCAGAGATTCAGAATTCATGTCTCAAAATATATAATGAACAAAATAATAAAAACATGAAATAAAAGATTAATAAGACAAAATTAAACATGAGCTTTATTATGTTTACATTTATATTTTCGTAAAATTTCCTGGTTTTGAAGTCACAAGTCAAAGCTAAGTATCTCTGGATAAAGCTGTAGTAAGGTTCTGTCTTCTGTTTTAAGAGTCAACAACAACCTCTCTGTAAATTGAAATCCCCACTCCCTCTCAGCACTATGGAAGACTGCTAAAATTGAGATTCACAGGGCTTTAAGATTTAAGTAGTGATTTTACTTTGTATTGTCAGCCTAGTAAAAGGCAAAGAACAAAAAGATATCTTAGAACATTAAATCAGTGCTACACTGTTTGAACGTTAATAATGATCAAAAAAGGAACAGTATCATTCTCATCTGGTAATTATTAAATTCTCTCGAGCAGAGAAAAGGAATGTTTACCTAGCACACATATATATATGCATATATATATCCATTATATTAAAATATTTTAAGATAAATATAAATATATCAAATAAATATATAACATAATCTACGTAATATAATATATAAATATATAAATATAAAACGTAAGAAAATATTAACAATATTCAAATAAATTTAATATTTTAAGTGTGGGAGTACGATATTTCTGAAGCAATCACCAGCACAGAGATGAGGGATCCTGTCTTGCTTCCAAGTGGGCAGGTGATTTAAAAGATGGGAAAAGGCACCACACAGTTGGAAATCTGTGAGTTTTGTCAGGCAGCAGAAAATGGTAAATCTTTATGGCAACAGCAAGATTTCTGTCTCTGTCATGGAGCATTATTGATTGCTGTGGGGCACACAGCAAGACAAAGCCCTTGGTAATAACTCACCAGGGCCACTGCCCAAGAAAGTCAATGGGGAGAGTGGAGCTGATTTCTGATAGCACTGGGCTGACTCCACCAAGCCTCAGATTTCACAGCTCCTGCTTCTAAGAATCAGCCAAATTATCAGCTGGTATAAATCAACTTGACTTCACCGAAGTCAAGAAGCTGTGTTGATTTAAAAGGAGTCACTGACATTTACATTATGTCCTTCAAGGAGTGGGGGATGACAGTCAGTAATAACTTGCAGCCTTTTGCTCAGTGCTCCAGATGACAGGACACACACCACAAATTATTCTTTTTGACCAGCCATTATTAAAGGCATAAGCAAAATTACAACAAGCCTGCTCTCTGAACGTCCCCCTCTTCAGTAGAGCTGTCTTTCCTGCATTTCATAATGTCAAATTTTGGAGTTGCATCACTAGAAAAACCCAAGGAAGAGAAAGCAAGTACCTCTCCTCCCACTTTGGAGCATTGCCTGGCCTGGGGACAAGGTTCCCTTGGTTCCACTCACACTTTCTGTAGGAGCACATTCCAGCAAACCCACTGCTCCAGACTCATTCCTCACTAGTATGTCAGATGGGAAATGTTTTTCCAGGGGCAAATGAAGTTTATTTACCAGTTCTATGCACTTAGGAATTTGGGAATCAACTGGGCTCCAAGGTTTGTGAGCTGATGTCTAACCCAAGGGCTGGTTGAAGGCAAAAACATATCCATTCAAGCCAGATCACGTCAAATGGATTATCAAAACATTATCTCCAAATTATTGCAATAATTTTCATACTAGTTTCAACTCTAACTGGCACATTATATTACCAGTTTTCCAGCAAAACAAATGTAATTTCTGAACTCAGCTTCTTGTACGATGGAAAGTAAAATTTTGAAACCCATAAAAAGTAGTAAGTCATATCATTATGTTTCAAATCAAGAGTCTTTTCTAAAAGCATGTGCCTGAATAATATCCCTATCCAAATGTACAACATGAAAAAAGAAAAAGTCTCATTTGTTTAATTCTAGCTGGTAACTCTGGCCTCTGTTTTACATGTACCACTTTTATCAGTCTTTGTCTCCCTTATTCATATACTTCCATGACCTTTATTTGACCAGCTGTAGTTGCAAAAAGTTTGTAAGACTACTGGCTTTGTCTTTCTTGAAATAATATTTATGAATTAACTCTTTCTAGAAAGCCTATAGTCCCTGCATTCTTTCATTAATCAATTGGATGGAAAGTGTTGCGTAACTTTTGAACAGTTTTGAAATTTTTGTGATAAAATGTTCATGCTTCATGCTTACAGCACCTGAAATCATCTCAGTGCATGCTATTTGGTCTTCAGGAAATATCATTTGCATTTAGAGAAATATTTTCTCATTGATCCCCTTTTCATTCATGAATGATAAGGACACAGACAAAAAGTTTAAAAATAATTTGTTTAATTGTGCTTGTATCAGGAATACCAGTGTGTAGGACAAGGTTTTTACAATTCCGCATGGAGATATTATTAAAGATAAAAGTCATTCTAAATAATCTAAATGTAGTGCCAGAGAGGAAAAATAGGGCAAAACAGAATATTAATTTTACCCTGCTGCCTTCTATTGACAGCTGAGCATGCTTTGTTATCACTTCTTTACTTCACCAAATAGCTGCCTTTACTGAATCTCATTTTTATCCTGTTCTAAGAAGGAGGGAATGGAAAGAGTTCTCGTTTCCTTTTCTGCCTCTTGTCCTCAGCAGCTGGGTACAATCATCTTCTAAATTCAGATGAGCTTAACAAGTCTCTGTATTAGTTACATGACTTGTCTGTTGCAGACTTTTCAATCAATATGAAAATGAAACAAACATAAGGACCTACTCATTAAAAACCAAAATTGATTACATTTTGTGGAGATACTTGTGAGCAATATTTGCTAGAACTCTTTAGTTGATATTGTTTGAGTTTACTACGAGTATTTGCATACAGGCACTTACAGAGGGAGAGACAAAGCATGTGTGTGCCCACTGGCACCAACTTTATCCTTTCTTTGCTTTCTTTTTGGTGTTTCTGCATTTTTCCTCAGACTAAAGAGATGAGCTATTGATTTAATAGCTTACCTACCATAAAAGAAAAAAAGCAAGAAAGAATATGCTAAAAACTAAGTATTGTTTATTTTTCTCTTCTTCTATATTATTCTCTTTTCTTTTTTTTCTTTTTTCCCCCGTTTTTCCTTTTCCTTTTATTCTCAAAATTAGTAGGGTTCTTTTCACTATCATGCAATTGCTTAAAACCTAGTGTGGGTAGACAACTGTTATGATTTGAGAGCTGCTTGATTTCTCTCAGAGTCAGCAACTGAGTTTGAGATCTCAATCCAAAAGCACAGCTCAGACTGAGAGGTGTCTGCACCACAGCTGAAGTTTTCCTGATGTTTTCATTGAACAGTCAAAATAAATTCCCTTCCTATCCCAGCAGCAGTTCTCCAGATGGCTGTTAAGAAATGATTTGCCAACAGGAAGCAAATAAATACACAATAGATTTCTGAGAAGGGATAATAAATAATTCTGCCTGGTCCTTGCACTATACCTATTTTGAAGATAAATAAAGGTGTGTGGTGTCAAGAGCTGTCAATCCATCTTTTGTAACATTATGAGTGCAATCTCAGAGCCACACTACACTGAGCCCCATGCTTGAAAAGCAGACTTCACAGAATACTTGTCTATGGCTAAGACACATCTGTTTTTGCCAAACTTCGTTAGAAAACGTTTCACCAGACTTCCAAAAATTTAGAGGGACTTGCAACAGAAAACCAGCGCAGAGGAGCAGCAGATTTGAGTGCAAACATTGCAACCTGAAACACCATTTCATCCTGTAGTGCCCCAAGTCCCATTTGCCACCACACATACAGGTTATAGTTTGCATATTGCAGAAATACCCAGTGAATAGGCTGAGTAATAGGAGGCTTGGTAAGAAAATTTTATTTATTAAGCTGCTAAAATGAACCTCTGCCTCTTCCTGTGTTACGAAGTGCTCAGCCACGTATCTCCTTTTCAAATATTGTAGACAGAATTGTCAAATTTCATAATGTAAAATTAGCAGCTTTGTACCATACACAGCTGGATAACAAAGCTAAAATGAAACAAATTAATCTCAAATTATACTTATTTTACTCTCTTTTCTCTCACTGCCTTTCATCTGTGTTGTATCAGGCTTTCACTGACACAAAGATGTCTATATGACTGAAAAATGCAGAGTTAAAGCACAGGTGGAATATATACAAGCAAAATTATGCATAGGTATTTTGTTCTTTATTTTTCTACATAATTACTTCTAAAAACTTTATATCTAACAATGAAAAAGATCATGTTTTCTCAGTCTGTTATATCTGTTCTTATTTGCTGCCATTAAAGTAATTATAAACCTGTGTGTCATTTTACTCTGAGAAACATTATTGAAAAAGGCAAACTGTTCCATTCTTGTGATGATCAGAGCAGACAGTCTGTGTTGCTGTGGATAGTATTAAATTTAAAAATAGTAGCACCACCTATTGGCAAAATGCATAAATTTCATTCCAGCATTCATCCTGCTACGGGATGTTAAGGTTGCAAACGAACATTTTCAGTTTGTTTTAAATATTCAGAATTAACATATTTGCTAATATGGCTTTTCTATTTCCTTTACAGTACCTCTGATATAGAATGGAATAGGACCTAGTTTTAAACTGGGAAAGCAACAATATACCATAATTTCCATCCATAAATTCATAATGTGAAGGTCAAATTTGTTTTGAATGTATCAAAAAGGTCTGAAACCTTTCTATGTTGTGGATTTTCTATATTGACTAATGCTGTGATCCAGAAATTTTAGGTCTCAAATTCTTGACAAGTGTTTCTTATTTAAATGGACTATAAATGGAGGCAAAAAAATAGTGTGGAGGGGAAGTATTCTAGCATTGGGGTAAAAAGGTAAGATTTTCAAATATTTGTGCATATCAACATCTCTCTGTATATAAAATGTGACCTATGAACTGCCCTTGGCTTGTAGTTACCATGATTCTGCTTAATACAAATAAAAACAAATTGCTTCAGGCAAGAGATGGAATGTGAAATAATAATAATAATAATAAATTCTTTAATTTAACAGAACTTGAGAGGCTAGGAGTTGGGTGTTCAACTTGAATTTTTATCCACATGTTAATCTGCAAATTCTTTCACCATGTTTCTGTTTCATTTTGGTTACTTGGGTTGAGTTGCTCAGAAAAATCTTAGCTTAGTTTTAACTTTATAGGACAACTTATTTCTGAGGATGCCATTTTAATTATTTCTCTAGGATTGATATTTCTAGAATCTTTATTATATTTATATTTTAAAAGTGATAATTATTTTGCTTTTAGACATAATTTGTAGTTATCAAAAAATAGGCTTCATCCATGACACTGCTATTTTCTTAAGTCTTCTCTTTCTCTTTACCTGCTTCTCCTGTTCATTGCTCCATCATCTCTTCTGAGAAAGAAAATGTTGCTCATCTTGGTAGGTCAGATCCCCACAGCAAAAAACTCTCTCTGCATGCTAAGACTGACTATTGACCTTTAGTTCTACATTCCTGGACGTTTCCCTGTTTTCTCCTACAGTGCCTTATTTTTAATTTTTTTTTTTTTTTTATGCTGGATTTTCCTTAAAAGCAAAGTTTCCCTGTGCTCAGGAGTGTATTCATTTCCCTTTTATTTCAAAGAAACCGAATGCTTTTAAAGAGTGCTAACAATCCTTGTATCTGCAAACCACCACCAGCAGGATGTGTTTCTTACATAAAACCATACCAAACCCTGTAAGAACTCACCAGGGCTCTGCGGTGTCTGGAAAGGGGATAATTTCTGTGTTTGTAGTCTCCTGCATCTCAGGATTCATGCTTTCATGGCCTCATTTTAGAGTCATAAGTCCATTATTAATGTTGGAAAATAACATCAACCTTCAACCAAATACCATTGTGCCCACTAAACCATATCATCAAGTGCTATGCCATTTTTTGAATACTTCCAGGGATGGTGGTGACTCCACCACTCCATTTAGAAGCAAAGTGGGTGCATCTGCCATCAACACTGATATCTCCAGCTTTTGCCTGTGATGAGTTCTTCCAGTTAACAAGTGACAGGATGAGAGAAAATGACATCAAGTTGCAACAGGGGAAGTTTAGATTAGACATTAGGAGTTTTGGTTTTGGTTTTTTGGGTTTTTTTTCCACAGGAAGGGCTTTAAAGTATTGGAACAGGCTGCTTGGGGAAGTCTAGAGTCACCATCCCTGGAAGTGTTCAAAAAACTTATGGATATGGCACTTAAGGACATAGTTTAATGGTGAGCATGGTGGTGCTGCTGGGTTGATAGTCAGACTTAATGATCTTACAGGCCTTTTCCAATCTTATCAATTCTATATTTCTATAATTTTACCAGAAGCAAGGCCAGCAAAAGCAATATCTCTCTTGATCTCTTCTGCAAACTACCTTTTCTAATCTGAACAGCAATAAGCAGAGTGATTAAAATTGCATTTGCCACCTTCTTATGGCTAAGTTTTATGTTTTCTCAGCAGCACGCATTTCTTCATGGTATTTTCTATATGAAAGATTTTTTATTCTGTGGAAGGAACAATTAAATTTATTTTTTATTCTACAAGAATGCATTAGCTTAATAATTTAGGTTGACTTCCTTGGCTTCATGACACTGTTTCAGCAATGCAAAGAGAGGCAGTCACACTGCAGCTGCAGGCTTGTAAATACTTGCCTAACAAAGCAGTTCCACTCCAGCTAATGAATCTTGGGGAAGCCGGCACTGTAGCCCGAGCTGCAAAAGGAACTCATTACATGAAATGAAATCTAGCCAAACAGACTGCACCATTTCCTTGGGCCCTCTGAAGACATGTCACATGCTATATATCACCCTGGGCTGAGTCAGTGTGTTGTATTTTTCTGTGATGTTATGTATGAGTTGGATAGTATTTCTCCATAGATATCCCCAAGGAACAAGAGAACAGTATGTGAGAAATCTGTGAAGGATTTAGAGATTTCTGACAGGCATACCCCCAACATCTTGTGGCAGAGGGCTGTGGTTATGTGGCTGCCCTCATTGCATGGGACGGAAGATGATGGCCTCACTCTCTCAGCATTACACCCAAACCTTCCAGACACAACCCTGCCGTGGGTGGATGATATTATGGCTGGATAAAGTGAACAGAAAGAGATAAACATCTCACCCAAGCTCACACAAACGACTTGATGCAAGAGACAAGCAGAGTCGAGTAGTTTTGACTCCTCATTATTTGTTTTAATCAATAATCACAATATGACATCGATGTGTGATTATTATGCCTGCATCCACAGCTCTCCAGCACTTGGTGTCTCAGAAATACATCACAGGTTTAATTCCTCTCACAGCTGGGTCAGTTTTAAATGTGTCACAACTGTTGTCTCTGGAATTACTCTTAACTTGGCCCTTTGTAACTTAGAAGAAAAAACAAGATTTATATCATGTTTAGGGAGCCATATATTTTGGTACTGCAAGTTTATTTAACTCCTGATGAATAAACAAAAGCAGATTATGGATCAAAAGGAATTATAGCAGGGGGAAAATGATTTATCAGTAGGGAGAAAATTTATCATGAAAAGAAGTCTCGTATAGGTTATTCCTTTGTGAGTTTCAGGTAGCAGTGCATTTTTTAAATCATTACTGAGAAATTCAAAATTAGTAAGCCTAACATAAAATGTCATCACCTTGTACTTCTAGGGAATAATCTTTGTAGGGTGCACCCTTGGTATGCACTTCAAACCACAGACTGCTGTAGTGAATTATGTACATTTCCTGAATTCAAGCAGTATATAACTTGTTAGACTACATATTGCAGTAGATGCAATACTCTGAAACTTGAGAGCATCTGGGCTCCAACAGATTGCATCCTCTACATTCACATTATTGAGTGATTATTTATTATTGAAAGAAATTGAAATCTTTCACCAATAAATTGGAGGTGGCCCTTCTTGAAATACTCAGGAGAAAGCCCTTGACGTGTAAATCTTAGGAGTTCTATAAGTTTCATATTTAAGTGATAGGTAAAGTGATAAATTACCCTAATCATCCCACCTTTATAATTTCATTTTTTACTTGGTAGCTTATAGAGTTGGCTGGATAACTTTTTTCTAATAATGTTTGCAGTGACTTTTACTCACTTTTTTTTTGTTTGTTTTTTATGGGCTTCAAGGCTATGTAAGTCTCTTCATACTGCATAGTTACGATTCACATACCTATTTTCTCATTAAACAGTAGTAGCATTTACTTCCTAAACTGTTTCCTAGTAAGCCCAAACTACACTTAACAGTGTTTACTGTGCACACAAAGAACAAAAGGATGACTTTTATATAAACATATAAACAGATATGGGGTTTTTTTACATGTCAGAATCATCACTATGATTGAGAGAAATAAAACAGAAGACAACTGTAACAGATAAATATTTCTCCTTGGGACAAATAATGTTTGTGAGCAAAGAAAGCATTTTAAAACACCAGGATCTTGCTTTGGCTGAGGAAGACACTGGTAACCTTGATAGCCGCTTTTTGCTCATTTACATCCTTCAAGCCAAGCAGGGCAGAAACCAAAGCACAGAAATCAGTAAAAACTGTAATTTAAACAATTAAGCCAGAAGAATGTTTGAAACCATATTACAGTAAAGAACTTTAGATGCAGCAGGTACATGATTCATACGGAGACAGAAAAGAAAGAAGCAACTCATTTCCATGTTCTGAGCAGATGCACATGGCTGGAAGCCTGTACGTAGGGAGGGAGGCCTGGCTCCAGCACCAAGTGACACAGCCAGTGCTGACAGAGCTGTCATGGGCCATGCCGTGTGTGACACCCAGACAGAGCACACTGCTGCTCCTCCCTCAGCTTCCAGCCCATGGCAGCACTGTTTTCTGTTGCTTTTCCACTTCTGTATCCCTCTCAACTCAAGATAAGAATTGTGTCCAAGCAATTTCAAATGGCTGTTTGTGGGCTTTTCCTCCATAAAACATATCTCAAGGAAATCACTTGCCTTTCTGGCCTCCATGGCATCCACCAGCAAGGGACCCCCTATTTTAGTTCCATGTTTTCCCAAGATCTCTCATTGCCCAGACAGCACCAAAAGCTGAGTCTGACACAGGCCGTCAGCTTTGTTCTGCCATCACTCCCAACAACAGCTCACCTTGATGGTGATGCAAACAACAATTTCAGAATTCAAAGCAGAATTTCAGGGACCTGGGTTAACTCTAAAGTGAGACAGCCAGAGATCCAGACCACATACAGAGAAGAATATGCTGCCCGATGTGTCATGGATGCTTTGGAAACTGCTTATGGATTTCAGACACTTGCTGATTATAAATGTTGTGCCACTTTTCTCTGCATCCTATTGATGGGGGCAATGCAGAAAATGAACACCACTCCAACATTTTAAGAGAAGGCTGCTAATTTCCCTCTGATCAGCTGTAGTGATTCTGCTTACTAGACCAGGGGATATCAAGTTAATTTTTTCTCCATTTCAGATTATTAAATGTAAAAATAAAGGTTTTTAAAATAAATTTCTCCAAGAAAATAGATTGGATGGCTAAAGGATACAGAGACGAAAGATTATTTAAAATATAATTTAGGAATAGTTCTTTTTGTTCCTTGGAGTAAATTAAAATTAAAATAATCACAGCTGTGGATCAGGATAACTTGATCTTTAGTTAAAGGAAGATTTTAGGAATGTCCTTTTTACTGGCAAAATTCTGTCCCAGTGCCTGGGCTCTGCACTCAAAGCAGTTTGGGTTTCTGAGCTCTGCTTCTTTGTGGTCAGGGCGTTGCTTTGAGTGTTTTCCGGACATTCTCTCTCCCTTCATTTTCATTTCTCCCATTCTGTATCTTACATTTCATTGTAGGGGATGTCCTGTGTTCTACTGTCATTTCTCAGAAATTCTGCACAAATTGATACAATTGGCAGCCATTACCTATATATTTCCCTTAATTGAAAACCATATGGAGCCCACAGGAAAGTAGTAATATCCAGTTTTCTCTTGTCTAGTTAAGGCCTTTGCTTCCAAACTTAAAAAGCAGCTCCCGAAGGCAGGCAAGGTCAAGAAGAAAACTGATCTAATTATCCCATAATTCTTCAAATAACAAGTACTTTCAGACTCTGTATGTGTAACACAGAACTGACCAAAAGACTTTCACGGTATCGGATCTTGCATGGTAAAGGACTTCAAGAGACAATGGATGGAATTCATTTATTTAGGGCAAGGAAAAGAGTCACAAAATACAGCCAGTGCTACCATACTGTGAAAATCCAGCACACAGGCACTGCTTCTCCTGACTGTCTTTTAGATCCCCTTGCATTTATTTTAACTAGTTGGACAAACCTTCAGGCTGAAACTTTCTAGCAGCTGGGGGTTTTTCAAGGTGAGGGGTGAGGAGAGACAGGTTAAATTAAAGCAATGCAGGCAGCTCATTCTGAACATGAGACTGGGGTGATCATCCTGAAATCAGCACACTACAGATAGTAATAAGCAGGTTTATTTCTATTAGATATATCACAAATTTAAGGTTGCAAAGGCAGTTTGGATGACACATCCAGGCTGAGGGGGTTTCAGAGTGAGGATGCTTTCTGCTGTTTCAAATATGGGCAAATCATAAAACTTGTGGTTTAAAATATCTGTTTTGCTACAACAAGCTGTAGTACAACAGCTAAATTATATTGTCTGTCTACAGACACAAGCCCCTCCACACAAATAGGCAAGGGCATCTGTCACTAATGAGAGAACCTCACTTCTCTCACAGGGAGTGGTTTTCCTCCTAGTTCTACCCCGAGGTACACCACACACTGTTGTCCACTGGCAAAGACATTTTTAGTTCTCTGAGATCTCCCCAAGACTGAGGAGGGAAAGGAAAAGGTCTCCAGGAAAAAGGGCTAAGAATGAATAGGGGGAAGAGATATGGGATGGTAGATTGGGGCAGAGGGAAGAAAGAAAATATATTGAAGATGGTAGTGAAGGGCAGGAGGTGCATATCCCTTGCAGGGCTCAAGCACCATGCAAGCCTCATGGATACCAGGATTGCTCATGGCAGCCCCAAACTTTCCAAGCAAAGAGTCACTAACCCAAAAAGCCCTTCTTAGCTAAAATGCACTAGAGGCACAGATCTTCAGAAGAGGAATAATGTAAGGATTTGAATAGCACAATCTTTTCTCAAGAGTCTTTTCTTGGCCCAGCTCTAAGGTTTACACGGATCAGGGTAAACAGTCACTGTGTTTGGGGGAAAAATAATAATAATTTAAAAAATAAATTGGAAGCATATCCTTCCTTGAAAACTAGGTTTCCTTCAAGACAGCTGGTTGTCATATTTTAGCTGAAGAATATTTATGGAGTATTTTCTCTAGCTGTGTTCTCAGAGCACAAGAAACTATTCACATCAATGAATATCTTAATACAAACGAAGTAGCTCCCAGGGAGAGTGCCTTAACACTTATGACTCTTTGGTACTTTATCTTGCATTCTCAGACATATTTTTCACTAAGCATCAAGTCCTTTTACTAAATAGAACACAATTTAATCAACAAAATACATTATAACATGATATCAAGGCAATGCTTAAATTTGACATGAGGATACAGAAGAAACAACCTGAAACAAAACAGGATTCACCAGGCAGCATGGAGTTCACAATTTGTTCACAGACATGTCTTCAATCTGCCACTTCATGCATCACAACTCCCACCACAATCTATTTTGAGAGCTGAGGTGGGATTAAATGAACACATAGATCATGAATCAGGGGTTTTTTGCATATGGGTGGATTTTACCTGCAGTGCTTCATATTTTGTATATTTTCACAGAAAGAGAGGGTGACCATGCTTCTCTATTCTTTTGCCTCCTCTATGTTAAAAGTTTAATGTAAATGTTAGCACATAAGAAATACAAATAATGCAGTTACTGTAGAGAAAATGAAGACCAGCTAGAAATAAAATATGCTGCCTGTATTGGAAATGAACAAGAATGCATCAGAATTAAGCTTGACTGCAAAGAGCCTGTACATTTTAAATGATAATCTCTCTTTTATGTGGCTTAGACAATAGTAATTAAAGCAATTTTTGTGAACAGTATTTATCTAGCTATGTAAAATGAAACTGCACTAATGAGATATATTTGAAATCAGTAGGACTGCACTATGCGAAAAATATCCATTGTGCTCCCTTGCTTCAGCTGTATGTGAAACTAGTTTAGGGACTTAAAATGTATGAGGAAAAAAACCACCAAACACTTGCAGTGTGCTACTTAGCACACATTGTGACAGTGATAAATTCCCTCAGTGATTCTCAGGTGCCCTGTTATTATCTTTAACTGCCTTCTAGCCTGTCAATCTTCTGCTTCCAGATGGTATCGGTCATTCACACAGGCAAAACCTTGCTTAGAGGGACTTACACTTTGTGCTGGTAATAGGTGTTTTATCTTCCAGTGGGTTATTTGCCCACTATTCTTGTGGAATTCCACAAAAGAAGCATCTCTGATTATCTGACAATTTATCTTTTGTAGGGATCTTGTTGGAAATTGAGTTACTAGAAGGACTTGGTTCTTTCAAAGTGAAATATCTCCCTGAGGCTTTCAGTGCAGGATAATAAGATTTCATCTTCTGCATCTCAGAGAGCAGGGGATGGGAAAATACCTACACCTCCAAAGTGTTTGATGGGGAACACCAGCAATTCTGTATACAACACGTCCCTTTGAGGTATCTCATACTACAGAGGGCCCAGACAGAAAAAAATATATGCTCATAATCTCCATGGGAGCTCAACCATACTGTATATCTCCATACATCTATCATAGATTGCACAGAACACTTAAGGAAGGATATTTTTTTCTCATTTACTAGTAAATAAAACCCTGTTAGTTTATCTTTGACTAGCTGCTATATTATGCACCCACTACTGAGAACCTATTATGTTTTGAGGCACCACTAAGTCGTCTTTGTGCTGGTGACATGTCATTATCCCACTGTCCTGAAGCTATGCCAGAACTATGTATAGGTAAGAGCACATTAACACATCAAAAACGGTAAGCATTCCAACACCTTCATTTTATTTGATGGATTTCTCAATATCCTGACATTTTATCTGCAAGTACTTTTGAAAACAATATAATAGAAAGGAAATGGACTTTTTTATCAAGAGCATCAGATGTCAGATAAGTTTTGCATAAATACTGTGCTGCATGACAATGTAATGTGGAGTCTTCCTTAATAAAGTTCAGTTTTGTGTGAAGAGGTTAAAGTATTCAATCAGTAGGAGACAAGTAGCTGACTCGTGGAAAAGAACACAGACCATCACAAACTGTGGAGAAGCACTAGATGCAGCCACTCTAGACTGAAGAGACATTCTTATTATATTTAATAGGCTATTAAAATAATTGCCAGAATTCCCAGACAAAAGTAAGAAAGAAAAAAGTATTTTCCATGAGAAGGATAGAACTGTGGAATTCTTTCATTCCAACAGTCCATGCCATGACTTTTTTTCCTCTGGATTGA